>JARYHS010011408.1:27270895-27329405 GCA_031002005.1 Vandiemenella viatica
CCTTCTTATCTCTTGTAAATATGGTTGAAAATTCTGTTTGTTAGTTTTTTGTTATCCGTTCTCATTATGTGGCCAAAAAAACTAATTGTTCTCTTTCTGATCGTGTCTGACATCTTTTCATTCTTCTTCTTTGTATAGATCTTTATTTCTAAACTCACCATTTTCAATTTATAATGATCCCCAAATTTTTCTCAAGCTTTCCCTTTCCCTTTTCTCTATCTCTTCTATTTATCTAGTTTTCATAGAGAAGAAACATTCTGAGGCGTACAGACATGTTTTGATTACTGTGTTGTAGTGTTTGATTTTAGTTTTCCTTGTAAGATTCTTATAATTTGTATTTGTCTTTAGTCAGCCTATCTATAATATTATATATTTTTTTTTAAAAAAAAAGGGAGAGAGAGAGAGAGAAAAAAATCCTTGAGAAAAGTTGTGTCTGTAGAT
Source organism: Vandiemenella viatica (assembly GCA_031002005.1). NCBI lineage: Eukaryota > Metazoa > Arthropoda > Insecta > Orthoptera > Morabidae > Vandiemenella > Vandiemenella viatica. The sequence continues at coordinate 27,271,337 of JARYHS010011408.1, forward strand.
AAAATTTAATTAAAAAAAAAAAGTTGCAGAGCACTACTGCTCCCAGAGATTTGGTTTTTCTGTGCATCTGTCTGTATGCTCGCGCGTAACGCAAAATGTATTGCACGGATTTGTGCGAAATTGCAAACAGTAATAACTAAAGCCACTGGTCAGGATACGGTTTATCTCGATATGCTACAAAGTTTCGGGTGATATAGAGTCGAAAACCGTAAATATGGAAGATTTTCTATGTCAGTCCATCCTACAGGCAAGAACTAGTAGGCGAATTTTAACGCAACTGCACAGTGTAATGCTTTTGTTACCGGAATAAAAGTTTTAACATTTTATTTAAAAAAATTACCAGTGTTAAAGAGTCCAAAACAATATTTTTTTTTAAAAAAAAAAGTCCATGCTTCTCTACGATAAATTGCTGTGCTCAACACACAGAGTTTTAAAAAATTCTTTCTAACTCCTGGATCAATTTGAAACCAAATTAATTCTCTTTTTCATAAAAGCTCTTTTTCCTAGTGCTATTCTGGTTTTTACATCCTTCCTGCTTCGGCCATCGATTGTAAATTTACTTCCCAAGTAGCAGAAAACACTTACTTCTCCTATTGCATCTGATCCTACTTTTAAATTTAATCTACGGTGCTTGTTATCATTTCTGCTACATTTCATCACTTTTGTCCTGCTTTGATTTATATTCAGTCCAAAATCGTCCTCCAGTATTTTGTTCCTGCCATTCAATAACTTCTCAATATCCTCAGCCTGTTCTGCTAACAATGACATCAGCAAATCGTAGCATACTATTTTTCTCCTTGAACACTTATGCTACATGAAAATTTTTATTTTTATTCATTTATTGTAGTTTATATACGTACCTACAAATAAAATTATTTACGAAGATAAACGGAGACAATAATTTTTAAAAAAACCGTGATTGAAGTTGGAAACAATTAACAAATTGCTACTTCATAGTTCTTTTACGCGCATCAATCTCTAGTATTTAATTTCATCTGAGTATCTCATTAACTATGGCCCATTCGAAGGAAGACGTTGCCATCGGATACGTAAATCCATTCTTACCAAGTGTGATGGCTTCCTCGTTAGGGGAATAACAGAAACAACTTGTAACAGCCCTCAAACCTAAAATTAAATGGAATTGTATTTTATAAAGCTTTGGTAGTAAGATAGAGTTTGGCTGAATATGATCTGGTATGTTGTTTTGCAATTTCCTGTAAAACAATGTATATAGACTTTGTTTTATGAAAAGATATTATTTAGAGGCCATTTAAGATGTTTAAGAATAGAATTATGGATGAGAATTGCTTAAATGTTTGTAATTTCAAGTATTAAAGCAAGTTAAGATGTCTGAAGGACAATTTTCTACAGGTTCAAATGATTTCTGTGACTAATTTTGTGTTTAAGTATCTTTAATTTCCATTTCTGACCATTTTCTATTGATTTTAAATGATTATGTATTAATTCTGATTGTTTTTCATATGTTTCAATTGTTTAAGTAATTGTTAATGTTCGAGAAATATCTGTCGGAATCTTTTGAAGTGTTCTAGAAATTTCGATCGAGTTTATATAAAACAAACATCCGAGAAAGAGGAGTTAGTTAGTTTTTCGGCAAAGTTTTTCACCAACTCAGTTTGCGACGGCCTACTGTATTGTCTGTGGAAGAAGTGTTGTATGCAATCTCTGTATTGTATGAATGCTTGTAACCAGTACTTTGGACTTCGTGTTTTCTTTGAGAATAAAAACAAGTCTAAACTGAAATACATTGTGGACTACTTAATTATCGTATTAATTAAACCACGAAGCATCTATCATGGCGACCGTTCAAAGGACAAGAAATCGTTATACATCTGTGAGGTGTTAATTTTCTAAAAATTTCTGGGTGGATTGGCAATACGCCAATCAAATCTTCGGAGAATTACGACGATTGAAAGCATCGTTGGTTCACGACGAGTTGGAGAATTTCGACGAGTGAATTATTCGGCGACAACTTGAAACCGAATACAAAGAGTTGATAAACGCATCACTCATCGGAGATTCGACGTCTGGAATGGACAGTGATTTTCCGAAAGCAAGTGGAAAAACCTTCCGGCCTGGAATACAAGTCTACTCCGGCGTGAAGACGACGTATTTTTGGCAGTGGTGTGTTTTGTGTGTGAAAGTGTTTAGATTCAGTGAAAAAGTGGTGTTTATTGGTGTAAAAGTGCTACGAGGAGAAATATAAGGCGATGAAAAGTATTTAAGTAGTATCAAACTTACGACGAACAGTAACTACTGATTATTCAATATTTGTTTTTACATGTTCGTTCGTGGGAGGTTAGCAAAATTTCAATTCTCTTCAATTTTTTTTTTTATTTGAGTTCGTTATTAATTGAATATGGCTGAGAGTCAAAATTTGCAAACAATTTTAGAATCTTTGGTATTTCGAGTAAGTAGGTATTTGAATACAAAATTTTCTGAAATTAACAGCAAGTCAAATATAAATGTTCCAGAGGAAGCAGGAATAGGTTGATTCAAGAGATAGAAATTGTTCCCAATGATGACGAGTGTGGCTTCTCAATCATTTCAGTAGATGAGAATAATAAATTTTATGTTGAAGATTTGCGGAATGGTCATTGTTTGATTACTAAAAACTATGCTGAATTCATAGTTCACAAGACAGTGTAGTAGCAGATACTGGGGGCCACAACATGGCATTATTGGGGACTATGTTTGGTTTGAATTGGTGGGATGAAGGTTTTTAAAGAGCTGAGATTAACGAATTTCTTAAATGTCTTGAAGATGAGGATGATACTTTAGTGTCAGTAGAAGATTTTATTTAAGGAGGAGAGTCATGAGGCAGGATGGTTTTACTCTGAACCAAGGAAGAATGAAAAGAGTTGTGTACAGATTCCTTTTTTTTGTTTTTGTTTTTTTTTGTTTTTTGTTTTTTTGTTTTTGCTGTCGCCAGTCTTTCTACTGGTTTGATGCAATCGTTTCCTATCCTGTGCTAACCTCTTCATTTCTACATACCCCTTACAGCCCACGTACTCAATTATCTGTTTCATATATTCTAATCTCTGTCTTCCTTTACAGTTCTTACCTTCGACTGTTCCCTCCACTAACAAATTAACCAATCCAGTATGTCTCAAAATATGACCTACCAGCCTGTCTCTTCTTTCCGTAAGCTTCTTCCACAAACTTCTTTTCTCACCCATCATTTCCAAAACTCGTTCATTTCTTACTTTGTCAGTCCACTTAATTTTCAGCATTCTTCGGTATCACCACATTTCAAAAGCTTCAATTTTCTTTATTTCCGGTGTTCCTAAAGTCCATGTTTCGCTACCATAAAGTGCTGTGCTAAGTGGGAAAAAGTCCTGAATTTGACTTAGATGACACGATGCTTAGCTCTTTATTTGATTTAGATAATGGTATTGAAGAAATGAGTGGGAGTAAGAAGTTCCCTTTACCAGTTTCCGATTTGGAAAAATGTTCTAAAGGTGTCTTAACTGATATGTTGTATAGCTCTTTATTTGATGTAGATGATGGTATTGGAGAAACGGGTGAGAGTAAGAAGTTTCCTTTACCAGTTTCTGACTTGGAAAAATATCCAGAAATTGACTTAGCTGACACAATATTTGGTAACAATGTGTACGATGTAAGCGGTAATAGTGAAGTGATAGTGGCTGAGAAAAATACTCATGTTGTGGAGGAAGTTATTGAGCCAGATGCTAGAACAGTTGTAGGTACTAATTCAGATAGTTTGTTTCTAGGTTCAGGTAGTAACCAGACCATGGATAGTGGAGTTGAGAAGTAATGACAGACTGAACTGCAGTAGTGATGATAGTAAATTTGTATTACCAGTTGAGTCTGCAATATTGCTGTTAAGATACAAACAATTTGTAAAAACAGAACCATTTGATCTGTCAGCTGTTCTATGGCTATGCCAGAGTCTGCTGTTTCAGGTGATTCAAAGTTTGTATATCTGTCAGTATATAGTGATGCTTTGTGTATACAGAAATGTAGTATCAGATGTTTATTCGAAAGTAGAAGAAAATTGGAAGGTTCGGAAAAAGTAATTTACAAAGTTTTGGGTTTCCAGGGAAATTCTGGAACCCACTTTTATAGTAAGATGTAGGGGCCTTTACCAAAATCTGGGGAGGGGTGCCCTAATGTCTGCTATTTTATAAGTGAATTAGTTGGTAAACCTAGGAAGGTGCTTTCAGACAATGCCCAGCAATTCACTAGTTAACTAAGTTTGAATAGAAAAAACTCAAACAGGAAGGGATATAAGTTGTACATACTTCTGCTTATCATCCAGCAGGAAATCCCGCTGAACGCCTAATGAGGGAAATAGGACGTTGGTTTAGGACGTATTGCACAGACCAACACAGTAAGTGGGCATATGAAGTAGAAAATTTTGAAAATGTAATTAATGCTATCCGTAGTGATACAACTGAAATACCACCCATTGAGCTGATGTTTAAGGAACCTGCTAACAGATTAATTCAAGAATGTGTTAATTTTTCAAATAGAAAGAGTTTCAACTATGAAGAAAAGGTAGCTTTAGCTCTTAAAAATTTAAAGGAGAAGGCTATAAGGAGAAAGAAAAAGACATGATGAAGGTAAAAAAAGTACAGAATATTAAGTTGGGGTCTTAGTGTTAGTTGAAGACTATAGTAAGTCATCAGCTTTGTGACAAGAGACTCGTAAGTTTAACCGTTTGTTTGAAGGCCCTTTTAGGGTAGAGTCTATACCAAGGAAAAACTCTTATGAGCTAATAGACCCTGAGAGTGGTAAATGTAAGGGTGTGTATAATGTTGAAGCCATAAAACCCTTTTATGAATAAGTGGTCACTTATAAAAGGTGTCACTATGTGTAAATATCTAATTTTGTAAATAAGATTTTGTAAATTCGAAATTGTAATAGATAGTTAGTTTGAGTACCCCAGTTCAGTTGTAGATATAATGATATAAAATGTTTAAGATGTAAGAATTCAAGTGTATAAAACAATTTGTAACAGTTTTCTCTAGAGACTTTTGGTGTTTTCGTGATGTTAGGACTTTCTGCATTGTGGTGATAAATGATCAGCTGTAAAATGTAATCAGACTGTTGTCATTAACACTCAGACTCAAGTGTGTAATTTGTAGTTAATAATTAATTTGCAACTTAAGGTGATGGCATTGAACGTATGTTGTGGAAAATAGTAACTGAGAAAATGATTGGATCTGTAAAAGGACAATTATTGTAACCAGAATCAGTGTCATGAACTATGTACAGGTGATGCATGTAATGAAGGTTATGTATCTGAACTGTATAATTGGAAAAGTTAGTATGGTTGATGAATGGTGATCTGTTTATGTTGGCATTATGTGTACATACAACCTGCTTAGATTCATGACGGATTCAATCAATTTTAATTATGTAAATTTAAGTGAATCCTGGGGAGGTGTTGTAACAACCCTCAAACCTAAATGGAATTGTATTTTATAAAGCATTGGTAGTAAGCTGGAGTTTGGTTGAATATGATCTGGTATGTTTGTTTTGTAATTCCTGTAAATATTGTTAATAGACTCTGTTTTATGAAAAGAAATTATTTAGAGGCCATTTAATATGTTTAAGAATAGAATTATAGAAGAGAATTTCTTAAATGTTTGTATTACCAAGTATTAATGCAAGTCTAAAGGACAATTTACTACAGGTCCAAATGATTTCTGTGAATAATTTTGTGTTTAAGTACCTTTAATTTCAATTTATGACCATTTTGTATCGATTTTAAACGATTATATATTAATTCTGATTGTTTCTAATATGTTTCAATTGTTTAAGTAATTGTTCGAGAAATATCTGTCGGAATCTTTTGAAGTGTTCTAGAAATTTCGATCGAGTTTTTCGGCAATGTTTGTCACCAACTCAGTTTGCGACGGCCGACTGTATTGTCTGTGGAAACCGAGGGTGGTGGGTGAACTGTTAACGTTCTGGCCTCGCATTCGGGAGGACGCTGGTTCGAATCCCCGTCCGGGTATCCAGATTTGGGTATTCCATGGTTCCCCAAATCACTCCAGGCGAATGCCGGGATGCTTCCTTCAAAAAGGCCATGACCGAACTCCTTCCCGTTCCTTGCCTCAGTCCCATCCCGCCTCTAATGACCTCGCTGTCGAAGAGGCGTAAAGCCGAAGCAAAAAAAATGTCTGTGGAAGAAGTGTTGTATGCAATCTCTGTATTGTATGAATGCTTGTAACCAGTACTTTTGATGTCGAGTTTTCTGCTGTCCGGAGAGTACCAATAATGGCACGTAACATCACTGTTTTGGTCACGTCACTCCTTCTGTGCCACGGAATCCCCGTTAAGATGTATGCTTCGATAATTCCCCGAAGCATCCTCTCTCTGTGCTTCAAAGGACCCAGAGCATAGAAAAGGAGATATACTTCACCTGTAATGACATCATCGTCATCAGCCTATTCGTTCATGAAATGAAGTGATCGCTTGAAGTCATGAGTCCAGATGTCCAGAAAGTGCATTAATAGTCTTTTCCTGGTAGAAAAATATCCTGCAGTTGGGCTCCAGTTACTTTTGCGATACTACGTATGGCTTTGTCCATCGGTCAGGTGGTCTTCTTCTGTAATACACGTCACTAGAAATGTTATTGTAACAACATTTACCCAAGTTAAGTCATTCATTGTTTCCCGCAACAAATGCCCATCATTTTTTTTAACTATAGTCTTGATAGTGTAATGATTGATAAGATACGGAAAATCAGGCTAGTCTAAAAAACCATCGGTTCAGCCATTTGGGTGATTATTTAAATCATTATATATTCCAATTATGAATATACGGAACACAGTGCAATTCTAAAAGCATAGCCATCTAAGGCGAAGCCTATTATTTTTTTTTTTTTTTTTTTTTTTTAACGGCTTAACGCCTTGTCTACGTCAAGGTTATTAATGGCGGCAATGGGGATAGAAATGGGAAGGAATTCGGACATGGGCCTTTGAAGGAACCATACCAACATTCGCTTGGAGTGATTTTAGGGAAATCATGGGAAACACAAACTAGGATGCCGGGTGTGGATTCGATACCGCATCCTCCCAGATGCGAGGCCAGAGCGTTACCGCTCACCCACCACGCTTGGCGTGAGGCCGAGATTGTTCGAGATCATCGTATTTATTACCTCCAGACAATTTCGTGAGCCTCAAGCGTCCTAGCAGCAATAGCAATAGACCTAGATAATTTATACTTTTTCAGAATTAGCCAATCCATTATATTTTTCTCGCAGTTTGTACGAGAAAATTTCTGTAATAAGAATGACGTGGATTCATTCTTATATTTTATTCTTATTACTTCACTTACTGGTATTACAGCTGTTGTGTTACAAGGCTATTAGTTTTTATTGCTGTCTTCAGTCTTTCGACTGGTTTGATATAATCCTCCATCCTTACATGTCTTGTGCTAACATCTCCATCTCTACATTTCCCCTCCAACCCACGTCTTCAATTAACTGCTACTTATATTCTAATCTCTATCTTCCTCTTAGGGCTGTTGATATATTTAAAAATATCGGATTTTCGATATATCGATATTTTAAAAAGTATTAATATGGGTTGTCGATATATCGGAAAAAAGTATTGATATAAATGCAATTTCATAAAATCAAACCTTGAAAACATAAGGCTGTCCACTCATAAATAGACGCGTGATTTTGTTTTAAATCAGGATTTCACTTTTGAATGGTTTGTGTTGGTGTTGATGATTGTTGATTTTTTTTTTTAAATGACCATTATGCGTCTCATAATTTTCATAAAAATTAAAAAAATATATATAAGTCGAAAGAGGTTCGAGCCAAATCTTTTTTGTGCATTTTAAAATTGATAAGTAATGCAGTTGAGGCATTTATTTAGGCAGAAGTTTAGTTATCATAGCATGCATTATGGCCAAGTTACATAACTTTTTTTCACAAGGTTTTTTTGTGGTATTTCATTTAGTTTTGTATGTTGATACCTTATTCTGAGTTGTCTTATTTTTCTTGCTCTCAAATTAGTAACTATTTGTTATTTACACTTCCCACTCTTCCTGCTAACACACTAATTTCGTGTTGGACTACTCTGGACAATCCACACGCTCAAACAATGGGCTCGCGTTCGATTCGTGCTGGGCGAGCGATGGCTTGCTTACACTGTTGTCATCATGTGAGTAGACTTGTTACCTATAACTTTCAAATTAATTATAGAAACGTAGAAACATTTACTTAAGCTTGCTGATGTCTATGCGTAACAGAAATTTGAGGGACATAGTGTCATTCAAAGCAAACAAAAATGATAACTTATTTTAAAAAATATCGAAGCCGATATCCAGATTACAGTATCGAAATATCGATATATCGTCCTAAAAATATCACTCATAAATATCGATATTTTCAGAAAATAATATCGATATATTATCAACAGTCATACTTCCTCTGCAGTTCTTACCTTTGACTGTTCCCTCCAACAGCAAATTAACTAATCCAGCCTGTCTCTTCTTTCTGAAAGCTTCTTCCAAAAACTTCTTTCCTCACCCATCATTTCCAAAACTCGTTCATTTCTTACTTTGTCTGTCCACTTAATTTTTAGCATTCTTCTGTAGCACCACATTTCAAATGCTTCAATTTTCCTTCTTTCCGGTATTCCTAAAGTCCATGTTTCGCTACCATAAAGTGCTATGCTCCACACATAGAGTTTTAAAAAGTTTTTTCTAACTCCTAGATCAATATTTGAAACCAAATTATTTCTCTCTTTCATGAAGGCTCTTTTCGGTAGTGCTATTCTGCTTTTAACATCATTCCTGCTTCGGCAATCGGTTGTAATTTTGCTTCCTAAGTAACAGAATTATTCACTAACTTCTCCAATTGCATTCGATCCTATTTTTATATTTAATCTACTAGTATTGTTATCATTTCTGCTCGTCGATTTTTAGTCCAAAATCTTCCTTCAGTATTTTGTTCATGCCATTCAGTAATTCCTCAGCCCTTGCTCCTAATAACTTAAAGTCATCAGCAAATCGTAGCATACTAATTTTTTCTCCCGGAACACTTATGCCACATCGAAATTTTTCTTTTATTTTCTTTATTGCTTCCTCTACATACAAGTTGAATATTAGCGGGGATAGACTACAACCTTGTCTCACACCCTTTTTAACTGATGCTTGTCTCTCATGATTCTCAACTTTTATTATAGCCACTTGATTCTTATATAGTTTATAAAGTATTCTTCTATCTCGATACTTTAGACCTGACTACTTTAAAATTTTGAACATCTTGTTCCTCCTAACATAATCAAAAGCTTTTTCTAAATCAACAAATGCCATAAAAGTATCTTTGTTTATCTTGATTCGCCCTTAAACTATTAATCTTAAGGCCAGAATTGCTTCCCTTGTACCGTGATTTTTCCTAAACCCAAACTGATCTTCACCTATTATGTCATTTCCATTCTTCTGTATATTATTTTGGTCAGTAATTTTGAAGCATGTGATGTTAGACTAATGTTGCGATAATTCTCACATTTCTCGGTTAGTGCTTTCTTCGGAAGTGTGAAGATGATATTTTTATTTAAATCAGTTGCAATTTCTCCTGTTTCATAACTTTTTGATATCAGCTTGAATAATCTTTCGATTCCTTCCTCTCCTAGGTTTTTAAGAAGTTCTGCAGGGATCTCGTCGATTCCAACTGCCTTATTTGCTGTCAAGGCATGCAGAGCTCTGTTAAATTCGGTGCTCAAAACAGGATCTCCCAATTCATCAATGTCGACATCGCCTTCCTTTTCCATTACGCTATTTTTAAAGTCGTCCCCAACATACAGTTTCTCAATGTATTCCTTCCATCGGTTAGCTCTATCGTCTGAGCTTAAAAGAGGTTTCCCATCGGCAGCTATTGCTCTCTTCCTGCTTCATCCTGAGCATTTTTGTACCTTCTCCTCTGATCCATCAGTTCCGAAATTTCTTCTGTTATCCAATGTTTTCGGGCAGCTTGTTCCCTAAAGCCTAATGTTTCTTTGCCAGCTTTCATTATTTCGGTCTTTAATGCAGTCCATTCGTCCTCGGTTGAGCTCTTTTCAGAATTGCTTCTTAGACCTAAGTCTACCATTTCTGCAAATTTTTCTCTCGTACAAGATTGTTTCAGTTTATTCACTTCCAGTCTGTTCTACTTATGCTGCTTCCTTATTCGCTTGAATTTCAGCCTGAACTTCGTAACTATCAAATTATGGTCAGATTCTACGTCTGCTCCTGGGTACGCATTACAGTTTAGAACTTGATTGCTGAAACGCTGTTTGACCATGATATAATCTAGCTGATATCTGCCTGTATACCCAGGACGTTTCCAGGTGTCTATCCGTCCTGCATGGTTCATAAACATTGTGTTCGCCACTACTAGCTTATACCTTTCACAAAATTCTAACAACCTGCTTCCCCACTCATTTCTTTCTCCTAGACCAAACCTTCCTACAGAATTCCCCTCTTTTCCTTCCCCCACTATCCCATTCCAATCACCCATGATTATTAGATTTTCCTTCCCCTTCACATATTGGATTAATTCTTCAATTTCGGTGTACATTTTCTCTATTTCTTTGTCATCTTCCTGTGACGTTGGCATGTACACTTGTACTAACTTGGTTGGGGCGGGTTTAGTTTGTAACCTCATCAAAATAATCCTGTCACTGAAATGTTCATAATATCTCACCCTTTTACCTACTCTCTTATTCGTTACAAATCCTACACCCGCGACTCCATTGACAGCTTGTGTGCTAATTATCCTGTGCTCTCCATACCAGAAATCCCGTACGTCCTTCCATTTAATTTCGCTAATCCCAATAACATCTAACTTCAGTTGTTACTTCTCCATTTTTAGGTTTTCTAATCTACCTGCCCTATTCATACTTTTAACATTCCACGCTCCGACTCGAAGAATGTTTCTATTCATTCTGATGACTCCTCCCTGAGCAGTCCCTACCCGGAGATCCGATTGGGGGCTATTTTACCTGCGGAATATTTTAACCAGGAAGAAGCCATCATGATATATGTAATTTGAGAGGATTACATGTCCTCGGGATACCCTTAGTGTCTTTAATGCAGTGGTTTCCCGTTAGCTTCTGCATCCCCATGCCGTTGATCATTTCTGATTCATCCGCCTTTAGGGGCCGTTTCCAACCCCAAGGGTAAGAGGGTGCCCTGGGTCACTCCCCACTCTTCCGCCCTCTTTTCGAAGGCCGTTGGCAAGCAGTGGGTGACTCCTTATTCCGGGAATCATTCAGTCGTCAGTGCAAACAGGGTGCACCGCGTCAAGGAGAGGTTGACATTTGGTTGGAAAAGGCTAGTGTAGTCTCTCCCAAACCCTTATACCCCACGCTAGTAGTATAAATGTTATTTTTTTATGACTTATGGAAATGTAGTACTGCGTGGTAGACTCTCGTAGTTGATTGTTAATAATAGCTATGAAGACCTCTATTATTTGTGTGGTAATTATTCTGGGGTGTATTATTCTTAAGGGCACTTTGTACCTGTTCCATGTTCTAGGAATTACTGTTACCGGGGTTTCCAGTCTTTCTTTATTGTGTGTTTTGGCTTCTATGTTCTCTATGAATTTACTTCTTTGTTTGAATATTTGGCTTCCAATTGGAAAGTAGCTGCCGTAGTGGGCTTTGTATGCGACCGCTAGCAGCCATTTGTATGGGCTAGAATAGCGGGGAAGGCTCGCGTCGACGACGTCCAACAAAGAGTGTAGTGGCGGCTGGGGGAACTATACCCTGTCCTAAACTACAACAGCACCCTCAACCCGAGGACAGGTGTACACATCTACAAGGCGATGGTGCGGCCGCTGATGGAGTACGCCTTTCCAGTCTGGGCGTACGTGGCCACAACGCACATCAATAACCTCCAAAGGCTCCAGAACCGAGCCCTGAAAAGGGCATTCCATCTAACAATGCAATTTCCAACAGTTGATCTACATCAGGTTGCGGAAGTACCAATCCTCAGGGATCGGTACGTAAAATTGGTAACCACCTTCTACAGTAAGGCGCAAGAGAGTACTAACCACCATAAATTCACTCGCATGATATGAAGTAAATCAGGGACCGCACCGGAGACCGCTCTACTTGCTGAGATAAGTATATAATTGAAAAATATGTATAAAAATACCAAAAATATATTACTATTTATAAAAATAATAAAAATATAATATAATAATAATGTTACACAAAATAAAGCCTAGTAAGAAAAGAAAAATAAAAAGGGTAAAAGAAAAAATACAACCTGTAAAAATGAAGACAATGCCAACCAGGCAAACACTTCACCTAAGAATTCTCCATCTCACGGCCTGAACAAGATAGTTAAACTCTGGATGGACCAGTTACAGCACCGAAAATCAACAGCACCAGCGGAACAGCAATAAGAAACCTGCGCGACAAAACATCCGATCCCCCGCACCTGACGTAGACATCAACACCATCGGCGATGCATGCCGTGACACGGGATACAACCAAGACTCCGAGCCTGGCCGTCGTGATGACATGACATGATCCTTGAGCTGATCACGCAACTTGTTAGGTCACTAACTTCACAAGGTAGGGGCTCCTCAACCTCTACAAAATAGGCGTCAACTCATCTAGCGACGGTTACCATTTCTGAGAATCTCGAGACTCCAAATTGACCAGGTTGAAGACACCAGCTGCCACCAAATCGCAGCAGTGAAGACACCCAATAGCAAGTCCAATAATGCCTCACGAAATATGACATCCTCAATGAAGATCTGGAAGATGATGCGACCAACCTCGCAAGAACTTCCCCTTACTACGGGAGTAATGTATTCCTGAATGACTATACCATGGTGAGCCAATTACAGTCGGTGACGTTTTTTCACAGTAACCACTTCCACTGCCACTACACACGATGAAGACAGTGGAGGTAGTTGTCGATAGGTCGTGCATGGTGGAAGATATCCGGCAGAACACCCCCGAAGAATTTTTACGTCAGGAATGATTCACTTGTCACATGGAAGGACATCCAAATCACGTCACTAAATTTAGTCCGGGATCAAACAGCAGAGCCTGATACCTGGAGCAAACAACTGAGATTAATTACCGCTGCAGCTCTGTCCGCGAGTGAGGACCCAACCCGCATCCGCGACCCGCGCGCCACCACATCAAAGCGCCGACCCTCCGCGGTTAAACCTCTGCAGCAGACTGTCTTCCACCCCTCCGCCGGCGCGGGCGGGGGAGGTGGTCTCGTTATTAAATTCCGCGGCACTGCCCTCCGTGAGCCCGCCTTTCTCTTTGAGGAGGATCCCATCCTACAGCTGCTGGCTCAATCAACGGGCGCCCTAAGTGCGCTGTTGCGGGCTGCTAATGGTCCCCGCTGCCTCTCTTATGGTCGCCACAGAGAGCTCCGGCCACTTCTGCAGGTCATCCGGGGCACTCGCGAAGGCTGCCAATTAATACCCAACTCAGCCTAAATTACTGCACTCACCTGGACTACTTTATTGCGATACACAATTTCCATATTGTTGATATCTTTTTCATCGCTACACTTGGAGGAAAAACATATATAGAAACTAAACAACTTTTAAATGTTTCCGCAGCTGTAAATTCATACCTTAATTCTTTATTCTAGTGCTGAGCTGTGTCTCGTTGATGTCCAAAGGCGCCTAGGACATCTTCTAGTCAAATTTCGATTTATTAGTGACTGAATAATCTGGTAGCTAAGGAAAACATCCAAGCCAGCCATATTTCAGATATATTACGTATCTTGATCCAGACCATGCTTGATATTATTCTTTATTTGTATTTTCAGCTACCTTTTTCCGTAATTATGCAGAACTAAATTCCAAGCTTCTCTCAGTCCTCTATTTATATTTAATATTTATATATTTTCACCACTTCTCGCGCTATCAGTGGTAAGTTGCCTCTGGTATTCACAATACATTCGTTTCTGTCCATTACACGTCGCGCTGTTCGTCCTTAATGTGTCCTAAACAAAAATCAAAATCGGCTGGCACAGATAACATTTTACAAGAACAAAACGAGGTGTTATGGACAGAAACTAAAAAATAGCCAAAACTAGAAAGCTATTTGGGCTGATAATCCTAGAAGGGGTGGATATTTTTGAGACGGTGACTAAGTACTGAGAGAAGCATGGAAATGTGGTTATATAACCATGCAAAACTGTGTTCTTCTAAAGAAAAAAAATAACGTCCATGATCAGGATAGCATTACGAAATATCTCTGGAACATGGCTGGGTTGTTTGTTTTCGTTGGAAACCATGCAGATGTTCGATGAATGCGATTGACGAGAGTAGAACTCCTTACTTCCTTTCATAACTACTGCACGAGAATGATGTGCTGAAAAATACCTGATGGTTGCAGACCTAGGTGTGCAGCAACTATTTAACCTCCTTCTCAAAAAGCGGAAAAAACATTTAATAAATCTAGACGTGATAGGAATTTCACATTTGCGTTTCAAATCTTCAGTGTTTCTTTGTCAACCGTCATTATTATAAGGTTTCACAAAAATTGAATCAGTGACGCAAATTATTTTTGATTTGCTTTGAGGGAGCGGTGATATGTCAAACTTCAACAAACTTTAATAGCAAGAGGTTACAATAACTTTAGTTTCGCGTTAGAATATTTATGAAAATTTTCATCATAATATGCGTGTTCTACTGAGCGCTTATTCATTACCAAAATACACCCGCAATTAATGTACTACACGGGTTTCGAATGATTCACATGCACTTAAATTTAATTGCAATGATTTTCATTGTTTGAAAATGGACGGTATATATTTCAATAGTTAGCGAGTGGCAACTAATCGCCCGTAATTCGCCTTCTGCTAAACTGATGCCCAATACGGACGGGGCAATAATTATAAATTTACAGTACGTCCGCCAGCGTGCGGACTCCAGCTGCAAAGCAGAGCGAAAAATAACATCATCACTTGCTGGACAGAGTCGCAGCTGGAACGCAATCACGAAATAGCGGCTCTCCAGTGCTTAGCGGTATTGAAATTGCGGCGCTGCGTACCGCCCGCACTGGAGCCTCCAGCCGGACACCTGCTCCCGCCACTATGAGCCTGGAATACACATCAGCACTGGGAAGTACTCAGCACTGCAGTCGGAGCCAGCAGAAAAACGGCGACCATTCATACGAATGGCAGTATATACCATTACTACATTTACTTAAAGTGTGCTAGAATGACCATTTAAAAAAACCTTATTCATATTTCTCTAAACATTTGAAAAAGCATAATTAATGATCATGTAGTTCTTTTTTTACATTTAGATTAACATTGCTGCTTGTTCTTTTAATCATTTTTACATTTTGATCACACCTCTGTCCGGTTTATACTACCTACATTGCTTTAACTTCACTAATACAACTCAGGGGGCATCCACAAATTATGTGAGGTGTTTTTCCGGATTTCTGGAACTCCCCCTCCCCCCTGGTGAGATTTCGTGAGATCTGGCCGGACGCCCCCCCCCCCTCTGGTGAGATCTGGTCCGTGAGAACCCCCCCTAGAAATCGCCCTGGAAATAACTTTTTTGACGAAATACCCTCCTAAAATCGACTTTGCCCCAAATTGTAGACCTTTTTTTTATTTTATTTTTGCTCTACTGTCCCCAAATTTTTCGCAAAATCTCACGTGAGATTTCCGTAGACCCCCCCCCCCCCTCCCCCTTGGTGAGATCTGGTGAGATTTCGCCGGACCCCCTCCCCCCTCCCCTATTTCACCTCACGTATTTTATGGATGCCCCTTCAACATGTTATATCTGGTGGTCATTTAAATTATGAGTGAATAATTCTTTTTCTTTGAGTAAAGAAGCTGTTTTATCTTTGGCTAACGAATAACATCAACGATCTTTGGATGGTATGAGATTGTTGAACTGATTGAAATGAAATGGACTGCGTGTTATATGACCAATACTACTGCAGACCAGAACTGAAGCATTTGAAATGTGCTGTTATAGAAGGATGCTGAAAATTAAACAAACAAGTTTTGGAAATGATGGGCGGAGAAAGAAGTTTGTGGAAGATAGTTACAGAAAAAAAGAGTTAGGATGGTAGGCCATATTGTTAGATATGCAGAATTGGATAACTTGTTAGTGGAGGGAACAGTCGAAGGTAAGAACTGCTGATAAAGACAGAGATTAGAATGTATGAAGCAAATAATTGAGGACGTGGGTCGTAAGGATATATGTAGAGATGAAGAGGTTATATCAAGAAAGGGAGAGATGGAGGATTGCATCAAACCAGCCTAATGACAGCAAAAAAAATATATATATTCATGATAAATATTAAGAAGGACATATAATTCTTAACAAGTGGGAGTACAAGATGTACACTTCAATACGAAACTAAAAATTTCTCTCACGATATCCTGTGTTTGAGATCAATTGTAATTTCTTCGGCCATAACAGAAGTCTACAAATTAATGTAGTTTTTTCCCCTTTCCTTTTTTTTTGTGCTTCATCGACGCCGAGGAGGGAAAGTATTGGGGGGAGCAAGGAACGGCAATGAATTCGGCCATGGACTTTTGAAGGTAGCATCCTGACATTCGCCTGGAGTGATTTGGTGAAACCATGGAAAACCCAAACCTGGATGCCCGGACAGGGATTCAAACAGGCGTACTCCCTAATGCGAGGCCAGAATGTTAACCGCTCACCCACCACGCCCGGTGTATGGCCCCCGATGCCGAAAGCGTAAAAAAAAGTCATATAAAATACTAATTACCGTCGGATTGTTACTATCTGATATAAAATGAAACTATGTACAGAAAATTAAAGAAATGATTAAAGAGACTAAGCTGCATCTCATTTAAAGGAAGATAATTTAAAATGTAGGCCAAAATAAATTATACCATAAGTCATGCTAGACGGCTATGCTGCATTATATATTATCAATGTTCTGCCCTAAAGCAGATTTCCACATGGTTGCCCTCCAAGCTCTCTTACAAGTGGAATGTTATACCATACACTACCAGGGGAATATTAATGTGGTACTATCCTCTTACTTTCCACAAATATTGGACGGATGTTACGCTGCCACATTTCTGCGAAACATGTAACTATGTTCAGGGTGTCATAAGTGCATTTTTTGTTTGTGAAATGTATAGTCATTTTCCATGATGGTCGTGGGAAATCACCTGAAAACAACAATCAGGACAGCCGGTACGCAGCGACAGGGACTCGATCCTAGTCCAGTTGGACTTCTCCGATCCGGTGTGGTTGCGCCTAAAAGGTCGGATATATTAGGCCTACTCATGAGCCTTATTTAAATCCTGTTTTATTTAGTTAACATCAGCAAAGAAATAAATTGTCAGAACACTGAAAGAAAAGGATGTATTTAATTTAAATTACTATTATTTGTTTTTGTTTATTTATATTCATTCCATGTATATATTTCCATTAAATTTTTTGCTCACAGATATACAAGACAAAAGTTTTATTTTTCGATCGTTTTGGAAAGTTTTGATTGGATTGTCATTTAGCCTGGGTCCGAATTACAACAGGCATTTGAATTTACAGGAGAGGGCATGAAAAAATTACTTTCATGAGCGTCCTGTTGCTGAAATCATTACTTCATTTGAATGAAAGTAGTTCGACACTGATCGCTGTCTATGCGGCCCAGGCGACAATTAAAACTAATAGTACGTGGCTTATTGTAACTTGTTAAAATTTACTTTTGCTTTCACTGAAGCCATATTACTGAGGTCATTACTTCAGCCACATGTGCCAGCCGTTCAAACGTTTTAATGTAGGTCTGAATCATGGATGACAAAAAGGAAAGATGCAAGAACCTGTTAAGATTGGATCAAGTTTATATCGCTTTGCATGGTGCCACTAACACGCAGTTCAGTGAATGTATTAATTCGGGTGGTATTGGATCTTGGATTTTCTAGCGGCAATAGTAGTGGAGTTTCTGCTCAGGTTGGAGTACGACCTGGTTCAGGATGATAGCATGGTGTGGGAGTAGTTACTTTGAACATTAATTTAGATTTTTTTTTATCTGCTTAACGTCTCTCTAACAGCGAGGTCTTTAGAGACGGGAAAGGATGGGGGGCAAGGAATGGGAAGGAATTCGGCCATGGCCTTTTAAAGGAAGCATCCCGGCATTTGCCTATTAATTTAGAACAATTCTATTTCCAATTGCGAAGAAATACTTGCCAAAACATTGCGTTGAACCCGTCATTTTTGATGGATGATTTGAGAATAGTAACATACATTAACTATCGTACTGTTTGTCATTATTAGACGATTATGTCAGAAACAGACGTGGCATCTTAGAGTTATGAGTCCAAATATTATTGTTATTAATTTAATTTCAATGGAGCACACGCTTCGGTGGTAATTCCCTTAGTCACCTAATTACCCCTTTTTATTTTTTAAATTATCTTATATAATTTGAGTACTGAATTAGATCCATATTTACCTTTGCGCTTTACAAATTTAAATTTTAAATTTAACCAGCGTTTTGGAAAATTATTCATGACTTCATTTGGTAATTTGTTCCAATCCCTGACACCTTTACCTACAAAAGAAAATTTTCACACTACCTTATGCATGACATCGAGTGATAGCTTGTGGCCACGGTCAACTTCTACCTTCCTTGCAGTATTCCTAATCCTTCGACCAATATCCTTCCAGGCTCTATCACCAAAATATGCCTTATACATTTCGAGCACACTCTTCATCCTCCTCCTGTCTTCCAATGACTACCAATCCAGCTCCTTTATTGTACCAGTTACTGACTTGGTCTTTCCACAATAGTTTAGCAGAGCCGAATGTGTGTTGAGAGTAAGATCCAGACAGTAGCACTCCTGATGCAGTATGTACCACGGATTACCTGGAGCGTGCTCGGCAGTGGAGCCCCACTAATCTGCAGGCAGGCTCCTCCTGCACGCACAGTAGACACGGCTGTGCTGTCAACGGTGGTCCAGGCACGCCATGCTATCCCGCACAGTAGTGGCTCCTAGCTGAGCAAATTACCTGGTTTCCTATATCGATACAGCAAAACATTGACCTTTCTGCTTGAACAGGTTAATGGAAAAATCAAATTTGATCTTTAGAATGATATGAGAAGAGTTTGGAAGATTACTATTCATCAGCTACCACATCAATGGTTCCCCCGGCGAGTGTTGAAGAGATCACCGATCGTGGTGGGTGAGCGGTAACACTGTAGCATTCGGGGAGATCCGGTTTCGAATACCCGTCAGAGCATCTAAATATAGGTTTTCGTTGGGTCCCCAAAACACTCCAAGTGAATGACGGGCTGCTTCCTTCAAAAGGCAATGGCAAAATTCCTGAATGTTCCTTGCAAAAAGTCCTTTCCTGCCTCTAATGACCTCGGCGAGGCGTAAAGACATAAAGGGGGGGGGAAATAGAGAGATCATAGGGGGCATTTCTGGTCCAGGGCTAATCTCGGTAGCGTTGAGAACCAACCGCCACCCCTTTTTTCAAGCATTATATCCGGCTTGAAGGGATGCAACAAAGAAGTTTTTATTTCATTCCTATGATCATAGGTATCATAGGTAGCGACAGAACGATTTAACGTAATTTATTGGCTAACCAAAAAAAAAAAACAACAGATTATCAGTAGTGTAAAGTAGCGACTTAAGATTGCTGAATACAATTGAGGTACCAAATATCGAAAAATTAGTAGTATTATGTAGTGAACGCAGTTGTTCGCTTGCTTATAAGTTGCATATTGTTAATTATGAAATGAGGACAGCAAGTTTCATGTTAAGAAACCAGACAGAGGCATCAACCGGGGATTTAGAACGCTGACAGTAGGGAAAAAGTGTGCAATGGTCGAGTTAAGGAGGACAGATGACGGCATGGATCGGCCTCATCATTGGCTACCATTTGCCCCTCCACTTTAGGACCGTAGTGGGAGGTGGTGTAAAAGCTATGTTACCTACTTGAAAACCACTTACGCTCCTCACATATATTTACTGATGTGGTTGCTTATCAATCTCTCGAATAATTTACGTGTCACTGATTTCAAACTGATTGTCCTGTAATTTTCGACTCTTTTTCTTACCCTTTCTTTATGTACCGGAACTACTAACGCACTTTTCCAGTCCTGTAGTAAGCAGCAAGTATCCAGACTCAATTAAAATAATATTTCAAGATAAGGTACAATGTCACATCCATCTATATTTAAGATCTGTAGTAATATTATTTACACCAGCCCCTTTATTTTTTTTCAACTTTCAATGACATTAGTAATATCCCGTTACTGAAAGGAAAGCACGTAAAACATATTTCTTAAGAGTTTGTGTTTATACTGGTCCAGGTCGCATCGATCTCGATGACTGTGCAATTACTTTAATCCAAATGATGTAATGACTTTAATACTCTACATCAGTTATTATTATTATTATTATTACTCCACGATTCACTAAAAGTGTGTGGTGGAGGGTGCATTGCACCTATCCGATAGGGCAATAGTTGCTCCCAACGTGTGCGGTACCACCCACCGGCGAGTCATAAACTTTTCAATTAACTTCTGACAAATAGAACACCCTCAGTATTTCCGATTTTTTCAAGCCAACTACCTGAACATGACACTTACACTTTCCCTTTAGCTATAAACAATACCAGTCACGAATCGAGGGGCTCTTTTTTAGACCTTCTCCAGTGCCTCTGTTAACAAATTTAGATGGACGATCATCCAGAAGAACAATATTCTAAGTGAAGTCGCCCTAGTTATTTGTAAAAAAAATCGATATAACTTCCTGTATACAATGTTTTAAATTACGAACTAGGAGCCGCATAATTTGGTATGCTTTCCCAATTACCTTCTCAGTATGTTAATTCCAAAACACGACTTAGTTTTTGTTTGACAAGAATTTTGAAGGTTTTTATGTTTTTACAAAGAACCTTAAATATTTTCAGGATAAAAAGTAATGTCGGAAGGTAGCGCAATAGCACTTTACATTATAGCCAGTATTCAGCATACCATTTGTATAATTTGTACAGTATGATAGTAAATAGTGTGCATAGTACATGTTTATGAAATCATTCATCCTGATGATCCTACCACGAAAGTCTCACTCAAATCCCAGATCAACTTCTATGATCGATCCTTACCCATTCACTCAGTCCTCTCATCGAATCTGGCCAAGTTTCCGCTCGGCCTGCTGCCAGGTTCGCCATAGGTCCCCATAGGTTTAGCGGTGTCCAGGTGGGGGCACTACAAATTTATATTTGCTAATAGCTGAATACAGTGACGTATTCTAGAACATTCAAGTTCATTAAAGAACATTCCAGAATATTTAGAGTACAATGGTTTCCAATTAGCTTTTCCCGAGTACAACTTCACATACCCCTTATAGTTGAAACGATAAAGAAAAAACGAAACAGTTTTTCGAGATTTATTACAATATTATAATTGATTGTAGTAGAATATATTTGGTGATCGTAATGTTTGCGTAATTGTTTGTCCAGATATTTTAATTATTACCTTAGCCAAGAGATTAGCGCGAGTACCCCTTAAGCAATCTCACGTTCCACTCGGGATACGTTTACCACTAATTGGGAACCACTGTTTTAGTACGTTCTAGAACATTCAAGTATATTCTAAAAGATTACAAAGATTTTTGAACACTTTGGTCGAAATATGAAAATGGCCCGTCCACCACCCTAAGCTCCCGACATGTAACCACCGTAGTGCACAATGGGAGACTGGAAGCTACTGCCACACACAAACACCAGTGGTCTGCGCTAGCTAGTTGTGGCTGCAAAGTGAAATATGTATGATCGAAACATGAAAGTGTCCTAGGTCGACCACTTTAAACCACCATATCTCCTACATGCCCATATCTACTGACATGCAACCACCATAGTGCACGATGGACTACGCGGGACTACTACCACACATGATCACCAGTGGTCTGCGCTAGCTAGTTGTGGCTGCAAAGTGAAATATGTATGATCCAAACATGAAAATGTCCTAGGTCGACCACTTTAAACCACCATATCTCCTACATGCCCATATCTACTGACATGCAACCACCATAGTGCACGATGGACTACGCGGGACTACTACCACACATGATCACCAGTGGTCTTCGCTAGCTAGTTGTGGCTACAAAGTGAAATATAAGGTCACACACGTCTGTTTTTAGATACATATATGAGATTACACCTAGGTATTTACCTGAATCTACCATACTAAGGAATGTGTCATTAATTGTACATTCACTGTTTCGTTATTCAACTTTTCTCGACAGTACCATCCACCTAGTAAGTAAAATGTCTTTTATCGCATTTACGACAAGAAAAATATTTTTTTTAGCTATGTGGCGGCGCGGTACGTCCTCCCCCGTGGCGCTGTGCTCTGTCACCGCAGGTCCCGCCGTGGTGTGGTGTATCGGGCGCTGAAGGGCGTGATGTGGCGGCCGCAGACAGGACCTGTACACGGCCCGCTAATGCCCGCGCTGTGTTCCTCAGTCCGCTCGCGGACACCTGCACAAGCTGCGGTCTGCTCGCGGTGTCTCCCAGCGTGTACGTGTGTGGAGCCACGCACAGACACTCTCCAACCACCAACCTATCGGCAATTACACCCTCCACACTACAGAAACAGAGGCTTATAACGCAACGCCCATAAAGGTATCGAATATACTCACACCTAAGTAGTACGAGGTGATTCCGGAGGAATGGTAAATATTGAAGGAGGTGGTAGTATGAAAAATATTGCGTAATAAAGTTCATGTAAACATGTGTCCTCTTTACATTCTTTTTGGAACGTTATGCATAAAATAAGCATCAGAAAATTATTAAGAACACACAAATAACTTATTAAAGTACTTTATTCATGCACAAATACACGCATATTTTACAACAGTTTAAATTAAATGTTCAAAGCTTCCCTCCATCGACTTCAATACACTTTGCAGCTCCCTTCGCAACTAAACGTGCTCATCTGAGTCACCGAGCATGGTAGGTAAGTGGTAAAGCTCTGGCCTCGCATTCAGGACGACGCGGTTTTGAATCTCTGTCCGGACATCCAGATTCGGGTTTTCCATGGTTGTCCAAAATCACTCAAGGCGAACGCCGGGATGCTTCCTTTAAAAGTCCAAGGCCGAAATCCTTCCAATTCCATACCCCATATCCCTTCCCGCCTCTAATGACTTCGACATCGACTATACGTAAAGCCATAAAAAATCTGATTGGTGCTTCAATTTGTGTATCGTAGTTGATGGTGAGATTTTCAAACATGTAATTTAAACTGTTGTAAAATATGCGTGTATTTTTTTATGAATAAAGTACTTCAATAAGTTTTTTTTGTCCTGTTGATCATTTTATGAGGTTTATTTGATGCATAACCTTCCTGTATCTCAAAAACGAATAGAAATCCGACACATGTTTAGCTGAACTTATTTACTCAGTATTGTTCATACCTACCACCTCCTTCAATATTTTCCATTCCTCTTGAATCACCCTCTATTTTAAAGTATATTAAAAATGTTTAGTTCTTGTATCTACTGTAATACATTAATTTTAGTGTGTCAGGTAAGTAAGTGGTAACGCTGAGGTCTGGCATTCGGCAGAATGTGGGTTCGAATCACCATCCAGCCATCCAGATTACAGTTTTATATGATTTTCCGAAATAACTCCAGGTAAATGATGGGATGGTTCCATCAAATGCCAATGGCCGATTTCCTTTCGGTTTCTTAGATCCCATTCATTTTCGGCCTCTAACTACCTCGACGTTGACAAGAATAAAAGTCAGAAAAAATAAAGACGAAAGAAAAAAAATAACGTTAGAAACAGTACTGAGAAATAAGAAAAGATAATGTTTAGTAGCGTGAGCCTAAAGCAGAACGTAACACGGACACGGGGTAAGATTACCAGAGACGAATAAGACTATATTTTGTTGAAGAGTTAATTGATCATAACGAATACATTAAGGAAAGGCACAAACAGTGTTTATTTTTCATCACAAAGTGAAAGGTACTTAGAAATTGTTCTAAAAATTGAAACTGAAGATTAGTGAAATCTGTTATTTCACTTGATAATTGCATGTGTATTTTTTAAACAAATGAAGACGTTACACTTTAATTAGTGAAAGAGAAATAATTTTAGTTGATTTGTGGAACTTAAGGTTAAATATTTCATAGGTAGGTAGCTAATTTTCAAATTTCAATCAATACATCTATTTCGCGAAGTAAGAAAACGGATCGGAAATGAAACAATCAGAATTTAAGTGAATGACAATATTAGAAATTATATTTAGCGTTAAATCTGTTCAACGTGACGATTCGTATTTTCCTCACCGAAGTCAGAGGTTAAGTCTCGGATCAGGCAAAATGAAAGACGAACGTACATAATTAATTGGGAGACTAAGATATATCCACACATGTTTAACGAGGATGAAGCCATCGCAGTAAGTTTAGGAGTTGCGTGAAGTGTATCGGCAATATTTTGTGCATTCACAAGTTTCTCATAATTTCTCAGTGAGATTTTACGTATGGATAGCGTTTTCCCCGTATCTTTCTAACTATGGAAGCAATCTCTGCCATGAGGAGAAGAAAACACAATTTGGTGTGAAGAAAGTAATGTAATAGTACTGAAACTGTCTGAACTCCTGTAAATAACCTATAAAAAATATGCTTATGAAACATGAGTTTTCAGAGAATATCAAGAAAATTTAAAAGCTATGGAGAATAGTGCGTAGCGATCATACAATGACAGTTGATATTTATTTTCGTAGTGTTTTCTCATTGTGCCGGTCTTAAAACGTCGTAACGAGCTGACTTTAGACTGAATTGGTACAGTCACATAATAAATAGTGGATGCTTTTTAAGGAAAAAGAACCGACTGGCCTTATTTCGGGTCTATTCTGAAAACATTGTCCAGGTGGCTAGTATCCTGTACTAACGACAGCGTTACAGAATTGTCCAAATTTCAGAATTATAGAAGGTTTTTAAAATATCGGTCCTTCAGAGTAGATTATAAGAACAATATGTTCAAGAAAGATACTACAGCATAGAAAACCAAATTGGAATGATGTATGCATCATCTTGAGATACATAATCTTTGAAGGGGTAACCTTCCATCCGAATGAACGATTTGAACATTAATTGATTGGTCTAGTCAGAAAAGCTGTTCTAAATGGACCGAATGTACGACAGAAAAAAGTATCTAGATCATAACAGAGTTATGGGCAAATATTAATGGAAGTATGGCATGTGATAGTCCACGGTGAGTGAGCTCATATGTCTTGAAAGAATGTGGGTAGAATACTGAGCACGGGCGGGGCATTTATTGTGCGGACACGGTGATCCGCGGGCTCTCTCGCAGACGCTCTGTCGCGCTGCGGCATGCCGGCGGCGCACCCGCCCGCGAAACTGCTGTCGCGGTCGCCATTCCTGTGCCGCGGCGCGTGAAACCGCACTGCCTCGCCGGCGTTACGCGATACAGCCTACCCTGCCAGGCGCCACAGCGGACACAGTGCTCAGAGGGGCAGTGCAAGCGACACCTCAGAGGACTACAAGAACTCGCCAGCAAACCTAATGCACTCATAGTAACTAACACAACATTTACTATAATATACCAAAGATGATAGACAATAGGTTGGTTTTCGATAGATAGGAGACCGTATAATGGAATTTATTAAGAGAGTTTTGACTAAATGATTGTATAGGTACTTCTCTTTGCGTAGTGAAACTGTTATATCTTTGTTTCACATGTAGCTGATATCATCGCTGGAAGTCAAGTCACAGTATTTTTTTTTAAATTATTGAAAAAACTTAAATCATATGAACTGCAGTTTTGTAAAAACTAGTAAGGATAATATTATACGCGAGAAAAGTCAGGAATAAGGACATTATTCTTTTGATGTTAATGTATGAAGTTTGTACATAAATTGTTAAAACTTCAGGAATTATAAATCGTGTTAGTAATCGCGTGAATAAATGCCTTAATACAAAGACCAGAAGCCATTCCTGTGCCGCGGCGCGTGAAACCGCACTGCCTCGCCGGCGTTACGCGATACAGCCTACCCTGCCAGGCGCCACAGCGGACACAGTGCTCAGAGGGGCAGTGCAAGCGACACCTCAGAGGACTACAAGAACTCGCCAGCAAACCTAATGCACTCATAGTAACTAACACACATTTACTATAATATACCAAAGATGATAGACAATAGGTTGGTTTTCGATAGATAGGAGACCGTATAATGGAATTTATTAAGAGAGTTTTGACTAAATGATTGTATAGGTACTTCTCTTTGCGTAGTGAAACTGTTATATCTTTGTTTCACATGTAGCTGATATCATCGCTGGAAGTCAAGTCACAGTATTTTTTTAAATTATTGAAAAAACTTAAATCATATGAACTGCAGTTTTGTAAAAACTAGTAAGGATAATATTATACGCGAGAAAAGTCAGGAATAAGGACATTATTCTTTTGATGTTAATGTATGAAGTTTTTACATAAATTGTTAAAACTTCAGGAATTATAAATCGTGTTAGTAATCGCGTGAATAAATGCCTTAATACAAAGACCAGAAGCATCTGTATTGATACTATAAAACGGGTAAGTACTAATCTAATTATAATTAAATTAAAATTGCGTAGACACTTGCAAATAAGAATATTTTTCAATTTTTTACTTTATATCTTTAAGCAATATAATTTTACATGGTGTTATACAGATGGTAGAAGATCTTACTTCGATTTAAAAGAACCGTAAGTGGTCTAAGCGATAATTGTAAACAAGGATTAGTGACATCATAAGTTTTGCAAAAAAAGTGTTTTGTCATCTGTTATGTTTACTATCCAATCACTGCTTAAGTACATTGTTACAGAAATTCGACAGAGTTAAATGTGACAATCTTCACCTATGAAATGATGATCAGGGAGAAGAAAGAATAGAATCTGGCGCAGAACTGCAGTATCTGTGAATGTAGTGGGAAAACAAGGGTTTGAAAAGAGTATAGGAAAAACTAAGATAGTGAAGGTGTCAAGAAACACTGAAACGCTTTGTAAGAAACTGGAATTGGTGGAATGATTCTGTTAACTAGGAACTTTAGTAACCATCAATGCAAATATCGAGGATGAAACAGGACAAAGGATATGAAATAGTAAAAAATTTTGCTAGCGGTAAACGATATAAATTGGAACTCAGTGACAGTAGCAATACAAAATGTACTATTAAACTGTCTCTCCTCATTTATTTCATTCCTCTATCGAACGAGGAACACAAAAATACCATAATGTATAAAATTGTGCTGCAAAACTTTTATTTTAGTTCCTGTTTTTTCGAGGAGATCGGGCATACAGCTTTACATAAAAATATGTCGTCTTAACCAAGCATTGTGATAGCATACTTCAAGTGATCAACGCAGAGATTGGCAGAGGTTGAGGCTGATTTAAGGGCTGTTCGTTAATGACTCCACGCAATAAGAAACTACTCAGCAGTGATACAAGAAATTTTGATTTTCACAGTCAATTTTCTTGTGGTTGTCAACCAAGGATCGTTTATTCGTGACATTTATCTTTATGTCCTCGTCTGTGTCTTCCACTCAGTTTAATAAACACAATTTATAAAGCAGCTTCTTAACAGCATTTCATTCAGTAGACCAGACATGCACATTGTATACTGACTCAACAATCTTCTAAAACGCAATACCGGACAATTTTGAACCGACTACGTTAAACCAGGATAAAGAACAAAATAATCGAAAGGATTATTTGTTTAAAAATAAAGAAAATGTGCTGATAATGTCATTTAATAAGAAGAATGAACTGTAAATAAGACACAGTGACAGAATGATTCCATGAATCGGACAATAACTTTCTGCACTACTTTGTCAAACGCCACAGATTTTATTCCAATTCAGTCAGTTGCTTTTTCCTAGTACCAAAGAGTTATGAATCCATTAACTTTTGCAGAAGATATTAGTTAGGTTACTATAATTTAGGAACAATGCCCCTTTCTGATGAAGAACTTTCCCAAGAGGGAGGACCTCAGAAGTCCAAAATTCGTAATCCCCTCTACCGTCTTTATTGCCTCAATGAGAGAGGAAAAAGTCACTGAAGGTGATCGCTGTCCATCCGAAGCAGAGAATAAAGGGAGAAGTCGTCAGGAAGGAGGCATCTAGCACATTTAATCAGGAAGTAACTGCAGCGAAGGAAAGTTATGTTCCAGAAAAAAGCGTTTCGAATTTGAAGGAAGAATGTAAAAATGAGAATGCGATATTTTCTTTTGAATTCTTCCTTCAGCAGGTGTTCTTAGTTTACTTTATGCAAAAAGATTCAGTTTTTCAGTCGAAATATTATCTGATACAGTCATTATAATCAAAAGTATGAGACAGACATTACGGTGATAATCAAATAAATGAAAATAAAGTTAATACGAAACATACGATACTCACTAGAAAATGATTGCTAGGCACATGTATTTAGCTGTTGCAGTACCTACAAGTAAAGTAGAAATCTGAATTAACTGTTGTGACGTCATCGATGTCTTCGAAAAATTTTCCTACTTAATTTATAATTAATTTAATTTAATTGCAATGGAGCACAGGCTCCGATGGCAATTTTCCTACACCACCATCTTCCCCCTATCCTGCAGCCACCTACAGTTGCCCTCTACAAATTTTAACTTTAAATTCATTCAACGTTTTCGGTAAATTATTCATCATTTATCATTTCTCTTGGTAACGCATTCCAGTGTACTTAGGAAGCACATATTTTTTTAATGACGTCAGCTTCGAAACTCAATACATTCATGCCGTTACACTGTAGTGATTATTTAACAGTAATATCAAATCTAGTAGTGCTGGAAATTTGTGCGCGGTATTATACATGTGAACCACGTGTGACATAATTCATCCCGACAATGGGTGATTGCCGCACAGCTACTATTCATGCCCAATCAGAACTAATAGAATATCTAATGTGACTGCCACTAGGGGAGTCCCAGCCACAATACATTCAATTATTACAAGCGTTCCCTGTTGATCAGCGCTGGTGGCCTGCAAT
Source organism: Vandiemenella viatica (assembly GCA_031002005.1). Taxonomy (NCBI): domain Eukaryota; kingdom Metazoa; phylum Arthropoda; class Insecta; order Orthoptera; family Morabidae; genus Vandiemenella; species Vandiemenella viatica. The sequence continues at coordinate 27,300,329 of JARYHS010011408.1, forward strand.
AAGGCAGTTCATTCCGAAATACAAAGGAAATAACGTGTAATTATTATCATAACACATGTCAACTTCTATTAGTCAGAGATTTTTCATATAAAAATGAAAATTACTGTCTAGAGTCACCTGCTGATCCAGTCAAGTAGACTGAGAGCAAATACAGAAAGTTGAAATTATTTTTACCACACAATTCTAATAAAGAGATCCTTTTATATATTATTATATTGTTTGCGAAAATTTCAGAACACAGTTTAGTTGGATCACTGAAGTGAAAACACTCGTAGCAGAAATGTATCTTAAGAAAGGAGAAATTTTGAATAGTCTTTGTCAAAAAAAAAAAAAAAGAGAGAGAGAGAGAGATTGCAGAGTTTGAGAATTTTCAAAGAATACGTAAATAATGAAAAAATGAAAAGTTGGGAATACGTCTTTGTTTACCTAAATATACTGAGACATTAAATTTTGTATATTACTTAACATTTTATTTTCGTACGCAAGAGAAACTACTGATCAGTACTTAACTATCACGACGAGTTTCAGATGAGGTTTACACAAGTTACTCCCTTCCCCGCACCGCAGGTTCTCGCTGACGTCAATGCGCAGAAATGTCCGTACCATTCACTGACACCTGGCTTCACTACGTGGGTCCACAAATCTTTCTCTAACTCAGCTTTCTTGAGTAGTCGATAGAGCTGACACCACCACCTATTCCAAGGTGTTTTGTTTCAAATCTACCTTCGTTCCTCTGGTTATTCGTCTACACTTTTTCCATGCATTGCCTTTAACATTTTTTCTTTTCGAATATCACTGTTACTGTAATTTACTTTATCGAGCAAAAACTGGTCTTAAAATGTCCTCTATATAAGATTTCGTACACGAAAATATTATATTTGATCCATTCAAGCGACAAACGATCGGGGAATGCCCTTAGTGTGGAAGTAATACAGTTGAAAAAACAAATTACTTTGTGTTTGATCTGTTACCACTAGAAATGATGTCTGTGCTCTACGAATTTTTTCCGGCTATCGTACAACGATTTTTTCGAAAGAAATGGTCAGTATGATTAGTATTCCTTGCAGCAGTTTTGGGTATTGGAACAGTGGGATGGAGTTATCCAGTTCATCTGTTTGAGAGGTAAATCTATTTGGCGTGTAGCATATACCCCCGGGAAATTTCCCTACGCACCCACCTTTCCTTTTCAGGTATTTTTAAATCTTAATTCTTTAAGTGAATTTTTTACCATTCATCTACTTTTTCTCTTTACGAAATTTAATTTCAAATTCTTTCATTGTTATTGTTAAATTTTTCATTGTTTTCCGAGGTAATTATTTGAGTCCCTTCCTCCCGTAGCTATAATAGCAAATTTTTCCACTCCCTTATGGCTACAATCCGGAGTCAGATTACTGTTATTACAATTTGATATAGACATCATAGCCAATAGAATGTTACCAGCGGTGTTCGGTGATTCGAAATCCAGGAACATTACCGCGGATTAGAACGTCCTGTGTTTCGCAACATACGACCTAAAAGTCGATATCGGTGTTTCGCGACCTGTGAAGCAGGTTAAATTAAACAAAATGTTTGTGATTTCTTGAAAAGATTGTTCAGTTGTCCAGAACTAAGCGAACAATCAATAAAATCATCATGATAAAATCATCGTCATATAAAATACAGATTTGATATTACCTCAGGTTGACTCTAACTCTGGTCGAAACACCCTTCTTTGGTCGAAATACCCTTCTCTGGTACAAATTTCCTTCTCTGGTCGAAATACCCTAATCTGGTCGAAATACACATTTCTTTTACAAATGTCTCGCAGTACATCTAGTACTAGCCAAATATTCGGGTTGTCGTAGTGAAATTGCTAATTATAATGTGCATGGAACGAGTTAGGATCTTTGGTTGTGGGGTGAGATTGCATTTCACATGATGCCCTCATTTCAGGAGGAAAGGGGCACAACAATATATAAATTGTAATAAGTAGTTGTGGCTTTACACACCTGTAATAGCTCAATTTCACGATCATTTAGAACCTCATGGTTGTGGAATCCAGATATTTTCACCATGTCACTCACGGCACTATTGTCGTCACCAACACTTTACACCGTTGTTTTGTTCGACTTGCACACATTCACAATACGATACCATTAACGTGTTTTTTTTAAAAATTAATGTCACTTTCCACGAGTATCGCATTTGGTCGTTTGCTCCACAATGTGCCATTGGAAACGACATGGTGAAAACTGATAACTTACATTGTGTGATAATGTGATGACGTGTAGACAGGAGAATGGAACTACGATCCCGTGTTCACCTTCTCCAGGTTACGAATCACCGTACGACTCCTCGTTTACTTGGGTTGCGAAATACCGGATCATTCTGACCGCCGAGAACAGTGGCAGGTTGTGAATCACGCCTGTTACCAGCACTCTCTTCACCTTTCTCCTATCTTCCAATGACTAACAGCCTAACACCTATACCGTATCAGTTACTCATAATGTACACTGGTAATCTCCAGAAACAATATAGCTTCCCACCTATGCAGCATCTTCTACTCCACTCTCCAATTTATTTAAAACTTAGAACTCTATGAGCATCGCCAGTGTGAATGACCATTGGAAACTGGTCTTCCGTCTTTGTACTTTTTGTTGTTTATTGCTAATAATCTTTCAATTTTTCTGTAGGTTACTACATTGTGCCCGCTTGTCTAGTAAGCTCTGTGCCTAGAATCCCACCATGTGCTTCCATTCAGCCAAAAATGTAGTGACAATCAAACTACCGAAACGTTACTCGCAAATTCATTTCGTTACTCGCATTTGTCGTATGGATGTCAGTTTGATTCGATAAACGAACAAATATGACGCACAATGCGGGAACTGGAACCCTTCACCCAGCGACTAAATGAATCTGAATGAGAGAGTGAACATTTGGGCATTGTGTGTAGCGTATTTCTGGGAATTTTTAGTTGAATTCGTTTCCCTACAATGGAAAATATGTAAGTGCAAACATATTGCGCGTTCATTGTTTTAATATTGAGTATATTTAAGTACAAGTAATTTTAACAACATAAAGAGTTATATCGTAGTTTTGCTTTTGTTTACGTAACATTATAATTTGCAGAGAAAAATTTGTAAAAAGAATATTTGGATAGATAATTTGAGATAATTATTTCTTTTTTTATTGAGATTTTATTCATTTTATTAATCTCATACTTTTACGAAATATGCCTGATTTCTATTTTATTTTACAGTGCAAATTTTACATCTTACTTTACTAAATGAACAATTTTCTTAATCTTTGTGAAGTACGAATGAAGTCATGCCGTAACCAATACGCGACGCGAGTCATTGCGATGCTTCATACTATTTAGTACTCGATTGTGTGAAAAGTGCGAGTAATGAAACTATACGATAGTAACGAAGTCGTCTCATATGCGGTGTACAATGCTTGATTGTACCAAAAGTAACGATTCGATAGTAACGTGTACTGATGGGTTTGGTAACGAATACATACGGAGCCACAATTTCTCGTTTCGTTTACAGCTGCAAGGGCTACAAGTAACGCTTGTATTACAGCAAAACACTCCAGAGCATAAGACGGAACCACGTGAATGACTGCGTCGTCTGCAAGTGGTCTGGGCTACTCAACATTAGCGCTGGTGATTAACTGGGCTGGACTGGACTGCAGCGCGCCGAGCGGTCTCAAATATTTGCTGCGGGGGCGGTCTGCGGCGGGGACTGGACAGCGCGCAAATATTGGCTCTGCGGCGCGGTGCGGACCCTCATTAGCTGATTGTCGCACCGAGTCCGTCACACTGCGTCACAACAAGTAGCTGTCGCCGGCGGCGCGCGGACTGCTGACAGCAAGGGGCACGTTGCCTGTGAACAGCAGACACTGTGCTATGACAATCTCACGTATAAACACTGGAACTCCTTCAACACAGTCTGAAAAAGGTATTCATTTTTTTCCCTTGATTGAATTAGCTACACTGATCAGCTAAAACATTATGATCACCTGCTTACTATTGTGTTGGTTCATATTTGGAGTGCAATACAGCAGCAATTCGGCGTAGCATCGATTCGAAGAGTCCATGTTATATTTCCGGAGTTGTCTGGCACCAGATATCTACGCACAAGTCACGCAATTCCCTTAAATTACTTGCCGGTGGTTTGCGGGCGCGGTTCCTGGGAACGAGCATCTCGGAAAGGGAGAGTCTGGTCAGCTGTTCGCGTGCTGCTGTACTGAGCATCTATGCAGAGTGGTTGAAGTACGGTGAAAACACGACTGGGTGACAATGTGTTGGACGTCCACGCCTCATCACGGAACGTGAAGGTTGGAGGCTTGCCCGCTCTTTAAAGCGGGATAGACGGCGATCTATGGCAGATCTGATAGCAGAGTACAATGCTAGTGCAGGTACAAGTGTTTCGGATCACACTCTGCTGTCGTATCTGCCCTATCCCGCTTTACAGAGCTGGCAAGTTGCCGACTCCACGTTCGGTGATGAGGCGTGGACGCCCACCACCTTGTCGCCCAGTCGTGGTTTTACCGTCCTTCAACCAATCTGCATAGATGCTCGCTACAATAGCACGTCAATAGTCGGCCAGCCTCGCCGTTTCCAAGATGCTCCTTCCCAGGCGCTGTGCCCACAAACCACCGGCCTTTAATTTAAGGGAATTGCGTGACCTGTGCGTAGACAGCTGCTACCAGACAACTCCGGAAACCTAACGAGAATTTTTCTAAGCCATGCCACGCCAAACCACTGCTGTGTTGCGCTCCAAAGATGTAGCAACTCACTAATAAGCAGGTGGTCATAATGTTTTGGCTGATCAGTGTATTAATTTTACTGGTATCCAATAGTGCAGCTTTAGTTGAGAAATCGAGCAGTTTAGTGGCTCAGTGGTTGAGGCATATAACTGGATATCGAAGGTTCCCCGGTACGAATCCCTGTGCCCCTAACAATACATTCACCTCTGGCGCAGCTTGATCTGTAATGTGAAGTAAGCCATAACGGTTCCGGTGTTCGGATTCCATGTTTAACTGTAGGTCCCCTTTAACGGTTAGGATTACCGTGTTAGGCTGAGGCGGTTACTACAGAAGCTGAATGAGCAGCCAATGAAGACCCTGCCACCAGGCCATTACGACCACATGAGCCTTTGCTTTACTTTGGAAATCGATTAACGTGATTTATGTTGACATTTCGATTCAGTCCCTGTTAAGAACGATCAAGATTCCTTTTGGCACAAATTTTGAAAATCTTCGTGTTTCCTAGATTTCATGACTTGCATTAGCAAAGTGTCCGAACGACTGCTAAACTGACTTTCTCGTTGTCTTAAGCCATGTTGTAACGATATAAGGGATTTTACCCATTTTTAGGTAATAGGAACAGGGGACTTTCATAAATATTCTTGTGTGTAAGTTTTCAAATTATGTTTTGATTTTTAGGTACCTAGCGTGTTGAGTGAGCGGCAACGCTCTGCCCTCGCATTTGGAAGGGCGTCGGTTCGAATCCCCGTCCGACCATCTAGATTTGCGTTTTCCATAGTTTCCCCAAATCACTCCACACGAATGCTCGGATGGTTACTTCAAAAATGTCATGGCTGAATTCCTTCCCGTTCCTTGCACCAAGTTCTTCCCACTGATGAGGCTTAAAGCCGTAAACAAAATGAAAAGTCTTTTATATATGAGATACATTGAAGACCGTTGCATTTCGTGCGGCCATTGTCAGTTACACGAGAATATGGCCAGAGCAGGATACCGGGGCATGTTTCCCGTCATACATTTTATTAAAAATTCACTCAATGGCTTAAAAAATCTAAATCTTTGAAGTAAGTTCGTTACTGTTGTTTTTGGTATTAACTAGGAAGTTAGTAGGAAAAGTAAGAGGATGGTAATAAGTGATGCAGTGAATTTAAAGCTACATATTTCGGCTATGTTAAGTCGATAGTCATTATGACTTTTAAAGACTCATCAAAATGAAATTAGGTGTCTTCGGCGACTTTGCGTAGTTGAAAGAACTTTAATACCTGTAACTTTTCTCTGTTGCGAGATTACGGGTTTACAAGTAAGATTTGCTTCCTTTATGACTCAGGGAAAACATCCAATGACGACAGAAATTAAAAATATATAGTTTTAAATTATTCATGAAAGATAGACAGTTAAATAGTTTGATAAAGTGAAAGCAAATGCTGTTAAAGTAATTAATTGTAACCCAAAATTATAGTTGTCACTTTTTCAAGTTGTTTTCGTTTCTAATCAGCAGAAAAAAAGGACCAGTAGGAAGGGTAGAAAAAAAGATCCAATAAAGCCGGTTGCATGAAATAGGATTTTTTTCTAAAAAAAAAAAAAAAAAAAAAAAAAAAAAAAAAACAAACAAACAAAACAAATCCTAAATGCAAACGATTTTACGCAATGCTGTTTAACTACTGAAATTATTTTTGTTCACATTTATATTAGAATACTCACACCAAGAAAATTTACCATCTTCTTTAATAAAATGCATTGAGCCTGGAGACCTCACCTCAATACATCGGCCAACTTCGGTGAGTCTCGGTAATGGCCGAAGTGTTAGTTACTCTGCCTGCCACCACAGCGTTCCTTGGCTAATCATCAAAATTCAAGTGAATAACTTTATTCACTTTATTTACGTTTTTACTGTAAAAAGGAAATGTAAATTTCAAGTAAATACTTGAATTTGATTTTATTTGCACTTTCATTGTTAAAATAAAGCGTAGTCGTGATGCCAGCTAAAGTTAATTGTCTGTTGTGTGTCAGAGACAAAGCTTATAACCTAAGAACTTTTTGCAGGATAACAAACAGGGAATACGAAACATAAGTATTCACGAAACATATCACTCAAATAAATGATATTTATTCGTTATTGAAATTACACTTTAGCTAGAACATTTTTCAGAACAAAAATTTCCTTCAAATAAAATCAAATGGAGTTATTTAAAAGCATCCTAGTCAATTACTCCCAGAATGCAATCAGAGAATGTTTACTAATATCACGAAAATATTAATATAAAAGATAATCATTAATTGTTATTCGTTTTTTTCTTAGAAACTCTTCCAGAACAAATTCCTAATATCACCACAGGAGAAAGCAATTTTTTCTTTATTATTTTTTTCTTTTTATTTAACTTCCTGCAGTATTTGAGGTGTGTTGCTGATTACTTCCCTTGATGTGGTTTTCCATCCAGGCTCCTACCAACAAAAGAAAACTTAACCACTCCCACTGCCCAGTATCGATTCGCTCATTGCTGTCGATAACCATGATCTCGACTAGCTCGCACAAACACCTGCGCGTGTTAGCTACCTGGCCGATGTAAACACGGGATACAATAGCTCATTAACAAGTAACAGTTTAATCACAACTCACATTATCGATTAATAGTTTAATCCTGACACGGCTTTGTTAAAACGTAATCGGCTCCGGGAATGTTAATTAAAACCGTCCTCGGAGCAAAAGGACCGATATGAGCGTTTATGAATTCCTAAATCTCTATTTAATTACCAAAAACAATTATTGGATTTTAATAAGCGTAGGGAGAGAAGGTCCAGTTAGCGTAACGCTGGGTTTACAGAAGCGATTTGACACAGAACGTCAAAAACATGACAGAAAAAATTGGATATTATTGATGAGTGGGCTTGAAACTCGACTCTTGTAATTAGAATGCTAAGCCCCTGATTCAGTCTCGTTTGGAATTTCAGTGCCGAGTATTTCTGGATCAAAGATTGGATCTGCATCAACTTAGCAATGTGACAGTACATTCCGTAATCTCAATGATGTCTATACTCAATTGCAATAAAATGTTTTGAAGTCCTAAGCAAGGAATAAACACCCTTGACGATTTTATGGTAAGATGAAAAATGTAATTAGAAACAAAAAGGTGTGTTTTACTGTTACGGGCAAGTTGTATTGAAATATTTCCGCACTTCCAAACCGAGCTTGCTAGGTGAGCGGCAACGGTATGGCCTCGCATTCTGGAGGATGCGGGTTCGAATCCCCGTCCGGGAATATAGATTAGTGGTTTTCCCAAAATCATTCCAGGTGAATGCCGGGATACGTCTTTCGAAAGGCCATGGCCGAATTCCTTACCGTCCCTTGCCCCCAGTCCTTTCCAACCACTAATGACGTCGACGATGCGTAAAGCCATAAGCAAAAAAAGATAGGAAAACAAAAAACGTACTTTTCTTTTAGTGTTCTAAAGAAAACATGATATAAGTATTTCAGAAGCAATCGTGTTAGAGGATTATAAGATAAAAACGTCACTCTTTTCGCAATAACACCATTAATTTTCAGTTTAAACCTTCGTGTATGACATCGCAGTTTTAAGAGTGGAGAAGCAGAATTTAAATTCCAATACGCCTGTTACCAGTTATACATGGGATCATACACTCACAGAATAATTATTTGTTCACATTAAATAATTTTAACGTTTTAAAATATTCAAATCGATATGAAACTTGGATCTGACATCAGCGGCATGTTGCAAACTGGTTAGGAAAGTTCTAGGTCACGGGCATTGACGGCGATGAGATTTACAACATACGGAACGCGAAGTTTACATAAAGCATTCCCAGCAACTAGAAGTTTTTTTAATGAAATTCTCAAAATTAATTTGTTCTTAGTGTACAGCTTATACTGTAGTCAATAGCGTGCTACGTTAGTGTGTTTGGGGTGTGTAACCAAAATCAATTTATTTAGCAATATAGTCTTCACGTTTTAGCGGTAACGATGACAACGATGAAACGATTACAACGTTTCGACAACGTCCTCTGTTGTCTTCATCAGGTGACCGTATCTTATAATTGAAACTCTACCAGATAACTGCGAAACTGATTACCTGATGAAGAGAACACAGGACGTTAATATAAATTTCTTACGGGTTTAACGCTGCGTTGGAATACTCTTCCTTCTTCTTCTTCTTGACTTTTCGACTAGGGTTTAGGTCTTCTTCAGGGCCGTCTACCAAATCTGCTACAGAATTGGATCTGACGGCCACTGAAGAAGATCTAAACTTCGGTCGAAACGTTGGGAAGAAGAAGGAGTATTTCAAAGCAGCGTAAATCCCGTAAGAAATTTATATTAATATGACGGCTGTGAAAACAACAAAATCTTTTGTAACACAGAGCGTTGTCGAAACTTTGTCTTTATTTCATGAAAATATCAATCCTTAAAGACCATGTTGCATTTATACACCAAAAAAATTTGCGTTCACGGAACCAGTCATTTAAAAAAAAAATCATCAACGTAGTCGCTACAAGAAAAAACAAATCACGTAGCTAATTATTTTTTCTGTCTTACGTACAAGGGATGATCAAATGAAAAGGTACGAAACGACTTAAAAACGTAACAGTCAAATTTTTGCATATTCCGCAATGGGAGAATGTAGCGAGACATCTCGGGATGCGATTGGAGTCTCTGACTGGGATCGGAGCATGCGCGGGCGCCCGCATGCGCAGTAGAGAGCAGAGGCTCTTATCAAAAGCGGCGTCCAAATGATGCGGCAGTCCGTATGAGGACAGGATGGCGTACAGGTGGGGGATGTGTACTGTGAGACACTCCGACGCCTACGCAGGTCCATCAAGAACAAAAGACCGGGGCTGCTCACGGAGGGTGTGGTTCTGCTCCATGATAACGCGCGTCCACACGTCTCCAGAGTCACAAACATGGAACTGGCCAAGTTCAAGTGGGAGACGTTGGACCATCCGCCCTACAGTCCGGACATGTCGCACTGCGATTTCCATGTGTTTGGTCCACTGAAGAAACACCTGAAAGGGAAGCGCTTCAACTCGGACGACGTACTCAAAGACGCTGTGAAGGACTGGGTCTCGTCACGGCCACAGGAATTCTGGGAACAAGGAATCCTGCGGCTTGTTCATCAGTGGGATCGTTGTGCTCAGGCCTATGGTGTATATTTTGAATAAAGTCTACATTTGTACTCACCGTGTCGTTTCGTACCTTTTCATTTGATCATCCTTTGTATTCGGGTACATGACAGATACAGAACAATATACAGGCGATACCAATTTCCTGTTCCCAGTACACAGCTCAATTATTTATTTAATTAATTACAAATGTGCAGCGTCGATCACGCTTCCCTGTCAGTTCAAACATTATTAGAATTGGTTTACGAGATAACGCAGTGCATACTATGAGATCTCGAAGTATTTTCCTTTGAGAAAGAACATACTCCCGGTCGATTGGCTCAGTTGGTTGCGGCTCCGTGATGGTGTCCGGCGCTCACAGGAGATTAGCTGGTCGAGTTCCGGCGGTGATAAAAATTTTCATCATCAGGTTCGGCCGGTGGGGTAGGAGAAGTGTTAGTGCACAGTTCCTAATCACTACATTGTGCATCAAAGTACTGGGCTTAACCCAGTGCGTATGCAGTGGTTTAATATCTGAACGGCGACTTAGCGCATGTGTACGTGCGTGCGCATGGGTCTTCAGAGACTCGAGGATAATCGATACACAGCATGCACTGCATGTGACTGGCTGTGTAAACAGACTGCGACCAGTTAAACGTAGTCAGTGTGAGAGGAACTGTCACAGCACAATGGAGCGACGTGCAAACATCAAATTCTGCTACAAATTGGGGAAGACTGCAGCGGAGACACATGCCAGAGCTGCACAGGACTAGAAAATGGATGCTGCTCCATGACAATGCCCCTGCACACTGCGCGATCCGTGTGCGCCAATTCCTGGTAACTGTTCTCGAACACCCTCCGTACTTCCCTGATCTGGCTCCTTCGGATTTCTTCCTGTTTCCCCGCTTGAAGGCGGCCATGAAAGGTGAACGTTTTGCGGACTCGAATGCCATCAAAGATCGAGTGACAGTCGTTCTGTGATCGATTCCACAGGAGGCCTTTGCTGGTAGTTTCCACAAGCTGTACGAACGTTGTCAAAAGTGTGTTGTAGCGGGTGGCGACTATTTTGAAGGGCAATAAAGTAATTTTGTTTGTATTTTTTGTTTTGTTCGTTGTCTGACAGTATTCATCGAACTTTTTAGACACACCACGTACGACGTTGTTGTTGGTGATTCGTCCGTTGCTTGGGCACGTTAACCCCGGTGGCTCCCTGAGTGTGTTGGAATAGTAGGCGTGTAAATGGGCCCCTCCTTCATCTCTCATTTGATGCAACGCAAACATCACTCTATACTGAATTCACACATTATCACATTCACAGTTACAATAACACATAACGGCATACAGTGGGTAAGGTAATGGGAAACTACCCAAGGGGGAGGGAGGTGCCATTTAGATATTCCATGTCAACCGTCTCCGCACGGAATCGGGCAAGGTATCACAATAAGAAGAAACAGCACTCAATTCTCAGATGTGTATTTATACGGAGAGGACGTAATACATGAAATTTATTTCCTTATTTTTCTTGCAAAAATGAACTTTATTGTGGCAGCAGAATTTAATTGCAGTTGCCAACTAGAACTTTAAGTAGAAAATTAGTTCAATCAATTTTTTGACAGAAGTTAAACAATGTCCCTGTACTCCAAGAAACTAATTAAAAGTCTAACACTGGCAATTTCGGACAACAAATTCAAACAGTACTTATTATTATTTCAATAAGTCAAATACTGTCAGAATATTATTTGTACACTGGACAATCTCTAATTTGTTCAATTTGGTAATTATACTTACGATTTGGTAGAACTATAATAGGATTCATATAATGTTTATAACGAAATATCTCTATAAAAATTTCTAGCAAAGGGAAATTATTTCTTAAGTAGAATCCTGGTGCCTGTAGAAATTCTATGAAATTTTTATTCTAGTACTAAATATTAAAGTGAAGAAACAAAAAATATAAATGTGTTCCAAATGTTTTAAAGATTTTTATTTTAACGCAGTTTAGCGGCCTGGTAGCTCAGTGGTTTGTTTTCTAACCGGTCGCTGTTGTTGTCCCGGGTTCGAGTCCCGGCAGGTGCAGGAATTTTCAGGGTTGTGTTTGACCCTATGAGCCGCGCCAGGACGTTCTGTGGTTTGAATTCCATGTTGAACTTTAGGTCCTCTTAGGGATAACAACAATAGTTTCAACACAATGTGTAAACACCTACAGAAAAATTCAACCTAAAAAAAGGCTTAACGTGATCATAGTTGACCAAAAGGAACATACATTCACGCAACACAATTTCAGAAATTAAAGCTAAGTGAGAAATGAACCATACTAATATGTAGAGATTATGATTATTATTGTCCTACCCTAGAAGAAGTATAGAATCACATAAATTAGGTTAGAATTACATCCGTAGTCACAAAGAATAATATCATTTCCGTAAAAGTTAGTTAAAATATCACTTTTTAAATGACGATATCAGGTTTTAAGATCGATGCTTAAAGCAAGTTAAAAATCACAATTTAGTCTAGCTAATGGAAGTTAATTTATAACTCAGTGGTTTGTTTAGCGAAAACACGCTATGAGTTTTTAATATCGACTTAGGCACAAAGATGTTTACAATAAAGTAAATACCACAATTTCGTTGCGCTTACTGCGTTGTTATTCTACGATGTAGTGGTTTTATTAACGTATTCCGTTTATTTTAATTTACTACATCTCTCAAAAGTGAGGAAATAAATAATCGGCCTTAAAGTAAAACACAATCTAGAAGATGTTGTTGCTGTTGCTTTAGGGCGCGTCAACGACTGGGTTTTTATCGCCCTGAATCCAAAAGATGTTATCTTTTGTCAGCATTCCTTGAAAGGAGTGTTCATCTCAATTTCAGAGTTTATCTATTGGGCATATTTGTCCATCTAAAAATGATTATGATTCGTTTTTCTCTTTCTCTGTAACATAGAGTCATTAGGTATTTTCGCAGATTTTTAGATAGACCACAAGCTCTTAAAATTTGAAATTTCCGTCTAAGCTGCTGCTTTAGTTTTTCCGCGATACCATTTCCAACCCTCGCTTACATATTAATAGTAGTATAGATTACAACAGTGAAAATATAACACGAAGTGTTAATAAACTGAAATTGCATACAACTGCCACTAACTGATGAAGCGATAAATCACCAATTTTTCTTTTAAATGACTGCTCTTATGTGCTTGCCATCAACAACATTTATGTCCAACTTCAAAATTTATGGAAGATTTAACTGTAAAATTTATCACTACTCTCCACTGTAAGTATCTTAAACGTGAGCGATGTGTTTCCACAGTCGATTTACCTCTTTTGTTACTGGAGAACAAAACACTATCTTCGATTTATGAGTCATAAAGGAGAGTCGAAGCCGTGACATCGTATCTGGGGCACGTACAACTTCCTCGGCCGAGTGATGGGACGCTTTTAACGTACGGCTGGAATAATCGAATTTCCCCCGAGTCGCTGCCTCCAGCAATCGCTCCACCGCCCACGGGGTCGTTATTGCACTAAGTAAATCACCCCATAACTTAGGCGGCTTCCGGAATTAAACTTAGCGTCCTTGATGCTCGCTACCTCCAGCTCCAGAGTAAAGCTTGCAGGAGGTTCGCACCACAGCTTAGTTTTGATCTGCCTCTTTACTGAGTACTTTAAATGAATGACATCATACAAACTGTCCACTTGTATCTATAAAACGAAAGTAATTTATATATGTCCCAGTAAAATCACAAAACTACTGGGAAGATTTCGATGGAATTATCACTGCTTTAAAGCGTACTATCAGAATTGAAAATTGTTTAGCGTATGTCATATTTTATCGTTACATGACGCCGGAGAAGTAAATGATGTTTTGTACGTATTGTGAGAAACACCAAAGATCTAATACCAACTAGATGTTGCATACGTACTATTCAGCAAAACTAATACGGCAGCTATCGGTTCCTTCTTTATTTATTGGTTATTCAGTCTTTAAATCCCCATACGTACTGAATACGAATTGGCACAAACACAAAAGATCTAATACCAACTAGATGTTGCATACGTGCTATTCCGCAAAACTAATACGGCAGCTATCGTTTCCTTCTTTATTCATTGGTTATTCAGTCATTAAATCCCCATACGTACTGAATACGAATTGACACAAATACCAAAGATCTAATACCAACTAGATGTTGCATACGTGCTATTCCGTAAAACTAATACGGCAGCTATCGGTTCCTTCTTTATTTATTGGTTATTCAGTCTTTAAATCCCCATACGTACTGAATACGAATTGGCACATGTTTCAAATTGTGCGACTAAAATTACTGTATGGGAAAATCAACCTCAGCCATACCGGGAATCGTTGTGTATTCTGCTAGTATTATAAAACAACAAACGGAGAGTAATCTTTGCATTTTGGACTTTTTAAAAAAAAAATGAGTTTGGGGGTACTATTAATAAACTACAGAGAAGAAATCAACTTCTAACAGCCCTCAGACCGAGCCCTTTTATGAAATTTCATTTCAAGAATTACATATATCAAGATCTATGTTGATTAATTCTGGATTTGTAAATTTTTCGTGTTATTAATTGTGAATTTGTGTATATTCGTCATGTAAATGAACACTGTTTTATGAAGAGAAACTGTATAACTGGTATGTAATACGATCAAGGACAGTATTATGTATGAAATATTAGTTGAAAGTTTGTGATTGTAAGTTTTGATGTGAGCCACGACATTTAGAGGATAATTCTCAACGGTCTGGACTGGCTTATGTTCGTAGTTTTGTATGTAAATGCAAATAACCAGTATAACTACCATTTTTTTATTTTCTAATAATTGTGAGTGATTTTATACAATCTGTAATTATTTTTATATAGATTTAATTGTTAACGCCCGAGAAATGCCTGTCGGCAGTGGTTGTCAGAAGATTTTTATTTGAGTCGTCAAGCAGTTTTACAGTCGTTTGTGAGTTTAATCGCTGTAATATTTGTATATTGGTGCTTTAGTGGCTTTGGATGAGTCTAGAGCCTTATCCCAGTATAATGTTACCATGGAGCTCAAGGAAAAATATATGAAGTGAAAAGTGATTCGGTGGTGTTGTCATTTCATGGAACTATTTAATCCATTTAAAGGAGTAGTTATTTAACCAGTGAGGAAAAGTAAAACTCTGGCGACCAACGACAGCAACCTGGAATTGGAGGACGAAGTGGTTAACGGTAATCATAATTAATTGGTGACAGAACGAATTAGTTAATTACCGGAGAGCTATCAAACTGTTATTATGTCTATAGTGAAATAAGTGGGAGTCATGCAAAAAATAGTGGTCGAATTTTGACAGGTTTGTAGTTAATGCACATCAGTTGGTCCCGCGTTTAAATTAGGGTATGGTTTCATTTTGATGTTGAAAAATAGAGAAATCTCAGTGTCCACAAATTGTTTTACATTTTTTTTTAAAATCTGGTTTCGTGGAACAGTGATTGGTCGGATTTTAGTGGAGTTCAATTAATTTGCAGCTTGTTCTCCTGTCAATAAACTAGCATGTGAAATTTAACATAATTTTTGTCAAACGCAATTGTTCAGATTTTGACGAGGATCCGATTAATTTACGAACCGTATTCCCTCAGATAAAGGTGAGATATTTGAGATAATTTATAGTTGGTCGCGGTTCACGGAAAAACTACCGGTCTGGTGTTGATGTGGTTTCGATTACTGTACAATACGTGGTCGCAAGCGTAAAATATGGTGGGTTTCCTTTTGATGTGATGTCGTAAGGGCGAGAAATTAAGATAAAAGTGTAGACAAATCAATATCTATTTATATGTATGTAACTTCTCGCAGTCGAATTCGATTTCAGCTTACGAGCGGCACCGTATTATTCGGAGGAATGAACAGTGTTAAACTTTGGTGTCCAGACCCTTCATGCGGAAAGAATTTGAGATGAATGAACGTCAGGGGTCGTGGGTCATGTAGCTCTTGACGATGATGGTTCAAGCGACAGGTTTTTACCTTACCAATTCAAAGGAAAGTAGTTGCTGGCAACGAAATTGAGGTGTTGAGCTGTCGACAGGTAACTTTCTTCGTTCAGCAGTCACCAGAACCCAAACCACGGACGGTGAAGTCTCATCGCCGTATCTTCGACATACTTTCTATCGGTGTAATGTTTCGGCGTTAGATCCACAGTTCTTGTGACGTAGCTTGCGGTGTTGCATAATTATGCGTCCCGACACTTTTCTGGATTCGTTTAAAGCTTTCTACTGTTTACGAGAATTTCGGCATTTTGTTTCCTTACTCGGACATTTTTGTAAGCTTTTCATTTAATAACAGATATAAAAATCCTATTTTGTGTTATATTATACTTTACGTACATCAACACAATGAAGCAGTTCTTTAAATATTACAGTAGATTGTGGTAATTGTTCCCGAATTCGAAATTACGATAATAATCACATGACTCTGTAAGAACTACACTTTTGTAAATTTATACCGGGAAGCACTATATTCATTTAGATACTGTCATAAAGTAATAACACCTTTACGACAACATTTTTCATTACTTTTTTTTTTTTACTTATGATTTTACGCCTCGTCGACGTCGAGGTCATTAGAGGTGGGATTGAGAACAAGGAACGGGAAGTAATTCGGTCATGGCCTTTTGAAGGAAGCATCCCGGCATTCGCCTGGAGTGATTTTGGAAAACCATGCAAAACCCAAATCTGTATGCCCGGACAAGGAATCAAACCCGCGTTCTCCCAAATGCGAGGCCAGAAAATTACCGCACGCCATAATGCTCGGTAATTTTTCATTAGTTTCCCCTGAGAACAAATCGTTCATTTTGTCCATAAACATTGCTACCGTACAATTCACAGTGCTTTATGTAACAGAAGTGGAATGCACTCACTGTAAGCCCCATCCCCTTCATTAAATTTCCTCTCCACTACAAATTTCTAAAGGCTTTTATGCTGCATCTTATTTCTGTAATATTATCTCTTTTAATTTTGCTACTGAAATAAGACGGCGGAAGATGTACTGAAGACAGGATATTAATGAGCCAAGTTCGAGATAAAATTTGTCCTTTGATGAGTAAACTTTTCCATTCCAATCGTTGCATGCAATCAGAGACGCTTCGTTACGAGCTGTAACAACCACAATGTACTATCGATTTATCCAATAGTTTCGAATACCATAAGAAGATCTGACATCATCAACTACTGCTGTACTGATAACTGGTTTCCTGAGAATTCACACTCAACTTCGGCTATATCTTCTCTGAATTACTTCACATGAAGCTTCCGTTCCATTCAATCGAAATCCGTTTTAATACTCTCATAACATTGTTTTCCACCTCAGACTGATATCTAAAATTTTCACTGCTTTGACTCCTTTGAAAATTTAACTTTTAATTGCTGTTCTGTGTCATAACGTCTGTGAAAAACTGATTAGAAAATTTAAAACAAAGTAGAAACGATGCACAAGAAAAAAAATGTGCTATTCGGGGTGAAACCAGAAACGTCTTACATATAGTTTGTAAGAAATTCATTATTATAAAAAAGACTATATATCTGTATCGCTTGTTCCTTTAAGATCAATAGCAGCAGCAGAAAGTCTAACATTATTGAAATACGTTAATATAGAAACAAAAAATCGATACAAATAGTTTTTAACTAGTCATGGATAGATCTCTTTAAAAACTTGCTTCCAACATAATACAGCCTATAGATAGTGAGAATATATTTTTAAGAATCAGAAATATTATATTTTAATCGCCCATTTAACACCATCATTGAATTTTTGCACGACACTGACTAATATCTGACGAGGCCTTGGAGGAACATTTCAAAAATGCAGTTGTAAATTTTAAAGATTAAAGCAGTGTCGTTTCCAGTCATGGGTCAATAAACAAGGCTCTATCTATAGAACACCATATATTTTTTAATACAGTAAGTTGTTAATAACTTGAAATGTTTTTCCAATTTCATGAATGTACAGTTTTTGTAGGTATCGCGCATGTAAAAAACGGCTCTATACGTGTTTTATGTGTCTACTGTGTATGATGAGAACCAAACCACGAACCATTTGCTCGAGTTCCCTATATGCCTATCATCCTGCAACAAAGATCATCTGTTTTAGCAACATCTAATGTAATTGAGGTTGCGAAGTACTGGGTAAAATGTGTTTAAAGTTGTTAATTTGCACCACTGTGTGTTTGGTGCTTATGTCTCGGGAATAATAATAACTGTGCATTATATTGGATGTAGTTTCCTGCACCATATGTTCATAAATTTTCGTTGGAAAGTGTTGTCAACTGGGCCTGGCGAGGTAATGTTCAGCAATGATCCCTTAAATCTGATGTCCCTATTTTCTCCTCGCCCCCTGCCGCACATCTGCCGAAGAAAGGTTCGGGAAGAGCCGTGTCCGAGCAGGCCGACCCCGTGGGAAATATCTATGTATTAGATTTGGCCCGCCACAAAGAAAGCGCACCAAACACAAGGCCGAGGAGCTGCACGACTTATAACAGTGTTTGAATCCCCGGCAGGCGAGATTGTGCGTGCGGGGTTGCCGGCTGCTGGATTCGCAGGGGCACGTCAACGGTAAAATATCCCCAACAATAGATTATTTTATTGTTGTGTCATTACTAGAAAGAGAAATGTGTTACACACACAATACAACACATTTTTATTTTCATTATATCCCAACAGAAGCACGGTTGAATGTGAAAATGTCTTCATTTACGGCAAACTAATTACATAACAAAATATATGTATATGCTAAAAGAAACAATGTCACCGAATAATATGTACATTAAATGTATCAATCACATTTATACATGATACTGGTACGTATTATATACCCACCTTCGCAATAAATTCTCCTATGGAGTAAAAAGAGTTGTCAATTAATGGATAGTGAATCAATCATTACCAGTAATACAATTTACAATGTGTCTAGTAGAAAAAATCTGGAGTATTGTTAATTCTTAAGATCCTTCATCTCCAAAAAGGACACATTTTTAGTTCTCAGCTCTGACATTGTATAAACCATTTATTTATACCAAAAAACAATAACTAGACCCAATTTTGACTGCTCACCATTCCACATTTAACTAAACCTTGCTCAGAAAATTGTGAACTGCATGACGCATTATTGAAATGAAATCTTCCTGTGACACTTTCTGTTTTCTTTTAAAAAATTAAGGAACAAGCCATTCAATAACATCGCCGTTTTTAGGATAATACTTTTGCATCACAATTTCATGATCAACACAGCCTAATGCCTAAGACGAGTCACAAAAATTCATACAGGTAGTAATTTATCATTTATTCATTCTAAAATATGAATACAAATATAGCTTGCTCCGTTAAACAGAATTGTGATTTAGTTAGAACATTTTGCTAGTAAACTCTTTTGTACAAATGATCTATTTAAGTATTAAGAAGAAACACGTCGAGTTTAACTACTTGATAATTATGAGTTGAGCCATCTTGTAAAAATTATAACATTGATATCTGAAAACTGTAAGAATTTCTATAATAGTTCTCGAATTATTGAAGGTTGTTTTTATGGTTGATTATCGCAACATATAAATTATCTAAAGTTATTAATAAAATGCAAGGAAGATACGACCAAAAATTTCCATTATCCCGCAAATGTTTAATAAAAGGTTTATAATATTTAATTACAACACTAAAACAGTTATTACACATTATAAATAATTGACTGATACAATATTTTGTCTCTGCAGATACAAGATCACAACTATGTGATGTGAGAAAGAAGTATCAGTTTTATTTCAATCGTAATAAAATATTTCTATGGTGTTTGCTCGGGATAACTGATTTATTACTTGCAACAACCAATACAGATTCCAATATTCTTTTCAAATTTTACTTTAAGTATGCTGTTATGAAATATTTTGTAATAAATTTAAAGAGACAGGAGGAAATCTTTATATATAAAGATGAATGTATGTTTGTTTGTTTGTTCGTTTGTTTGTTCTTCATACAAATCCACAGTTTTCATCCGATCTCGATGAAACTTTGCACACTTATCCCTTGAAATAAGGAAAAAAATACTGTCTACATTTGGTTGAAAAGTTATCGGTATAAATAACACATGTTGTCTCTTAACTTCGAAATACGGAGATAGACAGACACGTTGGATATGGACGTCTCCGTACCGCGTTTCCGTGTAGTGGACTGGCAGCTCAGTGGTTAAAGCGCTTGCTTACGTACGTCGTGATCTCCGGTTCAAATCTAAGATTAAAAATTGTTTTTCATCGTAAGAGTCAGGCCTGGGCCGTAGGTTATTCGGTTTGAATGTTAAACTGTGGATATTAGAAAGTTAGGGATGCAATGCGAGGCAAATCGTAGGTAGTGTTGCAATGTTGTAGGTGTACACTTTTTTACGTTATAATGATCCCTCAGGTGTTGTTCGCAGTCAGTGTGTGAGTGTGAACCACAGTAATATTATTATAAATACGGAAGTAAGTCTCTGTCTTTTTGTTACGTTTTGACGACTAAATGGCTATATCGTTGTGATGGAATTATATAAGGAAATCTATATAAAAGACACAGGATATTTTTTCCAGTATGATTAACAGTTGTAGTCGCGAAATTTTGAGACCTTATCGAATGGTGACAGAAATATGTGGGAAATTGATTCTCTTCAAGAGATAGGTTCGACGGTACAATGATATAGTGTTAGCTTTCCTGTCATATTATTCCGACTCGATATTGTTTGGAACCAATCCTTCGTTACCAACAACTTTCTATATTTAATTCTGGCAAAAAATTCTTAATCCACGCGTACGAAGTCGCGGGTACGAGCTAGTGTTTAAATAAAGACGGAGATAATTTCATAGCGAACGTCAAAGCAGTAACGAAAGCACAAAAAATAGAAAGTCGTTGTTGTAGTAAAAAATTAGAAATTTTGTCTCTACATTTGACTATCTGATCTGCCATGTGATGACAGTTACATCGAATCTGATTTGAATGTTTAGTGACATGACATGAATCTGTGACACCTTTTTCCCTGCAATTATGGAATGGTCGGTTACTGAGTGGCTAAGGTGTCTGACTTGAATGGTCCCCGGTTCGAATCCGTTCTTGGTTGGGATTTTCATAGGCCTTTAACCCGACCTTCACCTCTGGCACAGCTTACTGTGTAATGTGAAGTACGTCATAACGCTTCTGTGGTACCGATTCCACAAAAAAAATGCAGGTCCCCTTTACCCCGAATGATTACAGGGTAACGTTAACTAGCCACAACAAGAGGCACATTGTGTGGCGAATCGAAAACTCAGTCACTTGGGGGCCGAACAATCCTTTGGAATCACCCCGCCAACAACGCCATACGATTATTAATTTTTTTTTCTACATAACGTTTGAAGAAATGTTGAACGTTTATTACATGAATGTCTCTTGCGTCATGCTTTAAGTAATTTATGTTCACTTGCTCAGCGAGGCTCGTACAACATATTTGATCTCAGTGACGATTAACAGTTGACTGGCTCTGGGACTTTGTTCTTTATGCAGGTACCGATAAATGGAAGCTTCAGGTTATCTAGTAATGTAGGCAAATGGCAATTTGTATTATTATTATTATTAATATTAATGTGTTTTTTGATTTATTGAAAGTGTTATTAATAATTGTATCAATATTTGTAACCTAATTTGTAGGTTTGCGGAGTTTCGCAAGCCGTAGTTTTGTATGGTCTTTGGATAGGGTAAGTTCATCATCGTTAGGTAGCATTGTAAGAATCTTTAGCATTGGCCAGGAGCAACTGAGTGGGCATACCGCAATAAGATACGGCGCGCGTTTGTGCTTCTCAGTAAGGGAGCTGTAATATGAATGTTAAGTATATTAGGAGCTTGTTAAAATGAATCACAGGCTTTTAATTGTTGATGTCAGTTAACTGTGAAAAATAAATCAAGTGATATTTCCCTCAGAATTGTGATTACCGTTTACAAAATTAACAACATTGCCCATAATTTTTTGGAGGTTAAAAGTTATTAACTAAATTAAATTAAAACAAAATTGTGCTGCAGCTTGTATGTGTTCGAGACGAAACTGGGCCTTTCTCGTGCACAACACGCTGTTACCACAATCAGTGAGGAAATACTATTAATCTACGTGTGTCGTCGACGGCTGTCTGATGATTGTCGGCAGGTAATTGTTCAACACTAATTAAGCAAAAATCTGACAAAGTCACTGACTTGTAAGTTTCAAGCTGTACGCATGATTGCATAACGGTCGGTTTTCATGATAGAAAGATGGGTCATAAAGCAGAGTTTCTGCTTACCGCGCGTTACCATCTGTCGTATCTACTCTTAATCTAACCTGGTAATCCTACCGGGTAAAGGGAACCTACATTTTAACGTTGAATCCGCTACACGACAGTGTTTTGGCGTACTTGACATTACAGGGCAAGCTATGCCAGAGCGGGTTAAGAGCCCGAGACAGGGATTCGAATAGGGGACTTTCCGATATCCAGTCAGACGTCAGACCATTACGGTTTGCATGATAAGGCGCAAGAACTGTGACTGTGAAGATGCTTTCACTTCGAAACCAAAACTTTAACTGTAACAAGAAACGTTCCTCTCCGATCGAAGAAAATAAACGTCCTGAAACCCAGTTTCAGAAAGTTGTACGTCCGGAGATATGGCATGTTGCCGCTGGAAGTGCTCGGTGCTGCAGCCATAACGGATGGGCCGCAGCTTTCGGAACGGCGATTCCAACTCCGAGGGAGCGCATTTAGAAGTTTTCCGGACGTCCAAGGGATCGGTGTTTGCCGAAGCTCCTGGGAGCGCCAAGTTGCCGGTACCAGCGCGTCCTGTCCCCGCGCACGGACAGGTCGATACGCCGCCCGCCGGACACTCGAGGTAAACTGTTATCACGGCCAGGAGACGGCGACATTCTGTGTGGCGATACTTTAACGACTCCAGCAATAAGCAATCATAAACCCACTATTACAAATTTCAAATCAGTAGTTCAACGGTCTGGTAACTCAGTCGTAGCGTGGGGCTAGCGAGGTTACCTCGCGTTGCCAGGGTCGCTGGTTCGAGTCCGGCCGAGGACATGGGTATTGTGCCCGTTCTGTGTTGTCCGCACTGAAATCGATAACATAGTGCAGACAAATTCGAAGAAGCAAATACAAACATACAGATGGCCGAGATGGCATAAAAGTGGTTAAGGTGCGTGATTTTTTTTAAAGAAAAGTTTGCTGCTCCGTTTCCGGGTTCGAATTCCGGTGGGTGCAAGAATTTTTAAGCATTGTCTTTCATCATGTGAGGTAGTTCCGTGAGTTCCGTGGTTCGGATTCCACGTTAAACTGTAGGTCCACAGGACAGGAACTGGACTTCTTAGCTCTAACACAACGGCATAGTAGGCCTCCTTTGTAAGGATGCAACCAACATTTGGCTTGTGGACTAAAAAAAGAAAATACCAATAGATAAGCGTGAGGTAAAAACAGAAAGGATTCTTCACTAACCTGAAAAAACTTCGAAAGTACCTCCGCCAAACACTTTTAGTGAATCGCGGAGTAATTGTAATAGTAATAGAACGTAGCAAAAGGGTGGATTTTCGAGCAGATGTAGCAACGTTTCATATCCGTATTTAGGAAATTTATCCATACACATACTATGAACCAATTATCTGTTACGTAATAATCGATAGTTAGATCTATTTAAGAAAAAACAACTAAGGCGTAAAAACTGATAATATCATGGACTGAGCAAAAGAGGTTTAGAAGACGCTATTCATCAAGGATAAAATTGAAATAGCGTTACAGCAGAGAGGATCCTACAGGAAGAGACTTCCTGAAGTGAACTCTCACTGAACACGTATTTCTCCGTGCAACTAACTTCCTTCAAAAAACACACCACTCATTGTTCTTGTTTTGTTTCTCATAACATTGAAAAATTGTAACAAGAATTAACGCATTTATGTGGAAACTAATGAACGGTTTCATGAGTATGTAAAGCATTATATATATAAATATATACTCGTGTATATATATATATGAGGACACTGTTCGAACTCAAATATTCATGATTATTCATTTGGTTTTTTTTCTTATTTTTCTTCCCAAAACCTCTTCATATGTTCACTGTGGTCCGGTTTCCTTTGTTCTGTTCATTTTGTTCCTGTTTTTTCTGTATTTTACATGTTGTATTTATAATTTTGTTCCTGAATTGTACCATTTTCTGTGTCATTTCCTTGCAGATAATTACATGATTTAAGCCCACTTCTATTTCATGGAACTAATTGGTTTTCCTGATTGAGCCATTTATCACATCGAAGATCCTCTTTGGAAGTCTAGTGTTTTTCATTCTCTGTATACGTCCGTTGAATTGTATTCTGCGACTTCTGATCATTACTGAATTAGTTATTTAATCCCCCAAAAAATGGCGGTGGGCTAACAGGTCTTCAGCCTACAGATTCAATGGCATTACAAGCTTCTGCTACAATTATCATTGTTACCCTTCTTTTACACATATCAGTTCATCGTTGTACAGCGCATATTTGAATACAATTTCTTTAGTGATCACTATTTTGCAAGATTGCCGGAATTCATACAAATTTATTTTCCAGTTTAATTTTTGGAATTTACTTTCACCTTTGCAGCGATTATATATATATATATATATATATATATATATATATATATATATATATATATATAATGTGAATGTGGCTGGAGGGAAGGGTGAGTGTACTTAAGTTTCCATTCTTGACAGTACGTATAGTGCAGACGTGAAGTGTTGGCAGAGTGAGCTATCATTTCGGTTCGCCAAGGTTGGATAATAGGTTGATCTGTCGTGACATTTTTCTATTTGATGACTTAGGATTAAAAAAACTTTTCTCGTGAAGTAGCCTCTCATCATGCATCATCCATATTATCCACACTTTTATCATATTTCTCTTTTCTAATTATTTGTTAATTTTAACTCTGCGTGAATAATTATATAGTTTCAGTATTTTTGTAAATATTTATTATATCGCTAAGTTACTTGGGCAGTGTGCTTTACAGCTGATTATTATTATTATTTTTAAAAAAGAGCGTAATGATTACCGATAACCACTTTACTAGTTGATATAAAAATATCTTTCTGCATAGTAAAATTCCTTCGTCTTATCGCTCTTCTTCCACAACTGAAAATGGGAGGCGAATAGAATACACAATAATTAAATTAGACTGATAGTGAGAAAATAAGACTCCCATTTCTGGCTGGTATTATAATGTTTTTTATCTTTGCACCTATATTTTTGGCTAATTGAAATTACTTCAGTAAAGCCTGTTAAAAACAATGGAAATCGTGAAAATATTTCTAAGATCTGCATAACTTTAAAAAAAAAATTAAAAAATCTTATGTAAAAAAAAATGGTAGATTATGTTGTGTCATGGTCACAGTATTTGCTACAGACAAGGCAGCGTAGACACCGGCTGCTCCTCTTCTTACATGATTTTCTGCTTCTAATCGTTGTAAATAAACAAAAATAAACATTTAAATTTAAACGAATGTAACATAATAAATTCTTTTATATCTCTGCCTCGCATTACAATCTTTTAGCCCTGCTGCACAATAGATGATTTAATTTTCCCTGCCATCACAGTAATGTTGTAGTTTAACAATGTGAGAGTAAATAATATCGAATTCATATACTTCCTTTTTTACACTTTCTATAGGCAACGAGAGCGAATAAAGTGAATGCAGTTATTCATTGGATATTTCTTGGTCAGCGAAGCAGCGCTGGGGTGACCGCCAGTTTAACTAAAAGTTCTGGAATCATCGGACTCGCCGAAAGTTTCCGGAATATCGATGTCACGTGCAGCCTTTTTTTACTAAAGTGGCTTTAAAACAGCAGTTATTCCTTTAATAACTCATACCATTCACATTAGAATGTGTGTGCTGTAATAGGGACGTGAGTAGGTTAAAGAGATTGGTAAGAAGAGAACATAACCGAGTTCAGATACAAGACGGTAGGGCGGAAAATTTAAAACAACTAAACAAGGACTTAATAATAGCTAAGAAGATGGCTAAAGATGAGTTTATGAAGAGTTTTGTCAGTGCAGGGATACCATTGACTGATGCATAGAGAAATTTCTATGGCTATGTTAGAAAACTGAGACGAACGGAGGGTGTTGGGACTGTTATAGATAAGGATGGAGAAGAAGTTACTGAGGATTTTAAAAAGGCAGAGATTTTAAGTAACTGATATATTGAGAGCATCAGGGACAATGAATAAGAAATGGTAGGGTCTAAATTGGATAACCAGCTTATCAACACAATTAGAAATGAGCAGATGAAAAAGTTTGAAATTCATCCTGAGGATGATATGAAGGAAATAAGAAAACTGAAAATACCCAATCCGTTTGACATCAGTGGTAGGTAAATTAATGGAGAGATTGATACGCAACAACATGAGAAATATATATGAGGCACCTAAGTGGTTTTCAAGTAAGCAACATCGCTTAAGGCAAGGTTATTCATGCGAATCTCAGTTGGCGGGATAGATGCAAGATATTTCTGATTAAATGGACAAGGGAGGCCAAATTTACTGTGTAGCACTACATCTTTCTAAGGCTTTTGGCAGAGTGAGCCATAAAATGGTAGAAAACAAGGTAAAAACTATTGGCGTGGATGAAAAAGATATTTGTTGAGTAGCAGAATTTTTTAAAGGTAGGAAACAAAAAGTTAGGGTAGGAAATGCAGTATCAAAAGAAGTGGAAGTAAAAATGGGAATTCCACAGGGTAGCGTATTGGGACCATTGCTATTCATTATTCTAATGAATAATTTTGATGGTTTATTATCAGAAACTAGATTGTTTGCATATGACATAATGCTATATGAAAGAATCAAAATGGTAGAGGCCTGTAAACAGTTGCAAGGTGATCTGGACAGGATATCTAGTTGGGTTTGTAAACATGGGATGAAGATAAATGCAAAGAAGAGTCAACTTATTAGATATACAGATAAAAAACTAAATGTTGAGTATGATTATAAGGTGGGGAAAGCATTCCTTGTTGATGACTTGAAATGTAAATATCTTGGCATTATATTTGACAACAAGCTTAAGTGGACAGGACACATTGGATAGGAGTAGGAAAAGATTTCAAAATTCTGCACTTGTTGGAGAAAGTGATGAGGGGATGTACGTGAGAAGTAAAAGAATTGGGTTACAAAACATTGGTCAGACCGTTTCTTGAATTTTGTAGTGTAGTATGGGCCCACACTTTGAGTATCTAATACAGGGGTTGGAGAGGGTGCAATAAAGGGATTCTGAATTTGTTTCTGAAAATTACCGCAGAACACAGACAGTAACAGATATTATAAAAGAACTGGAATGGGATTCATTGCAAGACAAGAGGAGGCTGAAGAGGGTCATGGGAGTGTACAAGGCGTATGTTGGTGATGAGACATGGATATATAATGGTGCAAGAACTAAATGTAATACATACAAGGGAAAAGATGATCATCTGGCATTCCATTTCAGGCACAAGGGTGCAGGAAGAGTCTCTTTCCTATGTAAGGTGGTGAGGGATTGGAATAAGTTACCACGAGAAATGACGAACAAGTTACTAAAAACTTTGAAAGAATTTAAAGTTGAAAGATGTTGTCGGAAAATGTAGGTGGGTGGCAGGAATAGGGGAAAATGGTTGTGTAGGGAAATTGCGTGTGCTCCATTGCAATTAAATTCAATTCTCCACTTAGTATAAATATCAGGACAGTGCTACTGTTACTGTTCAATGGAGCGCAGTGACTATTTGATGGACCGCCAGTCGGCGAGTGATCTTGATTGCCAGGAGGCGCTAGTACTAGTGAGGCACCTCCAGAGTCGCTTACCGGATAGAAGGCGACAGGCAGGCTTGTTTAATGAGGCAAGCGGTGCTAATCAGTGCTTAGCGTGCCACTAATTAGAGTCGCCCACGCGCTGCCTCAGGAGGCGCTGCGCTGCGTGGCACATCCAGCGTCTGCAGCAGGCTGAACTCCGGCAGTACCGGTCACACAGTTGAGTTCCCTTTCTCACGGAGCAAGAGGTGCCAACATTAGCATCCACTTATGTTGTAAGGGTTACGTGGCCCGGTCAAGGGAAAGGGACAAGGGGTTGGACAGAAAGCTAGGTTGTGCTACGTTGAAAGTGGGGAGGAGGGGATGGGCAGGTTTCCGAGCCAAATTACGTAGCTTCTAAATAAGGAAAACACAACAACAGCATGTGGATATTTATTTCCATCACTTAATTATCTAATTTTGTAATTTAGTTATTCTACATACCAACCTTGCTGCGCATGTCTGTGACTTGAATTCATAGCCTTGGGTTGCAAGCAGCTGGTGCATTTGAACTAACCGACACGCGACTATGCATTACGGTTTGAGAAACTTTAGACATGCCTTACCGAGACTCAAATTCGCTTACAGATATCACCCGCGATTTTCCAAGTCAGTGACAGTTCGTATTGTTTTGATGATT
This sequence comes from Vandiemenella viatica, assembly GCA_031002005.1. Taxonomy (NCBI): domain Eukaryota; kingdom Metazoa; phylum Arthropoda; class Insecta; order Orthoptera; family Morabidae; genus Vandiemenella; species Vandiemenella viatica. Next base: position 27,328,649 of record JARYHS010011408.1, read on the forward strand.
CGTAGTAAAGTTTTTTTTTAATTTTATGAATAATTGTAAGCTCTAATTCCAATCAACCACAAACACACAAGGAAGCAGCAATTAGACACATGCTCAACAGACTAAACAAAACACCACTAAACAAAGACAACTACACAATAGAACTTGACACCATCATACAAATAGCCACCAAAAATGGATACAAAGAAACCAGAATACACCAAATGAACAAAACCATCAAAAAGCAGATACTAAGAACAACACTAAACACTATACCAAATCCACAACAAATAAATACAAACACCCACATGAATGCAACAGCAAATAACATAACACCCACACAAGCAAAAGCAGAAAAATGGCACACATTAACATACATAAACAAGAACACTCACAAAATAGCAAACATTCTGAAAAATCAAGGACTCAGGATAGCATTTAGAACAGAAAACTCACTACTGAAAAACATCAAAAACAACACACCAAACATCAAATTTCACAATTCAGGTATATATAGATTAACTTGCAATGACTGCAATGCAGAATATAAAGGCCAAACATGCAGGAAATTTGAAACCAGACATAAGGAACATTTAAGAGCACTAAAATACAATAACCACTCAACATTCGCAGATCACCTACTAGAACATATTCACCAGCCCACAAACATAGAGTCAGACATGCAAATACTAACCATCAATAACAGCAAACCACAACTACTAACATTTCCGGAAAACTACCACATCCACAAATCACTGGCGGAAGAAAGGAACATAAT
>JARYHS010011408.1:27330405-27348402 GCA_031002005.1 Vandiemenella viatica
AACAAATCACGTAGCTAATTATTTTTCTGTCTTAAGTACAAGGGATGATCAAATGAAAAGGTACGAAACGACTTAAAAACGTAACAGTCAAATTTTTGCAAATTCCCCCATGGGAGAATGTAGCGAGACATCTCGGGATGCGATTGGAGTCTCTGACTGGGATCGGAGAATGCGCGGGCGCCCGCATGCGCAGTAGAGAGCAGAGGCTCTTATCAAAAGCGGCGTCCAAATGATGCGGCAGTCCGTATGAGGACAGGATGGCGTACAGGTGGGGGATGTGTACTGTGAGACACTCCGACGCCTACGCAGGTCCATCAAGAACAAAAGACCGGGGCTGCTCACGGAGGGTGTGGTTCTGCTCCATGATAACGCGCGTCCACACGTCTCCAGAGTCACACACATGGGACTGGCCAAGTTCAAGTGGGAGACGTTGGACCATCCGCCCTACAGTCTGGACATGTCGCCCTGCGATTTCCATGTGATTGGTCCACTGAAGAAACACCTGGAAGGGAAGCGCTTCAACTCGGACGACGTACTCAAGGACGCTGTGAAGGACTGGGTCTCGTCACGGCCACAGGAATTCTGCGAACAAGGAATCCTGCGGCTTGTTCATCAGTGGTATCGTTGTGCTCAGGCCTATGGAGTATATTTTGAATAAAGTCTACATTTGTACTCACCGTGTCGTTTCGTACCTTTTCATTTGATCATCCTTTGTATTCGGGTACATGACAGATACAGAACAATATACAGGTGATACCAATTTCCTGTTCCCAGTACACAGCTGAATTATTTATTTCATTAATTACAAATGTGCAGCGTCGATCACGCTTCCCTGTCAGTTCAAACATTATTAGAATTGGTTTACGAAATGGAATAGATAACGCAGTGCATGCTATGAGATCTCGAAGTATTTTCCTTTGAGAAAGAACATACTCCGGGTCGATTGGCTCAGTTGGTTGCGGCTCCGTGATGGTGTCCAGCGCTGACAGGAGGTTAGCTGGTCGAGTTCCGGCGGTGATAAAAAATTTTCATCATCAGGTTTCGGCCGGTGGGGTAGGAGAAGTGTTAGTGCACAGTTCCTAATCACTACATTGTGCATCAAAGTACTGGTCTTAACCCAGTGCGTATGCAGTGGTTTAATATCTGAACGGCGACTTAGCGCATGTGTACGTGCGTGCGCATGGGTCTTCAGAGACTTGAGGATAATCGATACACAGCATGCACTGCATGTGACTGGCTGTGTAAACAGACTGCGACCAGTTGAACGTAGTCAGTGTGAGAGGAAGTGTCACAGCACAATGGAGCAACGTGCAAACATCAAATTCTGCTACAAATTGGGGAAGACTGCAGCGGAGACACATGCCAGAGCTGCACAGGACTAGAAAATGGATGCTGCTCCATGACAATGCCCCTGCACACTGCGCGATCCGTGTGCGCCAATTCCTGGTAACTGTTCTTGAACACCCTCCGTACTTCCCTGATCTGGCTCCTGCGGATTTCTTCCTGTTTCCCCGCTTGAAGGCGGCCATGAAAGGTGAACGTTTTGCGGACTCGAATGCCATCAAAGATCGAGTGACAGTCGTTCTGTTATCGATTCCACAGGAGGCCTTTGCTGATAGTTTCCACAAGCTGTACGAACGTTGTCAAAAGTGTGTTGTAGCGGGTGGCGACAATTTTGAAGGGCAATAAAGTAATTTTGTTTGTATTTTTTGTTTTGTTCGTTGTCTGACAGTATTCATCGAACTTTTTAGACACACCACGTACGACGTTGTTGTTGGTGATTCGTCCGTTGCTTGGGCACGTTAATCCCGGTGGCTCCCTGAGTGTGTTGGAATAGGAGGCGTGTAAATGGGCCCCTCCTTCATCTCTCATTTGATGCAACGCAAACATCACTCTATACTGAATTCACACATTATCACATTCACAGTTACAATAACACATAACGGCATACAGTGGGTAAGGTAATGGGAAACTACCCAAGGGGGAGGGAGGTGCCATTTAGATATTCCATGTCAACCGTCTCCGCACGGAATCGGGCAAGGTATCACAATAAGAAGAAACAGCACTCAATTCTCAGATGTGTATTTATACGGAGAGGACGTAATACATGAAATTTATTTCCTTGCAAAAATGAACTTTATTGTGGCAGCAGAATTTAATTGCAGTTGCCAACTAGAACTTTAAGTAGAAAATTAGTTCATCAATTTTTTGACAGAAGTTAAACAATGTTCCTGTACTCCAAGAAACTAATTAAAAGTCTAACACTGGCAATTTAGGACAACAAATTCAAACAGTACTTATTATTATTTCAATAAGTCAAATCAGAATATTATTTGTACACTGGACAATCTCTAATTTGTTCAATTTGGTAATTATACTTATGATTTGGTAGAACTATGATAGGATTCATATAATTTTGATAACGAAATATCTCTATAAAAATTTCTAGCAAAGGGAAATTATTTATTAAGTAGAATACTGGTGCCTGTAGAAATTCTATGAAATTTTTATTCTAGTACTAAATATTAAAGTGAAGAAACAAAAAATATAAATGTGTTCTAAATGTGTTTTTTTTATTATTTTAACGCAGTATAGCGGCCTGGTAGCTCAGTGGTTTACTTTCTAACCGGTTGCCGTTGTTGTCCCGGGTTCGAGTACCGGCAGGTGCAGGAATTTTCAGGGTTGTGTTTGACCCTATGAGCCGCGCCAGGACGTTCTGTGGTTTGAATTCCACGTTGAACTGTATGTCCTCTTAGGGATAACAACCATAGTTTCAACACAATGTGTAAACACGTACAGAAATATTCAACCTAAACAAAGGCTTAACGTGATCATAGTTGACCAAAAGGAACATACATTCACGCAACACAATTTAAGAAATTAAAGCTAAGTGAGAAATGGACCATACTAATATGTAGAGATGATGATTATTATTGTCCTACCCTAGAAGAAGTATAGAATCACATAACTTAGGTTAGAATTACATCCGTGGTCACAAAGAATAATATCTTTTCCGTAAAAGTTGGTTAAAATATCACTTTTTAAATGACGATATCAGTTTTTAATATCGATGCTTATAGCAAATTAAAAATCAAAATTTAGTTACGCTAATGGAAGTGTTAATTTATAATTCAGTTTTTTTTTTTTTTTTTTTTTTTTTTTTTTTTTTTTTTTTTTTTTTTTTTTTTTAGCGAAAACACGCTCTGAAGTAGTTTGAATAACGTATTCCGTTTATTTTACTTTACTACATCTCTCAAAAGTGAGGAAATAAATAATCGGTCTTAAAGTAAAACACAATCCAAAAGATGTTATCTTCTGTCAGCATTCCTTGAAAGGAGAGATCATCTCAATTTCAGAGTTATCTATGGCGCATATTTGTCCATCTCAAAATGATTATGATTCGTTTTTCTATTTCTCTGTAACATAGAGTCATTAGAGATTTTTCTCAGATTTTTAGATAGACCACAAGCTCTCAAAATTGGAAATTTCCGTCTAAGCTGCTGCTTTAGTTTTTCCGCGATACCAATTCCAACCCTCAGTCACACGCAACTCGCTTACAGATTAATAGTAGTATAGATTAAAACAGTGAAAATATAATACGAAGTGTTAATAAACTGAAAATGCATACAACTGCCATTAACTGATGAAGCGATAAATCACAAATGTTTCTTTTAAATGACTGCTCTTATGTGCTTGCCATCAACAATATTTATGTCCAACTTCAAAATTTATGGAAGATTTAACTGTAAAATTTATCACTGCTCTCCACTGTAAGTTTCTTAAACGTGAGCGATGTGTTTCCACAGTCGATTTACCTCTTTTGTTACTGGAGAACAAAACACTTTCTTCGATTTATGAGTCATAAAGGAGAGTCGAAGCCGTGACACCGTATCTGGGGCACGTACAACTTCCTCGGCCGAGTGATGGGGCGCTTTTAACGTACGGCTGGAATAATCGAATTTCCCCCGAGTCGCTGCTTCCAGCAATCGCTCCACCGCCCACGGGGTCGTTATTGCACTAAGTAAATCACCCCATAACTTAGGCGGCTTCCGGAATTAAACTTAGCGTCCTTGATGCTCGCTACCTCCAGCTCCAGAGTAAAGCACGCAGGAGGTTCGCACCACAGCTTTGTTTAATCTGCCTCTTTACTGTGTGGCATCATAAAAACTGTACGTCTGTAGCTATAAAACGAAACAATTTATATATTTTCCAGTAAAATCACAAAACTACTGGGAAGATTTCGATGGAATTATCACTGCTTTAAAGCGTACTATCAGAATTGAAAATTGTTTAGCGTATGTCATATTTTATCGTTACATGACGCCGGAGAAGTAAATGATATTTTGTACGTATTGTGAGAAACACCAAAGATCTAATACCAACTAGATGTTGCATACGTGCTATTCAGCAAAACTAATATGGCAGCTATCGGTTCCTTCTTTATTTATTGGTTATTCAGTCTTTAAATCCCCATACGTACTGAATACGAATTGGCACAAACACCAAAGATCTAATACCAACTAGATGTTGCATACGTGCTATTCCGTAAAACTAATACGGCAGCTATCGGTTCCTTCTTTATTTATTGGTTATTCAGTCTTTAAATCGCCATACGTACTGAATACGAATTGGCACATGTTTCAAATTGTGCGACTAAAATTACTGTATGGGAAAATAAACCTCAGCCATACCGGGCATCGTTGTGTATTCTGCTAGTATTATAAAACAACAAACGGAGAGTAATCTTTGCCTTTTGGACTTTTTTTAAAAAAAAAAAAAAAAGAGTTTGGGGGTACTATTAATAAACTACAGAGAAGAAATCAACTTCTAACAGCCCTCAGACCGAGCCCTTTTATGAAATTTCATTTTAAGAATTACATATATCAAGATCTATGTTGATTAATTCTGGATTTGTAAATTTTTCGTGTTATTAATTGTGAATTTGTGTATATTCGTGATGTAAATGAACATTGTTTTATGAAGTGAAACTGTATAACTGGTATGTAATACGACCAAGGACAGTATTATGTATGAAACATTAGTTGAAAGTTTGTGATTGTAAGTTTTTATGTGAGCCACGACGTTTCGAGGACAATTCTCAACTGGCTTATGTTCATAGTTTTGTATGTAAATGCAAATAACCAGTATTAACTACCATTTCTTAGTTTTATAATAATTGTGAGTGATTTTATACAATCTGTAATTATTTTTATATAGATTTAATTGTTATCGCATTGTTAACGCCCGAGAAATGCCTGTCGGCAGTGGTTGTCAGAAGATTTTTATTTGAGTCGTCAAGCAGTTTTACAGTCGTTTGTGAGTTTAATCGCTGTAATATCTGTATATTCGTGCTTTAGTGGCTTTGGATGAGTCTATTGCCTTATCCCAATATAATGTTACCATGGAGCTCAAGGAAAAATATATGAAGTGAAAAGTGATTCGGCGGTGTTGTCATTTCATGGAAATATTTAATCAATTTAAAGCAGAAGTTATTTAGCCTGTGAGTCAAAGTAAAACTCTCTGGCGACCAACTACAGCAACCTGCGAATTGGAGGACGAAGTGATTAACGGTAATCATAATTAATTGGTGACAGAACGAATTAGTTAATTACCGAAGAGCTATCAAACTGTTATTTAAGTTTGTGTCTGTCAGTAATAAGTGGGAGTCATGCAAAAACTAGTGGTCCAATTTTGACAGGTTTGCAGTTAATGCACATCAGTTGGTCCCGCGCTTAAATTATCGTATGGATTCATTTTTATGTAGCAAAATGAAGAAATCTCAGTGTGCAGAAATTCTTTTACATTTTTTTATCTTGATTCGTGGAATAGCGATTGGTCGGATTTTAGTGGAGTTCAATTAATGTGCAGCATGTTGTCCTGCGAATAAATTAGGATGTGAAATTTAACATAATTTTTGTCAAACGCGATTGTTCAGATTTTGAGGAGGTTCCGATTAATTTACAACCCGTATCACCTCAGATATAGGATGGTATGATTCATTTCGATGTAGTGTGTTAAATCTGAGGAATTTAACATAACTTTCGTTGGTCGCGATTCACGGAAAAACTACCGGTCTGATTTTGATGTGGTTTCGATTACTGTACAGTACGTGGTCGCAAGCGTATAATATGGTGGGTTTCATTTTGATGTGATGTCGTAAGGGCGATAAATTAAGATCAAATTTGTAGACAAATCAATATCTATTTATATGAATGTAACTTCTCGCAGTCGAATTCGATTTCCACGTACGAGCGGCACCGTATTATTCGGAGGAATGAACAGTAGTTAAACTTTGGTGTCGAGACCCTTCATGCGAAAAGAATTTGAGTTGAATGAACGACAGGGGTCGTGGGTCATGTAGCTTTTGACGATGATGGTTCAAGAGACAGGTCTTTACCTTACCAATTCACGAGAAAGAAGTTGCAGGCAACAGCTAATAAGTAATCTACGAGAACCTACGCATTTTAAATTTGTAGCTCATAAGACGTTACTTAACGTAAAACGAAAATGAAGTGTTGAGCTGTGGACAGGTAACTTTCTTCGTTCAGCAGTCACCAGAACCAAGCTACGTACGGTGAAGTCCCATCACCGTATCTTCGACATACTTTCTACCAGTGTAATGTTTCGGCGTGACGTAGTTTGCGGTGTTGAATAATTATGCGTCCCTGCACTATTCTAGATTCGTTTAAGGCCTTCTACTGTTTAAGAGAATTTCGGCATTTTGTTTCCTTACTCGGACCTTCTTGTCAGCTTTTCATTTATCAACTGATTTAAAAATCCTATTTTGTGTTATGTTATACTTTACGTACAGCAACACAACCAAGCAGTTCTTTGAATATTACAGCAGGTTGTGGTAATTGCTCTTGGATCAGAAACTTCAATAATAATCACATGACTCTGAAAGAATTACGCTTTTGTAATTTTATGCCGGTAAGCACTATATTCATTTAGATATTGTCGTAATGTAATAACGAGTTTAAGACAACATCTTTCATTACTTTTGTTTTGCTTATGGCTATACACCTTATCGACGTCGAGGTCAGTAGAGGAGGGATTGGATTGCGAACAAGGAACAGGAAGTAATTCGGTCATGGTTATTTGAAGGAAGAATATATGCATTCGCATGGAGTGGTTTGGGAATACCATGGAAAACCCAAATCTGTATGCCCGGGCGGGGATTCGAACCCGCGTCCTCCAGAATGCGAGACCAAAGCGTTAATGCTCACCCATCATACTCGGTAATTTTTCATTAGTTTCCCCTGAGAACAAATTGTTCAATTCCTACAGTGCAATTCACAGTGCTTTATGTAACAGAAGTGCCATGCACTCACTTTAAGCTCCATCCCCTTCATTAAATTTCCTCTCCACTACAAATTTCTAAAGGCTTTAATGCTGCATCTTATTTCTGTAATATTATCTCTTTTAATTTTGCTATTGAAATAAGACGGCGGAAGATGTACTGAAGACAGGATATTAATGAGCCAAGTTCGAGATAAAATTTGTCCTTTGATGAGTAAACTTTTCCATCGCAATAGCTACATGCAATGAAAGACGCTTCGTTACGAGCTGTAACAAGCACAATGTACTATCGATTTATCTAATACTTTCGAATACCGTAAGAAGATCTGACATCATCAACTACTGCTGTACTGATATGTGGTTTCCTGAGAATTCACACTCAACTTCGGCTGTATCGTCTCTGAATTACTTCACATGAAGCATCCGTTCAATCGAAATCCGTTTTGTTACACTCATAAAATTGTTTTTCCACCTCAAACTCTTCTATAAATTTTTCACTGCGTTGACTTCTTTATAAACGTAACTTTTAATTGTTGATCTGTGGAAAACTGATTAGAAAATTTTAAAAAAGTGAACAAAGTAGAAACGATGCACAACAAAAACATGTGCCATTCGGGGTGAAACCAGAAACGTCTTACATATAGTTTGTGGAAAATTCAATATTATAAAAAGGACTATATATATAACGTTTGCTCCCTCAAGATCAATATCAGCAGCAGAAAGTCTAACATTATTGAAATACGGTAATATATGAATAAAAAACCGATACAAATATGTTTTAACTAGTCATGGATATATCTCTTTATAAACTTCCTTCCAAAAACAGCGTATAGATAGTGAGAACATATTTTTGAGAATCAGAAATATTATAATTTAATCACCCATTTAACACCATCATTGAATTTTTGCACGACACTGACTTATATCTGACGAGGATTTGGAGTAACATTTCAAAAATGCAGTCGTAAATTTAAAGAGTAAAACAGTGTCGTTTCCAGTCATGCGTCCATAAACAAGTCTCTATTTATAGAACACCATATATTTTTAATACAGTAAGTTGTTAATACGTATCTTGAAATGTTTCTCCTATTTAATGGATGTACAGCTCAATTAGGTATCGCGCATATATATATATATAAAAGGCTCTTTTCTCCGTACATTTACATTATACGTGTTTTATGTGTCTACTGTGGATGATGAGGACCAAACCCCTAATCATATGCTGGAGTTCCCTATCATCCTGCAACAAAGATCATCTGTTTTAGCAACATCTAATGCAATTGAGGTTGCGAAGTACTGGGTAAAATGTGTTTAAAGTTGTTAACTTGCACAATGTTTTAACTGTGTGTTTGGTGTTTATGACTCGAGAATAATAATAACTGTGCATTATGTTGGATGTAGTTTTCTGCACCATATGTTCATACATTTTCGTAGGAAAGTGTTGTCAACTGGGCCTGGCGAGGTAATGTTCAGCAATGATCCCTTAAAACTGATGTCCCTATTTTTCCCTCGCCCCCTGCCGCACATCTGCCGAAGAAAGGTTCAGGAAGAGCCGTGTCCGAGCAGGCCGACCCCGTGGGAAATATCTATGTATTAGATTTGGCCCGCCACAAAGAAAGCGCCCCAAACACAAGGCCGAGGTGGACAGAGGAGCTGCACGACTTATAACAGTGTTTGAATCCCCGGCAGGCGAGATTGTGCTTGCGGGGTTGCCGGCTGCTGGATTCGCAGGGGCACGTCAACGATAAAATATCCCCAACAACAGACAATAACTGAATCTTATAGATTATTTTATTGTTGTGTCATTACTAGAAAGAAAAATGTGTTACACATACAATACAACACATTTTTATTTTCATTATATCCCAACAGAACCACGGTGGAATGTGAAAATGTCTTTATTTACGGCAAACTAATTACATAACAAAATATATGTATATGCCGAAAGAAACAATGTCACCGAATAATACCATATGTACGTTAAAAATATCAATCACATTTATATATGATACTGGTACGTATTTTATAGTCACCTTCGGAATAAATTCTCCTATGGAGTAAAAACGAGTTGTCAATTAATGGATAGTGAATCAATTATTACGAGTAATACAATTTGCAATGTGTATAGTAGAAAAAATCTGGAGTATTGTTAATTCTTAAAATCCTTCATCTCCAAAAAGGACAATTTTTAGTCCTCATCTCTGACATTGCATAAACCATTTATTTATATCAAAAAACAATAACCCAATTTTGACTTCTGAGTAATCCACCTTTAACGAAACCTCGCTCAGAAAATTGTGAACTGCATGACGCATCATTGAAATCTTCCTGTGACACTTTCTGTTTTCTTTAAAAAATTTAAGGAACAAGCCATTTACTAACATCGCCATGGTTAGGATAATACTTGTGTATTAGAATTTCATGATCAACACATCCTAATGCATAAGACGAGTCACAAAAATTCCAACAGGTAGTAATTTATCATTTATTCATTTTAAAATATTAACACAAATATAGTTTGCTCCGTTGAACAGAACTGTGATTTAGTTAGAATATTTTGCTAGCAAACTCTTCTGTACTGTACAAATGATCTGGTTAAGTATTGAGAAGAAACACGTCGAGTTTAACTACTTGATAGAAATGACTTGAGCCATCTTGTAAAAATTATAAAAATTATATCTTAAAACTGTAAGTATTTAAATCTGACCGTTGTTCTAGAAATTTTGAAGTTGCTTCTATGGTTGATTATTAGCAACATGTACATTATCTAAAGTTATTAATAAAATGCAAGGAAGATACGACCAAAAATTTCCATTATCCCGCAAATGTTTAATAAAAGGTTTATAATATTTAATTACAACACTAAAACAGTTATTACACATTATAAATAATTGACTGATACAATCATTTTGTCTCTGCAGATACAAGATCACAACTATGTGATGTGAGAAAGAAGTATCAGTTTTATTTCAATCGTAATAAAATATTTCTATGGTGTTTGCTCGGGATAACTGATTTATTACTTGCAACAACCAATACAGATTCCAATATTCTTTTCAAATTTTACTTTAAGTATGCTGTTATGAAATATTTTGTAATAAATTTAAAGAGACAGGAGGAAATCTTTATATATAAAGATGAATGTATGTTTGTTTGTTTGTTCGTTTGTTTGTTCTTCATACAAATCCACAGTTTTCATCCGATCTCGATGAAACTTTGCACACTTATCCCTTGAAATAAGGAAAAAAATACTGTCTACATTTGGTTGAAAAGTTATCGGTATAAATAACACATGTTGTCTCTTAACTTCGAAATACGGAGATAGACAGACACGTTGGATATGGACGTCTCCGTACCGCGTTTCCGTGTAGTGGACTGGCAGCTCAGTGGTTAAAGCGCTTGCTTACGTACGTCGTGATCTCCGGTTCAAATCTAAGATTAAAAATTGTTTTTCATCGTAAGAGTCAGGCCTGGGCCGTAGGTTATTCGGTTTGAATGTTAAACTGTGGATATTAGAAAGTTAGGGATGCAATGCGAGGCAAATCGTAGGTAGTGTTGCAATGTTGTAGGTGTACACTTTTTTACGTTATAATGATCCCTCAGGTGTTGTTCGCAGTCAGTGTGTGAGTGTGAACCACAGTAATATTATTATAAATACGGAAGTAAGTCTCTGTCTTTTTGTTACGTTTTGACGACTAAATGGCTATATCGTTGTGATGGAATTATATAAGGAAATCTATATAAAGACACAGGATATTTTTTCCAGTATGATTAACAGTTGTAGTCGCGAAATTTTGAGACCTTATCGAATGGTGACAGAAATATGTGGGAAATTGATTCTCTTCAAGAGATAGGTTCGACGGTACAATGATATAGTGTTAGCTTTCCTGTCATATTATTCCGACTCGATATTGTTTGGAACCAATCCTTCGTTACCAACAACTTTCTATATTTAATTCTGGCAAAAAATTCTTAATCCACGCGTACGAAGTCGCGGGTACGAGCTAGTTTTAAATAAAGACGGAGATAATTTCATAGCGAACGTCAAAGCAGTAACGAAAGCACAAAAAATAGAAAGTCGTTGTTGTAGTAAAAAATTAGAAATTTTGTCTCTACATTTGACTATCTGATCTGCCATGTGATGACAGTTACATCGAATCTGATTTGAATGTTTAGTGACATGACATGAATCTGTGACACCTTTTTCCCTGCAATTATGGAATGGTCGGTTACTGAGTGGCTAAGGTGTCTGACTTGAATGGTCCCCGGTTCGAATCCGTTCTTGGTTGGGATTTTCATAGGCCTTTAACCCGACCTTCACCTCTGGCACAGCTTACTGTGTAATGTGAAGTACGTCATAACGCTTCTGTGGTACCGATTCCACAAAAAAAAATGCAGGTCCCCTTTACCCCGAATGATTACAGGGTAACGTTAACTAGCCACAACAAGAGGCACATTGTGTGGCGAATCGAAAACTCAGTCACTTGGGGGCCGAACAATCCTTTGGAATCACCCCGCCAACAACGCCATACGATTATTAATTTTTTTTTCTACATAACGTTTGAAGAAATGTTGAACGTTTATTACATGAATGTCTCTTGCGTCATGCTTTAAGTAATTTATGTTCACTTGCTCAGCGAGGCTCGTACAACATATTTGATCTCAGTGACGATTAACAGTTGACTGGCTCTGGGACTTTGTTCTTTATGCAGGTACCGATAAATGGAAGCTTCAGGTTATCTAGTAATGTAGGCAAATGGCAATTTGTATTATTATTATTATTAATATTAATGTGTTTTTTTGATTTATTGAAAGTGTTATTAATAATTGTATCAATATTTGTAAACTGATTTGCAGGTTTGCGGAGTTTCACAAGCCGTAGTTTTGTATAGTCTTTGGATAGCGTAAGTTCATTATCGTTAGGTAGCATTGTAAGAATCTTTAACATTGGCCAGGACTGGGGCACAGCGCAATAAGATACGGCGCTCGTTTGTGCTTCTAAGTAAGGGAGCTGTAATATGAATGTTAAGAATATTAGGAGCTGGTTAAAATGCAGCACAGGCTTTTAATTGTTGATGTCAGTTAACTGTGCAAAATAAATCAAGTGATGTTTCCCTCAGAATTGTGATTACCGTTTACACAATTAACAACATTGCCCATAATTTTTTGGAGGTTAAAAGTTATTAACTAAATTAATTAAAACAAAATTGTGCTGCAGCTTGTATGTGTTCGAGACGAAACTGGGCCTTTCTCGTCCACAACACGCTGTTACCACAATCAGTGAGGAAATACTAATAATCTACGTGTGTCGTCGATAGCTGTCTGATGATTGTCGGCAGGTAATTCTTCAACACTAATTAAGTAAAAATCTGACAAAGTCACTGACTTGTAAGTTTCAAGCTGTACGCATGATTGAATAACGGTCGGTTTTCATAATAGAAAGATGAGTCATAAAGCAGAGTTTCTGCTTACCGCGCGTTAGCATCTGTCTTATCTACTCTTAATCTAACCTGGTAATCCTACCGGGTAAAGGGAACCTACATTTTAACGTTGAATCCGCTACACGACAGCGTTTTGGCGTACTTGACGTTACAGGGCAAGCTATGCCAGAGCGGGTTAAGAGCCCGAGACAGGGATTCGAATAGGGGACTTTCCGATATCCAGTCAGACGTCAGACCATTACGGTTTGCATGATAAGGCGCAAGAACTGTAACTGTGAAGATGCTTTCACTTCGAAACCAAAACTTTAACTGTAACAAGAAACGTTCCTCTCCGATCGAAGAAAATAAACGTCCTGAAACCCAGTTTCAGAAAGTTGTACGTCCGGAGATATGGCATGTTGCCGCTGGAAGTGCTCGGTGCTGCAGCCATAACGAATGGGCCGCAGCTTTCGGAACGGCGATTCCAACTCCGAGGGAGCGCATTTAGAAGTTTTCCGGACGTCCAAGGGATCGGTGTTTGCCGAAGCTCCTGGGAGCGCCAAGTTGCCGGTACCAGCGCGTCCTGTCCCCGCGCACGGCAGGTCGATACGCCGCCCGCCGGACACTCGAGGTAAACTGTTATCACGGCCAGGAGACGGCGACATTCTGTGTGGCGATACTTTAACGACTCCAGGAATAAGCAATCATAAACCCACTATTACAAATTTCAAATCAGTAGTTCAACGCTCTGGTAACTCAGTGGTAGCGTGGGGCTAGCGAGGTTGCCTCGCGTTGCCAGGGTCGCCGGTTCGAGTCCGGCCGAGGACATGGGTATTGTGCCCGTTCTGTGTTGTCCGCACTGAAATCGATAACATAGTGCAGACAAATTCGAAGAAGCAAAGACAAACATACAGATGGCCGAGATGGCAAAAAAGTGGTTAAGGTGCGTGATTTTTTTTAAAGAAAAGTTTGCTGCTCCGTTTCCGGGTTCGAATTCCGGTGGGTGCAAGAATTTTTAAGCATTGTCTTTCATCATGTGAGGTAGTTCCGTGGTTCGGATTCCACGTTAAACTGTAGGTCCACAGGACAGGAACTGGACTTCTTAGCTCTAACACAACGGCATTGTAGGCCTCCTTTGTAAGGATGCAACCAACATTTGGCTTGTGGACTAAGTTTTTTTTTAAAAAAAGAAAATACCAATAGATAAGCGTGAGGTAAAAACAGAAAGGATTCTTCACTAACCTGAAAAAACTTCGAAAGTACCTCCGCCAAACACTTTTAGTGAATCGCGGAGTAATTGTAATAGTAATAGAACGTAGCAAAAGGGTGGATTTTCGAGCAGATGTAGCAACGTTTCTTATCCGTATTTAGGAAATTTATCCATACACATACTATGAACCAATTATCTGTTACGTAATAATCGATAGTTAGATCTATTTAAGAAAACAACTAAGGCGTAAAAACTGATAATATCATGGACTGAGCAAAAGAGGTTTAGAAGACGCTATTCATCAAGGATAAAATTGAAATAGCGTTACAGCAGAGAGGATCCTACAGGAAGAGACTTCCTGAAGTGAACTTCTCACTGAACACGTATTTCTCCGTGCAACTAACTTCCTTCAAAAAACACACCACTCATTGTTCTTGTTTTGTTTCTCATAACATTAAAAAATTGTAACAAGAATTAACGCATTTATGTGGAAACTAATGAACGGTTTCATGAGTATGTAGGGCATTATATATATAAATATATACTCGTGTATATATATATATGAGGACACTGTTCGAACTCAAATATTCATGATTATTCATTTGGTTTTTTTTCTTATTTTTCTTCCCAAAACCTCTTCATATGTTCACTGTGGTCCGGTTTCCTTTGTTCTGTTCATTTTGTTCCTGTTTTTTTTCTGTATTTTACATGTTGTATTTATAATTTTGTTCCTGAATTGTACCATTTTCTGTGTCATTTCCTTGCAGATAATTACATGATTTAAGCCCACTTCTATTTCATGGAACTAATTGGTTTTCCTGATTGAACCATTTATCACATCGAAGATCCTCTTTGCAAGTCTAGTGTTTTTCATTCTCTGTATACGTCCGTTGAATTGTATTCTGCGACTTCTGATCATTACTGAATTAGTTATTTAATCCCCCAAAAAATGGCGGTGGGCTAACAGGTCTTCAGCCTACAGATTCAATGGCATTACAAGCTTCTGCTACAATTATCATTGTTACCCTTCTTTTACACATATCAGTTCATCGTTGTACAGCGCATATTTGAATACAATTTCTTTAGTGATCACTATTTTGCAAGTATTTTGCAAGATTGCCGGAATTCATACAAATTTATTTTCCAGTTTAATTTTTGGAATTTACTTTCACCTTTGCAGCGATTATATATATATATATATATATATGTATAATGTGAATGTGGCTGGAGGGAAGGGTGAGTGTACTTAAGTTTCCATTCTTGACAGTACGTATAGTGCAGACGTGAAGTGTTGGCAGAGTGAGCTATCATTTCGGTTCGCCAAGGTTGGATAATAGGTTGATCTGTCGTGACATTTTTCTATTTGATGACTTAGGATTAAAAAAACTTTTCTCATGGAGTAGCCTCTCATCATGCATCATCCATATTATCCACACTTTTATCATATTTCTCTTTTCTAATTATTTGTTAATTTTAATTCTGCGTGAATAATTATATAGTTTCCGTATTTTTGAAAATATTTATTATATCGCTAAGTTACTTGGGCAGTGTGCTTTTCAGCTGATTATTATTATTATTATTTAAAAAGAGCGTACCGATAACCACTTTACAAGTTGATATAAAAATATCTTTCTGCATAGTAAAATTCCTTCGTCTTTTCGCTCTTCTTCCACAACTGAAAATGAGAGGCAAATGGAATACACAATAATTAAATCAGACTGATAGTGAGAAAATAAGACTCCCATTTCTGCCTGGTATTATGATGTTTTTCATCTTTGCACCTATATTTTTGGATAATGGAAATTACTTCAGTAAAGCCTGTTAAAAACAATGGAAATTGTGAAAAGATTTCTAAGACCTGCCTAACTTAAAAAAAAAAATCGTAGATTATGTTATGACTTGGTCATAGTATTTGCTACAGACAAGGCAGCGTAGACACCGGCTGCTCCTCTTCTTACATGATTTTCTGCTTCTAATCGTTCTAAATAAACAAAAAGAAACATTTAAATTTAAACGAATGTAACATAATAATTTCTTTTATATCACTGCCTCGCATTACAATTTTTTATTCCTGCTGCACAATAGATGATTTAATTTTCGCTGGCATCGCAGTTATGTTGTAGTAAATAATATCGAATTCATATACTTCCTTTTTATACTTTCTATAGGCAACGAGAGCGAATAAAGTGAATGCAGTTATTCATTGGATATTTCTTGGTCAGCGAAGCAGCGCTGGGGTGGCCGCCAGTTTAACTAAAAGTTTGGGAATCATCGGACTCGCCGAAAGTTTCCGGAATATCGATGTCACGTGCAGCCTCCATGTTCAAATTTTTTTACTAAAGTGTCTTTAAAACAGCAGTTATTCCATTAATAACTCATACCATTCACATAAGAATGTGTATGCTGTTTAAGGGACGTGAGGAGGTTAAAGAGATTGGTAAGAAGAGAACATAACCGAATTCAGATACAAGAGGGTAGGGCGGAATATTTAAAACAACTAAACAAGGACTTAATAATAGCTAAGAAGATGGCTAAAGATGAGTTTATGAAGAGTTTTTTCAGTGCAAGGATACCATTGACTGATGCATAGAGAAATTTCTATGTCTATGTTACAAAACTGAGACGAACGGAGGGTGTTGGGACTGTTATAGATAAGGATAGAGAAGAATTTGCTGAGGATTTTAGAAAGGCAGAGATTTCAAGTAACTGATTTATTGAGAGCATCAGGGACAATGAATAAGAAATGGTAGGGTCTAAATCGGATAACCAGCTTATCAACACAATTAGAAATGAGCAGATGAAAATATTTGAAATTCATCCTGAGGATGATATGAAGGAAATAAGAAAACTGAAAATACCCAATCCGTTTGACATCAGTGGTAGGTAAATTAATGGAGAGATTGATACGCAACAACATGAGAAATATATTTGAGGCGCCTAAGTGGTTTTCAAGTAAGCAACATTCCTTAAGGCAAGGTTATTCATGCGAATCTCAGTTGGCGGGATAGATGCAAGATATTTCGGATTAAATGGACAAGGGACGCCAAATTGATTGTGTAGCACTACATCTTTCTAAGGCTTTTGGCAGAGTGAGCCATAAAATGGTAGAAAATAAGGTACAAACTATTGGCGTGGATGAGAAAGATATTTGTTGAGTATCAGAATTTTTTAAAGGTAGGAAACAAAAAGTTAGGGTAGGAAATGCAGTATCAAAAGAAGTGGAAGTAAAAATGGGAATTCCACAGGGTAGCGTATTGGGACCATTGCTATTCATTATTCTAATGAATAATTTTGATGGTTTACTATCAGAAACTAGATTGTTTGCATATGACATAATGCTATATGAAAGAATCAAAATGGTAGAGGACTGTAAACAGTTGCAAGGTGATCTGGACAGGATATCTAGTTGGGTTTGTAAACATGGGATGAAGATAAATGCAAAGAAGAGTCAACTTATTAGATATACAGATAAAAAACTAAATGTTGAGTATGATTATAAGGTGGGGAAAGCATTCCTTGTTGATGACTTGAAATGTAAGTATCTTGGCATTACATTTGATAACAAGCTTAACTGGGCGGGACACATTGGACAGGTGGTAGGAAAAGGTTTCAAAATTCTGCACTTGTTGGAGAAAGTGATGAGGGGATGTACGTGAGAAGTAAAAGAATTGGGTTACAAAACATTGGTCAGACCGTTTCTTGAATTTTGTAGTGTAGTATGGGCCCACACTTTGAGTATCTAATACAGGGGTTGGAGAGGGTGCAATAAAGGGATTGTGAATTTGTTTCTGAAAATTACCGCAGAACACAGACAGTAACAGATATTATAAAAGAACTGGAATGGGATTCATTGCAAGACAGGAGGAGGCTGAAGAGGGTCATGCGAGTGTACAAGGCGTATGTTGGTGATGAGACATGGATATATATTGGTGCAAGAACTAAATGTAATACATGCAAGGGAAAAGATGATCATCTGGCATTCCATTTCAGGCACAAGGGTGCAGGAACAGTCTCTTTCCTATGTAAGGTGGTGAGGGATTGGAATAAGTTACCACGAGAAATGACGAA
>JARYHS010011408.1:27349402-27424054 GCA_031002005.1 Vandiemenella viatica
TATTCCGTCTAGATGTGATTTTAATTACTTGCTCGGTCCTTCATTAACTATTTTCGCAGATTTTAATCTGAACCGTTAGCTCTAAGAATTTGAAAACCCGATCCAAATTACGGCGGTATATTTTGGGTTTTTGGTTTCAAATCATTAGACACATGGAACTTACTTAGAGTTTTGTGTTAGATAGATTTATGCCGTAATGCTTCTGTTTCAAAAGCTTTGAGGAATGTCTATTATTTTATTTCGTATTTTTACTGACTGAAATTAATATTTTTACTACAGTATTTTTTTCAGAACAGTTATTTTTCTGTTAAAGAACCTTGCACATATTACAGTAACACACTACACTAATACATGCCAAGACGCCTACAATAAAACAATTACAAGATTCGATTTTCACTATATTTAACTAGTATAATTTCTGTAGTTATTGGATGCTGAAAATTTAGGCTTATGTAACTGACCTAACGGTACGCGAGGAATCGCATGGAATCGAATGTTCTCGAAATTCAACAATGTTCGGCAAACAGCTGAAAAGCGGCTTTGAGTTGAAAACTCGAGAAACTTGACCATAACTAAAGATTGCACTGAAAAATTCGACAATCTATATTACGACAGCATAAACATTATGAATATTGATTAAAGCAATACTGAAGAAATTATTTAAAAGCTTTTACGGTAACCTGAAAATATATTGTTTACATGAATTAAAAACACAGTAAAATATACTTTACTGGCCGTACCGGCGACTTCGTCCACGCGGAATTTTAAATCTGTGAACTTGGTTCAAGTATGGTGTTAAAGTATCTACGGACCTCAGTCTTAAACCTACAATGACACAATTAACACATCGCCACTGGTGCAAGGATATTAATTATTATTATTATTATTATTATTATTCGTTGCGTGAATCGCGTTTAACAATTTTTTTTATTAATTTGACGTTTTATCTTTAATTTATCAACTTTCCAACTTCACATCAATGTAAGACTTACTCTATTTTTCCTACCGAATGCTGATGATAGTAAAGCAATTTCTTGTCGACTAACAAACAATGCGTTGATTTTGCCGAGGAATCTATTTTTGTCCGTGACTTCTTTAAGGTTTGTGATGTTAATTAACGGATAGTATACCAAATAAACATTTAAATAAATATTTGTAAAAGCAGCAGTAGAGTGCTGTTTTTTTTTGTATTTCTTGGATCTTCTCCTCTCATCCTGATTTTTATTTTACGAAATTCTCTAATGGCGTTTCAACCCATCATTTGTTTCTGCCTCTCCTTGAAAATCTAGGTGTGTGCAAGAAAGGGGAATGATGGTGTGTAGGGAAATTGCCACCGGAGCATGGGCTCCATTGCAATTTAATTAAATATTATTAATATTAAGGTTATTAGAGGATGAGCAACATGGTTTAAAACCATGAAGAAGTACTATAGACTTGATCTTTGCAGCAAGAATGCTCACTGAAAAACATCTAGAAAGGGTGTAGAAAACACTCTCGGGATTCTAGCCGCGTCAAATAAAAGTCGCGGCTAGAATCCCGAGAGTGTTTTCTACAGTGCTGCCGCCGCGAAAACGTTCACAGTTATCTAGAAAGGGGTTAAGAAATCATCATGGTCTTCCTTAATGTCGAAAAGGCCAATGATAGCATTGCAAGAGCAAAAATTTGTGATTGCCTAGAACGAATGAAGGTACCAGGATCCTTAATCAGCAAGATCAAAATGCTGTATAAAAACACAAAAGCCTGTGTGCAAATAAGTAACGGAGAGAGTAAGTGGTTTCAGACAAGAAGAGGAGTGTAACAGTTCAGTGTCTGTTACCCCTATTCTTCATTGCTGTGATTGATGACATCTTGAAGAATTTCTAAGAAGTGTATGGGAGAGAAACAAAACCCTAGTCTTTGCTGATGATGTAATGATTTGGGGTGAAAGTGCAGAAGAGGTGCAAGAGAAGCTGGAGGCTTGAAACAAGATGTTTGAGGAATATGGACTGAAAATCAGCCAGAGTAAGACGGTGGCCATGGCAACAGGTACTTCCAGTTTGAAGAATTACCTAAACAGCCAACAACTACAAATCCAGTTCAAATATCTTAGCAGTACTCTAAGTAAAGATAACACCAGTAAATGTGAAATTACAAACAGAAATAATAATGCAGCAGTTTTCTATAAACAACTGAGAACTTTATTGTGGCACACCCAGCCTCTAAAGACCTCGCTGTTGAGAGACATAAAGCAGTTAAAAAATAATAATATTGTGGGACAACAAAGTTCCCAGAAAGTGCAAACATACACTATTCAAAACATATTACATCGCCATACTGACTAATGCACCAGAAACATGTACCCTGTCCAGCAGAGACAATAGTAGACTTCGAGCATCTGAAATGAAGTTTTTGCGTACCATGCTACAGAGAACACGAAAGGACAAAGTGAGAAATTAAATCAATCGTGCAGAGACCGGTATAAACATCAGTGTGGCAAAATCCTTACAACGTTCTCGCCTGAGGTGGTATGGACATGTCCAAAGGATGGAGGAACAAAGAAGAGCAAAGGCCTACTTTAATATGAACATCCAAGGTAAAAGACGTGTGGGAATGCCTAAAAAGAAATGCATAGACCAGTTAAAGAAGGATGTAGAAGGCTTAGGACTTGATTGGAAGACTGTTCATGAACAACAACTATTCATGGACAGGAAGAAGTGGAGAGAGCACGTGATCAGCACCAGGGAGACTGGAGCTGGAGAATGATGATGATTAATATTAAGGTTAATTATAGGGTGGGATCGAAATTGTTTGTTGAAGGCTTGAAGTGTAAATATCTTGGCATGACGTTTGATAATAAACTCAACTTGTCAGAGCACATTGGGCTGGTGGTAGGTAAAGGTTACAAAATCCTTCATTTACTGGAGAGGGTGATGAGAGGATGTACCATAGAAGTTAGGGAATTGAGTTACAAAACCTTGGTCAGACCATTAGCTGATTATGGTGTTGTAGTTTGGGACCCACATTTTGGTTATCAAATACATGATTTGGAGGGTGTACAAAGAAGAGCAGCTAAATTTGTTCGTTCAAATTATCGCAGGACCCGTCAGTAACTGATGTGATAAAGGAGCTGGATTGGGACCGCTAGTTACATTAATAACCTATATGTTTATTATTTAAAATGTGGAATATTTTAGTGGGCGTTTGGGCGCAGTGTACAAGTGTGGAGCGGCAGATCTGAGGAATGCCAGCAGGCCGGTTCCTCGAATTAGCGAGGGGAGTGTGTAACTAAGAGGGGAGGATTGTGCTAGCCAGGTAGATAAACAGGGTGATCTGCGGAAATTTCTGTTTTCATGGGCACGAAGGAACATTCGGGTGCCAGCCGGCAAGGACGATCGGTCGATGTGCACTGTCTGTGCGTTAATTGAACTGTGCTGCCTGGAACGGGACATCAGCCACTTTGTTTGAGCGGAGGTGCTCAGGCAAAGGATGTCCTGAAGAACTGTGCCACACTGTTCCGTAGCAGAGCAGAAAACTCCAGAATCCAGTGTGTGTGTCCGACATTGAATTCGGAACTTATATATCGCCATATGAAGGACATTGTACTAGTTACAAGTGCAAGTTCATAGCATTGTCCAACTACGACCCTGCAGATAAGAACTCTCATAGCCCGTAGCAATCATTTCTTTCAGAAGTGAACAGTCAAAATGTTGAATTTGTCTACTGTTTAATTTTGTGTATTTTATATAAAATATCCTGGCGCCCACAGAAGGACAACTGATTAATTTTAAATAATTTGTTGTATATGTCATGTCAGTAATTGAAATAAAACCATTTGTGATTTCTCATATAAAGTATTCACGAAAGTTCTACCTTTCATGATCATTCAATAAAATAATGACATTAATTACGATTTTAAATCAGGTAATGAGGTCAGAACGTTACAGAGGACAGGAGGAAGGTGAAGAGTGTGCCGGGAAAGTACAGGGCATAGATTGGTGTTGCAATTTGGAAGTATATGGCTCAAAGAATTAGCAAGAAAACATGGAAGGGAAAGGCTACCATGACCACAAGCTGACACTCGATTTCGTGCCTAAGGGAGTGAAAAAATTTCTTTTGTTGCGTGTAAGGGTGTCCGGGATTGGAAAAAATTGTCAAGTGAAGTGGGTATAACCAAAAGGAATTTTATATTAAAATTTGTAATTCGGAAAAGTAAACGAGGGATTAATTTAACACTTCAATTACAAAATTTAAAAAAATAAAAAGACGTCATTAGATGACTAGGGGAATTTCAACCGGAGCGTTAGCTCCATTAAGATTAAATTAATAGTAATAAATAACTACCACTAACTGAAAAAAAAATTGTTTGTTGATGACCCACAAGCACACTTCTAGCTTCTCTGCAAGTAGTATTAGAAACGCAAAGTCGAACACGTCAATCGTGGCAGGCATTTCGACTGGGAACCATTTGTTCCCCGTAAACGGTGTCATCACTGACAAACGACTGTCGATTGCTGTGTTCATACCGTATGTTATAAAGGTGGCGTGCAAAGCTTCATTCTGATAGGTGGCACTGGAGTCTAGCTTCTAAATTTATGTACCAATTTTTCTAATACTTGCAAGCATATTATCTGTCATACAGCACTCCAGTGCCACCTATCGGAATGAATTACAAATAAAAAAACATTCACGCCACTTCAGTAACATTTCTTGAGAATACGGCCTGAATTGGTCCAGTGGTTTATCCGTGATGATGCAGTTTAAGCACACCTAGGATTTTATCTTATACCTTTAAACTATCCATTCTTGTATATATATAGATAGAATATATATTGGATCTCGGAAACGGCTCTAATGATATGGATGGAATTTCATACTTAAATAACGTTTTATTTTTTAAGTGTTCCTATATAGGTATCTTCCCTGCAAAAAAGTGATTTTACAAAAAAATCAGCAATTCTTGTATTTGATATGTAGGATACGGCTCTAACGCCATCTCGTAGATGTTTCAGGTACCAGTAAGCCTACTGATGTTATTTACGTTTCTCTCTGGCTCGAGCAACGAACTCTTATAGCTTTAATTTATGTATACTCGCTGACCCATGCGAATATTTCACTTGGTATCGTGATCAGCTACCGAATGGTAATATAACAACGAGGAAATAAGTAAATGCAAGTATTTATTAGTGAAAAGTATTTTATTTTGAAGAGTAGTAATACATACCACTTTTACTGAAACTGAAGAAAGTGGTTGTCACTAAATGCTATATGTTTAATTGTAAAACGTTTAAAAAACAGATATTTAAAAATATTTGCTTTGTCAGATGTCCTGTTTACAGTCTTCTTTACTTAACAAAAATCTATGAAAACAATATTAGCTGTTATAATGTGAGCATCGTTTATTTTTTGACCATATGTGGCTTTAATACAAAAATAAATAATAATGAATCTATAAACTCGTGAAAAAGTCAAGCATATGTGTCCAAACGAAAAAACAGGTTCTGATAAATATGATCTTGCCTTTCGAAGCGACTGACCTTGTGCTTTATTAATGTTCATAACGTAGGATAATTCTATTGGAAATTGTTTTATTATTATTATTAATATTTGGAAAGGTAGGTTTGATCAGAAGATGTGAGGTTAATGCGAGGTATGAGCATTGTTTTATCAGAGTGAATGAATTTAGCACTCATGATGTAATCGTCTAAGTGAATTACCACAAACTTGCACATTAATTAATCCATGATTAACGTTAAGATTTGTATTTAACATAATAGTAGCATTTTTTCTTTAGACGCAACTTATGAAGAAGTAAACCAGACGATCTCGGAAATGGCTCTAGCGATTTGGCTGAAATTTCATATGTAGATAACGTTCTGCTTTTAAATTTTGTAATACGATTTTACGAAACAAGAGCAGTTCTTGTATTTGGTATATCAGAAACGACTCCAACCTCATCTCGTAGAATTTTCAGGTACCAGTAAGGCTACTGATGTTAGTTAAGCATCTCTTTGATTAAAGCAAGGAACTGTGCACCTCGAAATGCCAAGGCAGCATTGGAAAAAAAAAGTTTCACTTTAATCAAACTTTGCTCAAAATCTTGCATATTGAACGGAAATTGAAAGATGCCGAGAGAAGATCGGTCATCCAGGTACTATATAAAGATAACAGTCCCGGTGTCTCGCCAGCAAAGATTATACAATTATCGAAATGTGAAGTTTTTCTTGCACCTTCGTTTCACCTGCATTATTGTTTGGACAATTTCATTTACTTTATTTCATTTGCACTACATAAATGTTGTCACTTATAAGATAACATTATATATCTTACTACTAATTTAAATTGAACGCTGATAAATTTTGTATAACAGATTTCATTCATATTCAGTAGAAGCAGCCAAGCAATATCTATGGAACCAGAGAGTAATGTTAGCAATTCCAACTGAACTGCGGGAGGATTTTTGGATGATCCAATCGCAGAGTATTTATGGCATTGTATCAGCAGCATGAAGCGGACTGAGATATGATGAAGATATAAGAAGAGTTAAAGCGTCAAGATGGAAGAGATATACTAAACATTAATCTTAATTTATATATCAAAAAAGAATTGTGTGATCAGTTATTTTACTGTTACAAGCTGCACAAGAATAAAATCGGAATCGGAATCGTATAATTAAATACTAAGGCGTAAATAGAAGTTATAGTACGTAGTAATATGCGTTCGATATTTATAACTTAAAACAGTTTATTCCCGGAGCAAATATTTGTTCAATTTACTTTTTTAACAGCTAAATGATCCCTAATCTTAAAGCAGTAACATGTATACTTTTCGATATTTAAGGCTTACTCGCTCTTGTGTTTGGCTTTATGCTGTATGAATGCCCATTACAGTATTAAATACCTTTTCAGGAATTCAATTGAGGCCTACGCTGTATTTATAGAGAAACTGAAATAAAATTTTATTAAGAGAAAAATACGGTTTTGAGAATCTTATTTGACCACATTGTAACGTCAGAAATCGAGGTAAATCTGCTCAAAGCGAGTCGGACGGGGAGAGCTTTCAGCTCCACATTTTTTTGCAGGCCGGTGTTCCGTAATGAATGAGGTCTCCGCTGCGAGCTAATAACTTAAACGAACTTTTCAGGGCGAAGCGAGCGCTCGGGAGCACCTCATTAGACGCGAACGAAATGTTTTCTGTTGAACAGCGTCTGTCTGGCAGCGGACACAACGTGCCAGCCGGCTGCCCACAAAAGAAAGCGACGCTAAGAGACAAGTACTTCCACAAGAATAATCGTCAGACCTCTTTTTTCATCTCCTAGGTACAAAAACCGGCCACTTTTCTCGAGAGCAAAACAATTTCCATTTCCTGCGGCTCGCAGGCTGAAGAAAAGGAAGAAAGGGGTAGTGGTGGGGTTGGTGGTAGGGAGGTTGGTTTGGGGTCTCTGTGAAGAAGAGAGATGGTGGTGGAGGGGTGACACAGGAAATTCTCAAAGCCGGAATAACCGCGGGAGAGTCATGATTTATCGGGCGGGGCTAGGGAAAGTGGAGGGGGAAAAAGTAGGGCCGAGGCTCGGCCGGAATAAGAGAAACTCATTACAGCAGAAGAAATAAATGGAGTATGGTTCGCGCACGTGTTGCCGGGGCTGCTGCTAAAGTGGTCGTGCAGTGGCAGTTCACTACCAGTGCGAGAATACACAGACACACCCCTGCCCACTAACATCATTTTGAACTACTGTAAGCAAGGACGTTGCGATTGTTGCTCGGTGTCTCGTTTGTTCTTTCTGATCGCCCCTACGAACTTTTCAATTATTATCATTATTAATTTCAGTATCTGGTTAACCGATCTTCGCTCGGCATAATTCGATTTCTGTTCAATATGCAAGAGATTGAGTAAAGTTTGATTAAAATTAAACTTTTTTCTTTAAGGCTCCCTAGGCATTTTGAAGTGCACTGTTCCTTGCTCTAGCCAAAGAGAAACTTTACTAACATCAGTGGACTCACTGGTACGCGAAACTTCTACGAGATGAGCTAATAGCCGTTTCCGAGGTACCAAACACAAGAAATGCTCTTTTTTGTGAAATCATGTTACATACTTGAAAAGAAAAACATTATCTCCATATGAAATTTTATCCAAATCGCTCCAGCCATTTCCAAAATCGCCTGGTTTACCATCTCATAAATTGCTTTTAAAGTAAAATGCAATTATTATGTAAAATATAAAACTTAATGTTAATCACAGATTAATTAATGGTGCAAGATTAGTGGTAATTCATTTAGACGAGTACATCATGAACACTAAATTCATTCACTCAGATAAAGCGATGTTCATACCTTGCATTAACCTCACTCCTTCTGATCCAAGCGTGCCTTTCCAAATGATAAGAGAACAATTACCAATAGAAGAAATCTTCGCTATGAACATTAATAAACGACAAGGTCTGACGCTTCAAAAGGCAGGATTGTATTTATCAGAACCAGTTTTTTCGTTCGGACACTCATGCGTGGCTTTTTCACGAGTTAATAGGTTCATTAATATTTATTTTTGTATTAAAGAAACCAACGGTCAAAAAGTCAACGATGATCACATTATAACTGCTAATATTTTTTTCAAATAAGTTTCGTAAAGTAATGAAGATTGAAAAAAATGGCATCCACCAAAGCCAATATTTCTTAAATATCTACTTTGTAATTTTTTTATAACCATGTAGTATTTAATGATAACGACTCTTTACAGCATATGTGAAATTTATTACTATTCTTCAAAATAATAAAAAAAAGTTCATAATAAATACTTGAATTTATTTATTTCCTCATCATTATATTACCATTCGGTGACTGATCACGATACTGTGCAAAATATTCAAATGGGTCAGCTAGTATACAAGAATTGTTCGTGTAAGGATTATAAGAGTTCCTTCCTCGAAGCAAAGAGAAACATAACTTACATCAGAAAGCTTACTGGTACTTGAAACATCTACAAGATGGCTTTAGAGCGTTTCAGAGATACCAAAGACAAGAATTGCTCATTTTTCGTAAAATTGGGCTTTTGCAGGGATGACGCCTATTTAAATAAACTTTTTTTAAAAAAAACAGAACGTTATCTAAATACGAAATATCATCCAAATCGTTAGAGATGTTTCTGAGATCTCAACTAGGCCTATATATACAGGATTTTTTTGCTGAAAGCTATAATATTGCGATGGAGCACATGCTCCTGTGCTAATTTCCTTAGCCATCTAATTACTCCTTTTCATTTTTTATTTTTTTAATTATCTCATATAATTTACCTATTTCGTTTGGGATTTAAAAATGTTAATTTCCTTCAGCGCTTTTGATCAATTATTCTTCACTTCCCTTGGTAATTTGTTTCATTCCCTGACAAACAGCCGATACTTCAAGTAAATAAGTGCGAAGTAAAAGATATAACACATTATTTGTCTAAAATTTAAATAAAAACTTTAAGTAAAGTGAAATAGCTTTAACACTCAATAGAAGATTATTATTTTCGTAAACATTGAATTCCGCGAAAGTTTCATCACTCACTGAGAAAAAACTTTCCCGGAGTTCAATCAGGAAATAAAAAACTGCAAGTTGAGTGAAATAGTCATAGAATTTAATAACAGATCATTATTATTTACATAAATATCCTATAACAAGATGAAAACATCAACATAACTTGTAAGATCGAATTTTTTACGGCGTTGTATATAAATAAACTATTTTTGGGTTTCCAGCCGCGAAAAGATGTTAATCACTGACATTTGGTTGGAAACGAGGGTTGAGATAGACGCCTTCGAAACATCCCACATCTGACATGTGACATCTTTGCGCTACTGGAAGCTCGAGAAGACAACATAACTTGTTCTAGGGCACCGAGGATGATTTAATAGAATCGTAACGTGTATACCAAAACAAAGTTTTTGTATTTTAGCTCCACTTTTTTTTTTTTTTTTGCTATTGTCAGTCTTTTGACTGGTTTGATGAAATCCTCCATGCCTTCCTATCTTGTGATAACCTCTTCATCTCTACATACTCCTTACAACCCATATCCTAAATTATCTGCTTCATATATTCTAATCCTTGTTTTTTTTCTATAGTTCTTACCTTCAACTGTTCCCTTCACCAGCAAATTAACCAATCCAATGTGTCTCAAAATATGACCTACGATCCTGTCTCTTCTTTCTGTAAGCTTTTTACACAAACTTCTTTCCTGAATCATCATTTCCAAAACTGGTTCATTTCTTACTTTGTCTGTCCATTTAATTTTCAGCATTCTTCTGTAGCTCCACATTTCAAACTCTTCAATTTTCTCTTTTTCAGGTATTCCTAAAGTCGATGTTTCGCTACCATAAAGTGCTGTGCTCCACACATAGAGATTTAAAAATTTCTTTCTAATTCCTAGATCAATATTTGCACTATACCAAAAAATAACCCTCTGGAAACCCTTATGAGCCGTGTGCAGGTGATCTGGTTGGTCGCGAGCCTGTTTGGTGCAGTCGAGAGCGGAGTGGTCGATGCGACTTGTCACCTGACACCGCCGCGGGATGAATATGTGAGGCGGCAGCGCTACACGTTCCAATCAGTCGGCGGGCGCGCTTTTTGCCGCTGTCCAGAACACGACCCCCGTAATTGCGACAGCGCTCGCGCGGCTCATAATCAACTCACGACCAAGTTGTAATCCAGCTGACATCTCTCCCTCCCGCGCCGCACCTAATTCAACTACCGAAATATTGCGCCACGTCGTGAAATACCTCACTGGTACGAGTGCCCGCGTACAGAGTGCCTTAATCATTTCAACTCGCCCTCGCTAGCCCAGTACCTGCTGTCGTGGCCTCGCGTTCCCACCGCAGACCTGAAGGTCACGTGGTGCGCGGTGACGAAGACACGCTGGCACTCGCTCGGTGTGGAGTATGAGTATTCTTCTTATTGATATTCTTACAGTTATTTCCTAAGTGATGTATTATTTTAAAATACTGTATACGTTTACTTCAAGAAAATTCTGGTACTTAAAGATTCTCCACTATACTACGTTGATGAAAGAGTAAAAGTCGGCTGATTGTTCAGTTATCGAAATATTATGTCTGCAGAAAATAGAACAGCTGTGATGACCACGTTAGAACCATGTTTACTGATATGGGAGGCGTATATTATCCTTCTTACGCATATTTAAGAACGTAGTTTGTGTATCGGTAGATTGGGGGTTGGCCTTCAATTTAAATCAACCTGAAGTAAACGGAAACTTGAATTTCTGAAATACAGTAGAGCGAATGTTACTAGAGGAAAAAGACAAACCTAAGTTCAACGCTACATAGATTAATTATGATGAAGATGAAGAAGACAAACTACTTACTAGGTGAGTGTTTAGAGCAAAAAAAGTACCTTTAGGTGTTTAAAACTAGTACATCACAAGCGCTGCAAGCGAGCGGTTTTTCAGCAGAGCTTGTTAAGGTTCTTTGGTGGGTTAATTACTGCATTAATTAAAAGTCCACCAAAAAACAAGGTTATGTGAAGATGTTCGTTTATTTTGAACAAATCAAAACAAGTCTGCGACATTCACAAGCATAGTTGTTACAATCCAAAGATGCAATACTGACTTACTGAATACTTGCATGAATGTCTCTTTAACACTGAATTTATACTTAATGCAAACTAAACTCTCTGTCCAGGCGATCTGTTTATATAGAGTCTATCGAAATTACGAGAATTCTTCAAAGGCATCTGCCCGATATTTCTCGATCATAAACAATCACTCAAACAATCAAACATATTAAAAACAATCGGAATTGATACAAAATTAATTAATAACATTACAAAATGATTAGAAATGGTAATTAGAGATACTTAAATACAAAATTATTTACAGAAATCCTTTCAAATGGTGGAAAATTGTCCTGTAGACATCGTAAATTACAGTAATACATGGAATTACAAACTTTTAATAAATTCTCTTGCATCATTCGGTTCTTAAACATATTAAATGGTCTTTAAATCATTTTCTTACCTAAAACAAAGTCTATATACACTTATTTACAAGAAATTACAAAATAAACATATCACATCACTTTCAACCAAACATTAGCTCACTACAAATACTTCATACAGTATAATATTATTCAAAACTCAGGTATTAGGGCTGTTACAACCCCTCCCCAGGATTCACTTAATTTTACACAGGTAAAATTGATTGAATCCGTCACGAATCTAAACAGGTTGAATGTACACATAATGCAGACACGAATAGATTACAATCAATCAACCATAATGACTTTTACAATGAACAAATACAATTCTTCATTGCATACAACATCTGCATGACACTGATTTTGTTTACAATAATTGTCTTTTCTCAGGTCCAATCATTTTATCATTTACTGTTTTTACACAACAAACGTTCAATGCCATCACCTTAAGTTACAATTTTTTCACTCCAAATTACACACTTGATGTCTGCTTGTTTATGACAACAGCCTATTTACATTTTACAGCTGATATTAATTTGTCATCTCAATGTAGAAAGTTACCACATCATGAAAATACCAAAAGTCTCTACACAAAACTGTCACAAATTATACATTGAAATGGTTACATCTGCATCTGAACTTAAGTACTCACACAAACTATTTACATGCATCAATTTACATACTTATTTACAAAACTAGATATTTACAGGCTATTGACCCCTCCCCAACCCATGCATTTCAATTAATTCTCATAAGTGGGTTCCAGGATTTCCCTGGAAACCCAGAACCATGTAAGTTACTTTTTCCTAACCTTCCAGTTTTCTTCAACTTTAGTATACACATTTAATATTACATTTCTATTTTCACAAAGCTTCATTATATACAGACAAAAACACAAACTTCCAATCATCTCAGACAACAGACTTTGGTACAACCACACAACAGCTGAGACATAAAATGGTTCTGTTTTAGCAAATTGATTGTCACTTAAAAGCAATGTTGTTGACTCAACTGGTAATACAAATTTATTATTCTCACTACTGCAGTTTTGTCCATCATTACTCCCAACCCCACTCTTCATCATCTGATTACTACTTAAACATACCAAATTATATGAATCAGTACCTAAAACTGTTTTAACATCTGGCTTACTGACTTCATCCACCAAATAATTATTTTTCTCAGCAACTACTACTTCACTATCAGCTTCCACATCAAAGAGGGTACTAAACATAGTGTCATCTAAGTCACATTCTGTACAATTTTCCAAACTAGAAACTGGTTCAAATAAATCCTTACTCCCACCCATTTCTTCACTGTCATCATCTACACCAAATAAAGAGCTAAAGAACGTGTCAGCTAGGTCAAAATTAGGACGTTTTTCCAACTTAGGGATGGGTATAAAGGCTTTTCAACCTCTCTCTCTTCAGAAGACAAATACTTTGACTTACAATTCTCTCTCCTCATCTGGGTCTCCTATCCACACCACTGTATCACCTTCATCTTCAAGATATTTGAGAAACTCCTCGATTTCAGCACTTCTACAAACTTCATTACCACCTATCCTAGCACACATAGTCCCAACTATGCCATTCTGGACCTTACAAGTTTCTGATAGCCACACTGTAGTATGCACTATAAATTCTGCACCCCTTTTTGTAATTAAGCAGTGACCATTTCGAAAATCTTCTACATGAAAATTATTACTTTCGCACACAGATTCTAGTGATAAAGTACTATGGTGGTCCCCTTCCCACTTTATCTTATTATCAGTCTTAAATCATCAACATTATTAATTACATCTTTCATAATCTTATCCTGAAATTCACTTGCTGATACCCCCACCTCTTCCAATAAATCTTCTCGGGGATTATTCATAAAAATGGAATTAACACTATAGCAGTTGGTACCTGGACCCACAATCTTACCCACCACTGCGGGGCCCGTCACAGAGGGGGTCTTTAGTTTGCCTGCCCTCCATGCTGCCTTTCACTTTCCGATTGAGGGTTCTGTTCTCTCACCCCCCCATTATCATTCCTTCTTGCATAATTATTACGATCCCGTCCCCTCGATCTACCATCCCTTGACCCATTACCCCTTCTAGGGGGACTCCTGCTGCCCCTCCTATGGTGTTTGATGGTGGTAATGTTGTTCATTGAATGACTCCTGGGCATCCAAGCGTCTCAACAATTCAGAAACTTTATCCACATTTACTACATCCAAAGTGGCAATTAAATTTCTTGTTTGTTGAGGTAGCCTAGCTCCTATCAAATCGATAAACTCCTCCTCTCCATAAGGATGGTCTAAATACTTACAACGGATCCAACATTTATGAAAAAAGTCATGTTGAGTTTCCCTACCAGGTTTATAGGGTCTACCAGTCATCAACTCTCTCTTTTCTTGAATCTGCCTGCTTGTCGACCAAAAATGTTTCAAAAAGTTTTCTTTAAACAGCTTGTAGTCAGTCACTTCCCTAGCTTGTCTATCACCCCATGCCCTAGCATAAGATTTTAGATGTTTACCCACAAGTGCAATTTTCTTACTGTCGGGTAACAAATTAAAATAGTCTGATCTTTCAAAATTATCTATAAATTCAATAGGGTGAAGCCTCCCACTATCATCATAGAATTCAAATTCTTCTTTTACATCGACACTGAAATTTGGATTACCTGTTACGGGAACCTGACTTAACTGAATCTGTAACCCAGTAACCTTTTTTTCTAACAGATTTACATTACTTTCTAATCCATGCGCTAATTGTTCCTGCTGCTGCACCAATGTATTAATATTTAATCCCACCTCTTGTCTCAACTCATTGACCCTTTGAGCAGCTTTACTATCACTGGCTTGGAATAAAGCAACATATTCCTGCTTCATCTTATCACAATTTTCACTGACTTCTTTATGAATCAAATTTACACATTCAGTCTTATTCTGTTCACAAATTTCTTTAACTTTTTCAAATTTCTCCTGACATCCAGTTACTACCTTCCCCAATTTAGAATCTAAATTGTTAATATCCTCCTTGAATTGAGAGCTAAAACCCTGAAATTGCTCTGCGATTTTAACATCAAAACATTTAGTCAAATCAGAGAATGTTTTATCACTGCTTTGTTGCAGTTGAGAAAAATGTCATTGATTTCAGCAAATTTTCTGTCATTATCATTCCTTAACTCACTTCTAAATTCAAAAAATTGAGAATTGATCTCAGAAAATTTACCATCAAGATTTAACTCAGTTTTAAATTCAGAAAATTTGCTGTCAAGATTTAACTCAGTTTTAAATTCAGAAAATTTGTTATCGAATTTACCATTGATTTCTGCAAACTGAGAATTAATTTCAGAAAATTTGCTATCGAATTTGGAAAACTAATTATCAAATTTGCCATCAAGTTCAGAAAATTTGTTGTCAAATTCGGAAAAACTTTGCATTAAAACTGGCTACAAAAGACTCTACGAAAGCTTGCAGGTTCTGATTATCAGCCATTTTTAGTAATTAGCAAAATCAACATAAAAAACAAAATTAAGAAAAATTAAAATCTTTCCAATCTGCCACACAATCGCATGCAAAATAAATCACTTGAATATTCAATGCAGTACTTACAATTCTTTCTCAATTTTGTATCACATTAAATTTCACTTAGAAGCACTGATTTAACCATTAAACACCACACTGACTTCAAACACTTAACCACACTTTTCACAATTCACTGTAGGAAGACGATTCTGAGGCCGAAGGAAATCCACTCGACGTCGGAAGATTACAGCCGATTGCCGATGAAAAATCTCCGCCTTAGGCCGTAAAATCCGTGTCGTCGCCGGTCGAAATTTCCTCGCAATTTTCTGCAGATTCTTTTTAGAAGATAAACATCCCACAGATGTTTAAGAACTTCTCGTCATGTCAACGGTCGCCATGTTAAGGTTCTTTGGGTGGTTAATTACTGCATTAATTAAAAGTCCACCAAAAAACAAGGTTATGTGAAGATGTTCGTTTATTTTGAACAAATCAAAACAAGTCTGCGACATTCACAAGCGTAGTTGTTACAATCCAAAGATGCAATACTGACTTACTGAATACTTGCATGAATGTCTCTTTAACACTGAATTTATACTTAATGCAAACTAAACTCTCTGTCCAGGCGATCTGTTTATATAGAGTCTATCGAAATTACGAGAATTCTTCAAAGGCATCTGCCCGATATTTCTCGATCATAAACAATCACTCAAACAATCAAACATATTAAAAACAATCGGAATTGATACAAAATTAATTAATAACATTACAAAATGATTAGAAATGGTAATTAGAGATACTTAAATACAAAATTATTTACAGAAATCCTTTCAAATGGTGGAAAATTGTCCTGTAGACATCGTAAATTACAGTAATACATGGAATTACAAACTTTTAATAAATTCTCTTGCATCATTCGGTTCTTAAACATATTAAATGGTCTTTAAATCATTTTCTTACCTAAAACAAAGTCTATATACACTTATTTACAAGAAATTACAAAATAAACATATCAAATCACTTTCAACCAAACATTAGCTCACTACAAATACTTCATACAGTATAGTATTATTCAAAACTCAGGTATTAGGGCTGTTACAAGCTGGTTTCATCATTTCAGAAATGCGGAACAATCTTTGTCCTGAACATATGGTTAGTCATTTAATTATTTACAATCACGTATGAGAATGATATCAGTCGTCATTAAAGTATGTTCAATGATGTGCTATTCATATAAATGCTTATAAGACGTCACATATAGCTTGAATCCTCTGTACTAAATCATAATGCAGGATTCGGGGTATACTTGAAGTATGCCAGGTAACTGTAGATAATTTATTTATAGTGTAGGTTTTCGTTACATTGTGTTCTGATTTCACCATCCATAATACTTTCGTTATATATATTTATCAAACGCATCATATCTACAGACCCAAAATATTGACTGTAGTTTCGCGAGTGCCCCAGCCGTCCGAATCTTGTTCAGTTTTCTCTGGTCTCCACCCTCGTTGGGCGGTACGTGCATTGCAGAACCTACGATTGAGCACCGAGCCTGCGGACAGGTCCAACGGTCACAGCTCACCCGAGCAGAGAGGACCGGTCACAGGAATAACGGAGCGAATTCAATCGTGAGCTGACGGTAATTTGCACGACACTAATACCAACTATAAGAGAGATAAGACAAGGGAAATAAAGTATCATATTTATGACTTTTTATTTATTTATTATTATTATTATTCCGAATAACCCATTTGGAGGATACGATAAATCAACTTTGGTTATGTTTTTTTGTATTTAATGTTCTTAGCTTCCATACTTCCTTCATTCTTTGAGAGTGTTGTTCCTTTTGTTCCTGGGTCCATTTCACTTCCCTTTATGTATTTCTGTCTCTCCTGAAAACCTGCCTTGTGAATTACTTCTCTAAAAAGTGTTGTGTTGTCTATTATATCTGCTTTCACTCCAGCATTTTTCATGTCCTTTTCAGTTTCAGTGAACCATGTGGGTTTGGATTTGTATTTGATCAGTAGGGTGAAGATCTGTTATGTTATGTTTAGTTTTGTTTTGTTATTTATTTATTATTTTGTTTAATTTTGCTTTGCGCTTAGAGTTTGTAAAACACAGATGGATGTTTACCTTTTTTGCAGAGTACCCTCCGCCATCTATAACTATTTGAACTTCATGGATGTAGCTGTTTACAGTCGGGATGGTCACACAAGAAGTTCACGGTTAATTAAAGATTAGTACTCTCTACTGCCTTCGTCACCCATAACAGGTGCTGAAATTTTTGTGTATCAGTCTTGTTCATCTGGAAATCAATTAAGTGAATTTTAAATCTAGCTTAACTTGAATATTTTCATAGTTTCTTCAGGCCTCAGACTATTTATTGCTAAAAACACAGGTTTAATCTCCAAACTGATGGGCAGATTATTTCTGTCATCATTTACTTAGAGATCTTCAGTTTGCTGAATTCTGAGCTGATCTCGCTAATATCTTGAGTTCCAGCAGGATACGGCAACACACTGCTGTCACAAGATGTGTATCAAAAGATTGAAAGTCGATTCCTAGTTCTGCAGTCCGGCTGCTGTCAAGAAGATAAGAGAACGTAAATATAGAAGTAACTATACACTGCCTATAGTCATCATGTCGGAACAGTATCTGATAGTGAGTTTAAAATATTCCATTTATGACACATTCGGCTAATTCTTTTTTTTGTGTGTGCATATATTATAATAAGCAGTGGCAAAAGTCCTTGTTAAAACACTATAATGTAATTCAAGATCCGTCTATCAGATTTTAATTAGTAAGGCAAGTAATATACAGATTGGACTAGAATATGAACATATTTTAGTGACGGAAGAAAGAAATCATGAATTATAGTTATACAGATGATTAGGGGTGTGAGTGGGGATAAGTATCAAACTAATTCTGTATAGAAATGAACTTGATCTAGAAAATTGTCGATTGGGGTGCATAAAAAAATCAGAAAACGCAAAGAAATGACATTGACGTCTGAAATGCTTAATATATTTATTTATTGCATACATATTAGAATGTTTTGAAGTTACATACTTTCTTTCAGACAAATATCATGTTTTATATTTTTCCTGTCTCATTAACAATAATAAAATAGAATAATGAAAATGTGTT
Organism: Vandiemenella viatica; assembly: GCA_031002005.1. Taxonomy (NCBI): domain Eukaryota; kingdom Metazoa; phylum Arthropoda; class Insecta; order Orthoptera; family Morabidae; genus Vandiemenella; species Vandiemenella viatica. Next base: position 27,367,998 of record JARYHS010011408.1, read on the forward strand.
TCAACATCACTTATGGATGTTGTAAATAGGGTCTGGTTTCTTCAGTGTGGGTATTTCCATCGTTAATCTTGCAAAATATGTTATAACTTGATGAATAGCTGTCGCTCATTTCTGAGCTCACAAAAGCAGTTGCCTCCATTAGAAAGATGGCGTTTACCGTACACAAAATTTTAATGGCTGGCGTTTTCATAAAGACGCTTAGGTCCAAATTTTAATTGGAGCTCCTTATTGCAGTTTAATTAAAGACATAATATCGGAAGGGCTTGACAATGGCAAGACTTAAGACTATCACTTAGCTTGTGGCTTCCGTCTTGAAAAGTTAATTGAATGCGGATGGAGATTAATTATTCGGCAGGATATTGCGGCGAGAGATAACGAAGATAATGGCGACGATAGGGGTAGAAATCCCTCAGGGGAGACGGGGTTAGGGAAAGGGTTGATTCGTTAACGAGTAGTAGTAAGTCTTACCTGAGCCTAATGGAAAGCGTTTAATAGATTCCCTCATTTGCACAAACAAAAAGTTTTAATTTTTCTTGATTTGTCTTTCCCTTTCTTCGAAAATACTGAGACGTTTGCTACCAGAAAAACATTTTTGGAGCATATGTAAGCATTATTTTTTTTGGTTGTATACTACATGTAATTTATTCCGCCAATGACAAAGGAAAAGATTAATTAATGGAACGAGATGTATTTCAGGAGTTAAATAAGCCATTCCCTCTGGATAATCATTTGATTGTACGTTAAAAGATATTTTCAGCAAAACTATAAATATTCAGAAATTATACATGAAATTCTGTAGACACCAAATTGTTGAACCACACACATTAATGATATTATTGTTTCAAGCTTATAACTAGTTCTTTCTCGACGCTCGCTTTCGTTCCAGTTTCTCTCGAGCGAGCTAATAATTTTTTCCTCCTTTCCTGTAAGATGGATTTTCGAGGTTCAGTAATTTTTGGTGTAGGGGCTAGGAGTTAACCATATTACAAAATTTGGAGCGATCTGCAACATCAGAATCGGAAATCCAACTGGAGTCCAAATCTTTTTGTACCTCGTTGCTCCACACGCTTCCTGATATGTGAATAGAGATTTTCCAGGCGCATAAATGCAACAGAGTTTTTACGGGTTTGCAGCCGGATATATTCTTTAAACAATGACAACGTTTCCACAACGTCCTCTTCATCATGTCTCTTGCTAACGAGAATCTGCAAGATCACTGCGAAACTGCCGGACATCAGCAATGTCGACCTACACATTCATACATACATAAATACATAAAAAGAACGTATATAAAGTCGCTACGTGACATGTCCCAAAAGTGAGTGCTGCAACGCTGATGCACTTGAGTAACAAATTGTGGTTAATTGCTCAACATGGCACAACTTAGCTCCGCACTCTTGCATCAACGATATTTCAGTGCTTCGGTCGTCCACTGGCACCGAATTCGTCCAAACGACTGTTCGGCCGAATATGACCGACTAATCCTGAGACAGGTAAAGGAATTGTCACGCGTCCACTGGACACGACCTGCTCGGCCGAATACAGCCGAATACGGCCTACGGACGAGTGACGGACCAATCCCATTGAAATGGGATTAGTCGGACGTATTCGGCCGAATGGCAAACGCATGTTGCGCTCCTAATAAACAAGACTTCGTTTTTTATCTCTTATTTGATCTTGATTTGAATGTTTTAAAACTCTATCAAACACTGTGGTGGTACGCATTCACTATAAATATTTTAGTGTCTGCGCATTTATAATAATTATTTTACTAAAATTTGTACAGTAAAGACAATTATTTGAATTTCTTAATGGAATATTGTCATGCAATTATGAGATATCACTCTTAAGGCGCGTTACCACGATCCCTTGTAACGAAGGCGAGATGGGACGGGGCGGGACGATTACTCAACCACACGCCATGGGAACAGGGCTGCCTCTGCTGGTGGAGATGGCACGCAGCTACCCACTCTGAGTCGGTAAATATCACAGGCGTGTGTAGCGGTGCTCTGTTGCCATCGGTTTGCAGCAGCGGTGCGCACCCCTTCTGTTGCTGTAAAGTGCTCTGTGCCAAACGACACTATGCAACGTGGTGCGGAGGTGGCGGCGTGGTAGGCTAGGACTAACCTGCGGCCCGAGGTCGTCCGTACACTTCGGCTAATGAAGTCCCGTCCCCTCTCCCCTTCGTTACAAGGGATCGTGGGAACGCGCCTTTATAGGGACACATTTAGGTATAGGCTATATATGCTGCAGCCTAAGAGCCTGCATAACAAAAACAAAAATTGCTTGTTGCTTATAATTCTTCGTTTTGTATCTGGTTTTTTTCTTGTATGTTCATTTATTTTTAAAATTGAAATATTGCCTTTGACGAAATTGGTAACATAGACATAACTCTCAACTCCGCATTCTTTTTCTTCTATAATTGTTCAGAGCGATGTTAATAAATTGTATTTAATGTCTTTATGATTTTCAATTGTTTTCCCTTTATCTCAACAGTTATACATCCTTCTAGATACGATATAGTAAAATATTTTACAGTTAAATAATAAATTTAAAATGTTTATTTTAGAATTTTGGTTAGAAAATAACCATAAATGCAAGGTTGAGTTTCAAAATATTTGCGGGGCAGAGGGGGCTTCACAGGCTCAGCCCAAGGATCTACGGCCCTTACTCTTGTAATACTTCGCGAGGGCAAGGTAAAGTTAATTTTTACGAAATGTAAGTCACTATACGTTATATAAAAAAACACCTTGTTAGCATGACGGATTGGCAATATGTGTCGGATGTTATTCGGCTGCAGTGGACGAGGTTAATCGGATGAACTGTCGGCCGTCCAATCGAACGTTTCTCGGACGAATGCGGTTCGGACGAAATTCGGTTCCAGTGGACGGACGGCCTAAAAGGATTTTTCAGTAATGTCAAATATGATGATACATTCGCGTATGACGCCATCGACTAACTTTAAATGCATGCCATAAAGGATTTCCTTATGTGAACATCAAAAATGCGTCATATCAGATGAAGAGATAGCAATATTTTCCCTTCCAAGAAGAAAAGCACCTTGTAACGAGCCGCGCTGTCGCCACGTTACAAGGTGCATTTTTATTATATATGTAATAATATAAGAGTAATTTACATAAATCTTGGGCGACCACGTGAATAGATTTTTGTTGTAATTTTATAAAGTACGCAAGATTCCAAGTGAGGACTGTAATGAAATGGTGAACTTATACAGTGTATCGTAGCAAAGCGAATATTCAAGAATTATTGAGCTATGTAGGCTTGAAGCTAATCTTGGTGTTCCCGAGCCTTGGCGACAAAAAGTCGCGGATTTGGGATTTGCCAGACCACACACCCTGCTCCCTGGGGATGGGGTCACACGTCACTCCGAGCGGGAAAAGCCTGCCGTCCGAAACCCGAATGTTCTCTCGTCCCGGCGAACTTAGCCGAATATGTCCGACCTCTGTTGGATTCTTTGGCCAAATCACATATCGAGGATATCACGTGACATTAGGTGCCGACCTGAAGGTCCAATCAAAATGAGCGTATAACTCAAAATCCTGGGAATTTTTGTTGTATGTGAGCTTCGAGACTACAAATGGGCGGAGCAAGAAGTTTCCTCGTGGACCGAAGAGCGAGGAGCTGAGATTCTACATTCTAACTTCGATCGCACCAGTCTGAGGTTGACTTGGAAAGTTGACTTCTTTCGCTAACCGCAGCTTGCCTTGCTGGAGCAAGGTTATCACCGCAACACAGCCGGTAATGCGATGATGCGCATTGCCAGACCAGAGATGCCTATAGCCGACTTGTGAGATAATCTCACATATCGTGGGTCCGCTACACTCATCACAGACATCAGACGCAGAACTACAATGGTAATTGATTACGACCAAGCCATGTGATTGTGCATTCCGTGAAACAGAACCCGTAAGCGACTTTGAGAGGATAGGTCCATGTTCTCACTTTGTAATTGTAAAAACCCCTGAGCTAGCGGCATAATTTGCCAGAACTAGTTATTTTCGAATGATATATTGTTCATTCTGGCGCCCATGATTTTCTTTTTAACTGTAAAGTCACAGTATTATGATGCCTTTGTCTGAGGTAGTCATAACTTGTATTTTCATTGTTTCCAGTTGTCATTATTTCTTGCATTTTGATTCTGAGATATTTAAAAGTAAATATACAATTGTTTGCTTGCTCATGACGGCTAATTGTAACTCTGAGCGTTGCTTTTATGATTTTGCCAATTTGTGTTAATGTTAACGGTAAATTCGCTCAGACTTGTAATCGCCAGTGATAAGAAATAAATGTCATATTGTGACAATTTTTCCTAAATTCCAACCAACGTCGAGATTCTTGCTAAATTAATAAATTTCCACTCCTTCATATAAATTAAAATTAAAAATCCACAATTATTAATCATAAAGGTATGAAAGATAATTGTAACGTGGTTTGCCCACCAAGGCACCCACCACATAATGTCGCCCAACGCTGGTGCCAGATGAGACATTACTTCTTAATGTCTGCGAACTTGGTGGCACTAATTCAAATTAATACTATTTGGAGCCCAAATTCAGAAAGTTTCATGGAATGTTGCACATGGTTTTTGGCTGTTTTATTATTCTTGTAGTCAATAGATATTCATACAAGATTTTATTTTGATGTTTCACTTGTATTTTAATGCATAAAGTTCATTTTGTTTCAATGCATAAAATTTATTTTGTTTCAACGCATTAAAAGAAGTTCATTTGTGTATTTCAATTGAGATGCAATACACTTTGTATTGTAACAATTTTGTGATCATTTTTCAAATTTTTAAATGAGTAACGTCAGTGTTGATTTCTTAATGCATGGTAGCTTGTAAGAAAATTAAAGACACGCATGTCTTGCCCATGTGTTTGAAAGTAAGTCTGCTTTCATGGTGTTGTGTTGCATGATTCATCGTTGCTTTTCTCTTGCTGTATTTTGGAGGGGTATATGTATTTGTGTGTATTGAAATTGCGATGTAAATTCATTCTTTGTGTGTTCATATGAAGCTACGATCTCGTACGATAAAAGATTTCGATATGGAAGATCAGTCTGATAGGCAAAAATCTCCCGAAATCATGAACGAGGTTCGTTAACAGAATGCGGAATATTGGCTGCTGGGGAGGGGAACGTAAGTTCTGAAGTTCCGACCCATTCATATAGTTCGCAGTCTTCTTTGTCGCCACAAGAAAATGTGGAAAATTTTTCGTTTCCTGTAGGTGAGACGACACAGAATACGCCCGCACATCCAGAACAGACGCAACAAATGACACAAATTCCTGTAGAATCGCCACCCCTCTCATCACAGCAAATGATAAACATGTTGATGACTGCAATAGGGCAGCAATTTGATTCACAAAGGCAGGAATCAAGCAGGCAATTTCTGGAATTAAACAAGCTTTTTGATTCAGTAGAAGAGGAAAATAAGAAAAAATTGGGATTCGCTTAAGCAGAGTATTGATGCACGATTTAATTCCCAAGAGAAGTTGATGAACAATATGCTTAATAACTTAAGCGGGCCAGTTGATCCACAAAAGGAGGGATTAAAGGAAAATTCTGAATCACAAAAACACACAGAGGTACCAACTGCCGCGATTACCGATGAATGGATCGAAATTGCACAAGTAGAGCCAACCCAAAATACAGACCAACAGCTGGTAAACTCTGAGGAATGCGGGCATTCCACCATTACGTCTGTCGATTGTATGGTCGAAGCAGTTCCGGAAATACAAATTTTCAATCGGACACTGCTCGAAGACGTGACAGTGACGCGGCAGATTACTGAGCATAGTGTCAGCAAAAGCGTTGATACAGTGCAAAAGTCACTGCAGATCGCAGTTGTGAGTACGGAATGCGTCTGGTCAGACGCGCAGTTCCGGAAAACTTGTGTAAAGCGTTTCGGTTTGAGTATCCATGGAACAGAAAGGCATGATAGCATATACACCGCCATGATCGAAAAGCAACGGGAAATTTTTCTGTGCCCGTTCAGGTCAAAAGACAAGTATTTTGCTGCAGAAACTAAATTCTGGAGGATCAATGAAATCAGCTGGAAGGGAAGACAGACGAGAATGTTGTTTAACCCAGGTACCTGGTTGTCAGCTGAGCCCATTAGCAAGGCTAAGGGATCCGCCAGCACAATGCGTCTTCCGAGAATTTTGTTCGGGAGCGCAGATGTTGGACTTAGGGTCATCACTGAGTGCCAAACGTTTCTCGCCTCGCATCAGCGTTTTATCGCATTCAATAAATATGCGATGAGCGTGTATTCCGAAAGGAATTATGTGATAAAAAGAATCCATGGACGTCTCAAATTCTTCTTGTAGGCATTGTTCAACAAGTTGTGTAGCATGCCAAATACGTTGACGAAAAGGCTGACTATGAATTGACCGATTTGAATCATAAAAAAAGGGGGAAATTAAATGTACAGTACACATTCTTTTAGGTTAGACGCCTTACCGAAATTAATCATGCTTGAAAAACGCCGATGCCAGTTCCGCTAGTCTAAACCGTCTATTTTGCTGGAAAGATTAGATAAACGGAAAATTAAAATTCCAGTTACCAAAATTTGCACTTACAGTTAAAGCTACTTAGGATGTTTCCATAGTCGGAATTTGTAATGCTTATTTCGCTATTCCGAACTTTATATTTTGTCCACGTGAAATATTAATAGTCACTTTTGACTTTCACGCTGTTAATTGGACTTGATTTGATAAAAATCCTGAAATATTAAATGTTTTCCTGAGCCAGATAAATTGATACGCACTCGCGGTAAATGAAGCGCCATTAGCAACCACAATTTCTTGTCTTCGCAATCACAATGAATCTGACAGCGATACAAACATTGGGATATGCTTTCTAAGATGTATTTTGTGACATAAACGAAAAGGGTTTCAACATTTTGTGATGCATGAGTTCGATGTAACGTTTTACCTTAGGTAGTTGCATTATATCTTTTCTGAGCAGAAGTGTACAGCGAGCGTAATGACGCTTTGTCTGTGTTGATCGAAGATCGCAAGTTATCTCGTCAACGAAATTTACTTCTTGGTTTTAGTGTATCTGTAAAGGGTGGCTAACGTGCCATAGATAATTCCCTATAGAACACGAAACCTTGCCAGAAAGATTTGTTTAAATTGTGTTGGTCATCACAGAAATTAGGAATCTTAAGTTGAACGATTACAGATATACAGGAGAGTTTCGCAATACCTGCTGTTATTTTGCTGACGATAGCGCGTGGTCAAAGTGCAATAAGTTAAAGGCGACTGCATTTGTAAAGGCTAAAGGGGAAAAACTTTATTTACGGGATATATTCAATAATTCAGCTAACTTTGCAAGTTAAGGTAATTATATTTGATGCTAACTTCAATTAAAAGGGAATTTTGTATATGATAATTGCACAGATGGTGAAGACGTGAACAATAAGATTATTGGTGATATCGAAGTTTTTCATGCTATATCATTTCATACTAAGTAACGGTATCGAGGGAGCTGGGGACAGTTACCCTCGAACAGCTGAGCTCATTAGTGCAGGTAAGCAGTGGCTCAACCGGCAGTTTCCGAGAATTAGCAGGTAGCGAATACCCCAGGATGAATGAGAAGGGAAACAAGTCGTTCCACGCCTCGTTCTAGCGGTATTTCGCGTACCCTTACTGTAAATTGTATAGTATTCCGTAAATTAGATTAAAACTATTGTTGGACAGCACATGTTTTGCTCAGAATTGTGTGCACTCAACGAAAATAATTTCAAGGTTTATATTGTTGCTTTATATAGATTCATAGTATTCTGCTAGCGTGAAATCTCAAAATTGCTTTGTATTGGCAAACGGAAAACCTGAGATCGTACCGTTCTATGCACAAAGCTTACGACCTTTTCATACAAGCTAAAGAAGCATAAGTGATATTTGACCATGAACACGAACACACCTTCTCTATGAAATGCTTGTTCAATTAACCGTCGGTCATGACGCAAATCACGTCACCGAATCCGACTAAACTATTCCGTTGTTTTGAGATTAAACCCGCGCAATGTAATGAGATATTTTCCACTCACCTCTAGCATCTTTAGGGATGTTTGTTGAAGGCAGAATTATTTTTATGCACATGAGTAAAACATCACGCTAAATTGTAAATACAATGTATAGTTGAGCCACTTTCTGCATAAGTGTTCTGACAATGTTTTGTTTTATTAATGTGTTTCATTTTAGTGATTTAATGATAAGATTTGATACAAGATATTTTCAAGATTATTATTTAAACATGTATGTAAATAATTTCTTTTCATGTATATTTTAGTATTGTGTTTAATATAACTTTGTATTTGGGAAGTCTACCTGAATTCACGTGCTTCTGTTTGTAAAGAATTGTAAGACGGCCAAAAGGACATATGCTCCCGTTATATATTCACCTTACAAGGCAGGAATACCGATGGTTATGAAATGGTGAACTTATACAGTGTATCGTAGCAAAGCGAATATTCAAGAATTATTGAGCTATGTAGGCTTGAAGCTAATCTTGGTGTTCCCGAGCCTTGGCGACAAAAAGTCGCGGATTTGGGATTTGCCAGACCACACACCCTGCTCCCTGGGGATGGGTCACTCTCCTGGCGGGAAAAGCCTGCCGTCCGAAACCCGAATGTTCTCTCGTCCCGGCGAACTTAGCCGAATATGTCCGACCTCTGTTGGATTCTTTGGCCAAATCACATATCGAGGATATCACGTGACATTAGGTGCCGACCTGAAGGTCCAATCAAAATGAGCGTATAACTCAAAATCCTGGGAATTTTTGTTGTATGTGAGCTTCGAGACTACAAATGGGCGGAGCAAGAAGTTTCCTCGTGGACCGAAGAGCGAGGAGCTGAGATTCTACTTCCTAACTTCGATCGCACCAGTCTGAGGTTGACTTGGAAAGTTGACTTCTTTCGCTAACCGCAGCTTGCCTTGCTGGAGCAAGGTTATCACCGCAACACAGCCGGTAATGCGATGATGCGCATTGCCAGACCAGAGATGCCTATAGCCGACTTGTGAGATAATCTCACATATCGTGGGTCCGCTACACTCATCACAGACATCAGACGCAGAACTACAATGGTAATTTATTACGACCAAGCCATGTGATTGTGCATTCCGTGAAACAGAACCCGTAAGCGACTTTGAGAGGATAGGTCCATGTTCTCACTTTGTAATTGTAAAAAACCCCTGAGCTAGCGGCATAATTTGCCAGAACTAGTTATTTTCGAATGATATATTGTTCATTCTGGCGCCCATGATTTTCTTTTTAACTGTAAAGTCACAGTATTATGATGCCTTTGTCTGAGGTAGTCATAACTTGTATTTTCATTGTTTCCAGTTGTCATTATTTCTTGCATTTTGATTCTGAGATATTTAAAAGTAAATATACAATTGTTTGCTTGCTCATGACGGCTAATTGTAACTCTGAGCGTTGCTTTTATGATTTTGCCAATTTGTGTTAATGTTAACGGTAAATTCGCTCAGACTTGTAATCGCCAGTGATAAGAAATAAATGTCATATTGTGACAATTTTTCCTAAATTCCAACCAACGTCGAGATTCTTGCTAAATTAATAAATTCCCACTCCTTCATATAAATTAAAATTAAAATCTACAATTATTAATCATAAAGGTATGAAATATAATTGTAACGTGGTTTGCACACCAAGGCACCCACCACAACCTGGACCTGATGGGATACCGGCAGAGGTCCTCCAGGAGCTGGTTGTCCAACTGGTGCCAACCTTAAATAAACTTTTTAACGAATGCCTGGCGCAGGGAAAAATACCAAATGCATGGAAAACGAGTGACGTGATTATCATAGCGAAAGGTGGAGGCAAAGACCCACAACTCCCGAAATCCTATCGTCCAATCTGCTTACTCAATGTTCTAGGGAAAGTACAAGAAAAGATACTTTGCAAGAAACTAAAGGAACACAGGTTAAAACATGGGATGAACCCAAATCAGTATGGGTTCAGAGCAGGCAAGTCAACAGAGGACGCTATCAACCGCTTAATGGAAATAGCTCAAAACTCTTCCAAAAATTATGTGGTTGGAGTATTTGTAGATATCGCTGGCGCATTCGACAATCTCTGGTGGCCCGCGCTGTTCGAACGCTTAAGAAACATCAACTGTCCAAAAAACCTATATACCAGTTTTAGAGATTATTGCAGAAATATATATGCCAAATTGCGGTGCCCCAACAAGTACATAGAGAAAAAACTGACGAAAGGTTGCCCGCAGGGATCAGTGTGTGGACCAATTTTCTGGGACATTGGTTTGGAACCGGTCATGGAAATATTGCAACAAATGTCAGAACTGCTGGGTGTGGTGGCATTCGCCGATGATCTCGCACTTCTGATAGACGCGGACACCAGGCAGGAACTCGAAACAAAATGCAAAGCAGTATTGGATTGCCTGAGTAAGTGGTGTGCAGCAGTTAAGTTAAACCTAGCCCCACAAAAGACTACCTACATGCTCCTAAAAGGAACACTCAAACGAAATCCGGTAATTAGGATCCAGGGAAAAACAATAAAGAGAAAAACAGTAGTCCACTACCTTGGTGTAAACCTAGAGGAACAACTGAAATTTGCGTCTCACATGGAGGAAGTATGTGGAAGAGCAGCACTGGTAATGCACAAATTGATAAGCATTGGCGAACGACGGTTTAATCTGCCTCCGCTCGTCATAAGAAGATATCACGATGCAATACTGACCTCCATTACTGGATACGCTGCAAGCACTTGGGCCAAGCACCTAAGAAAGGTCAAACCAAAGGAGCTGCTTCGCCGTACGCAGCGAGGAATTCTGCTCCGACTAACTGGGGCTTACAGAACAACGGCCACAGATGCCCTAACGGTTATACTCGGTATCTGGCCCCTGGACGTGGAAGTAAGGAAGCGAGGAGCGTTATACTGGATTAAAAAAGGTAGGTATGACCAAGCTACTGAAATAATTGGAAGGCCTGTTAAAACCAAAAAAGATATTTGGGATGCGCTGATGGATGAATGGCAGCAAACATGGACTAACAGCAACACGGGCAGAAGGACCTTCGACATGCTTCCTTGCGTGAAAGAGAGAATGAACATGACTCACCTACAACCATCTCCAGGGCTCATACACTACATAACTGGCCATGGCCCATACAACAGTTTCTTAGAACAGAGAGGCCTCAAAGAAACAAAACAGGTGCGACTGTGGCGAAGTAAGTACTCCCGAGCACGTGGTTTGGGAGTGCAAACAAACTAAAGAATCAAGAGCATATCTCCAAATGCAACTTCAGAACAAAAGAATATATGACATACTGCGTGATACCGAGCTCTGGTACTTGCTGGATGAAGCTGCTAATCTAGCGTCGCAGCGCGAGAAGGCGAGATTTGTTGAATTGAAACAGGCAGAGCGTAGGGGACACCGCGAGTAACCGGCATCAGAAGCAGAAAGAAGGACAGGAGAGGAAGAAACTCAAGAGCAAAGAACAACCCAAATGTGACTACAAGCACTGCCCATGACTAAGGCGGTGCCTGCACCAGGAAGACGGCAAAGAGTCAATTCATCGTAGTGCCTCTGGAAGCCAGAGGCACCTTCTCCAGGCCTCAGGGGGGTGGCCTGCTCTGATTCCAGGAGGGAACTCCTGATGGGGGAGCAGGTGGCTCCAGGGACAAACCGGGGAAGAACGAGACCACTACCTGGAACGTGAAGCTGGCTGACGGCACTTTGTGGTCAGCATGTCAGCAGTCGCCCCGCTGCATCAGCAGAGACAGCTGGCGGCCTGGATGTCGACGCAGGACAGCAGTGGTAAAAGAAGAACATATACAAATAGACAGTATATCAATTAGAAGTATGAAAATACAAAGACAATTGCTGATTTTTGTGTGAATTGTAATATGGTAGATTAATTAGTAGATTAGTTGGTAGATTAAGCGGTATATTAATTATTAGAATAATTAGTAGAATTACTATTAGAATACCTAAATCCATTAAATCCCTAAAAATAATTATCCAGATATATTATTAAAAAAAAAAAGTAAATTGTTGTAAGAATAAAACTGTAGAAACTAAGGGCCTACTTTAGGTAACAAGGTAGTAGGCTATGTAAAATTAGGAAATAAAATGTAAAAAAAAATTCCTTATGTATTGGAAACGGAAAGAAGTCTGAAGGCTGGATGTCGATGGAGTAGTTACAGCGACTTTAGGAATTAACTGAAGCCTAACTCATTGTGTCTGTTTTATGTTATTCTGGAGGTAGCATTAGTCCTACTTTGCCGTCCCTGGAAAGTTAATCGCCCTTATCCCGGCGATTCAGAGGTCGTAAAGTCTAGTAACTGGCGCTCTCTCCTCTTTGCCCATAAACTCTTTAATACCTGCTACCAACAGCGGAGCATCTGGCCAGCAGAACAATCCGTCGCAATTTTTTAACTACAGACACAAATTCAGTAAATTACCCAACGTACTGCGTTAATGTATGTGTAGATCTTTCTGAATGAGATCAATTACTGAATTTTTTATCTTTCAAAAAATTTGGTAGTGATGTTTTCAAAATTCGCATTTAAGAGTATAACTACGTTTTTGATATCATTGCACAATGCTAACTGGGTAAGTACTCTGTTCTTTAAAGTGGAGTTATTTTCGGAATTGTTTTTTTTTTTTTTCAGCGTTATTACACATTTTTACCTTTCTTTGTCAATATATATTTAACTGGTTTGTCACAATTCCCCATTTATTCATTTTCTCAGCTAATGTCCTTATCTTCGCGTTCCTATTGCAACAAATGTCCGGAAGTTAATGCATTTATAGATAATTTAACGTAAGGTGTATAGAACAATGTCAGTTTTCCGTGAGAATGCGATTTAATATCCTAAAATCTTCTTGTTAAGATGCCATGTTCAATTCCGTGTGGCAGTAGGCGGTTTCCCTGGAAGATGTAAGCCTCCATGGATTTTTTTGGTCATTAGAGGCGGAATGGGACTGGGGACAAGGAACGTGAAGGAATTCGTCCATGACCTTTTGAAGGAAGCATCCGGGCATTTGCCTGGAGTGATTTGGGGAAACCATGGAAAACACAAATCTGGATGCCGGGACGGGGATTCGAGCGGCGACCTCCCGAATGCGAGGCCAGAACGTTAACCGCTCACCCACAACGCTCGGTCTCATGGAAAAACCTTTTAAGAAGTCCTGTTGTCTTCCCTCATGCGTGTTCGCATGTATTACTGCGGATGATTTTGATAGAGGGTGTGTTCCCTATAGATTGTTATTTGTATTGTGTGAAATGAGTTTTAATGAAAGAAGAGGGCGAAACCCGGTGCTGGGCAATGCAGGCCTACTCTTCCTAAGGACAACGTAGAACCGCCTGGATTATCGTCCCTGATCCCATCGGACGGACGAAACATCATCAACAGTGCAGTACGCCTTCCCTCCATATACACTGCGGGGACGTTTGAGATTCAGCCGAGGATTCTGGAGCACAATCTGGCGATTAGGAATTGTGGATCACCAACTCTCTTACCCTTTCAGGCAAGTACTTAAGATGAAAGTTTCTTTCCAGTTCGCGTCAGGAGCCGGACATCGTCACGGTGCCACAACTATATGAGCCAACGGCGTGGGCCACGACAGGATTACAAGATCTTTTTCCTGCCCATCCAATCAGCCCACGAGAGACCACATGAACACTGGCCAGTGTGAACGATGAGAGAGGGGAGGGATAGGAACAAAATTTCTGCCCAAAGTTGAACCGAAGTTATGCCCGGCGTACCTAACCAACTGCAGGAAATTCAGTAGTTAGTTGCCGCTGTGGTGATCTCAAAAAGTCACCACATGTTTTTTTAGAAGGGACGATTAAAAATACAAAAATCTGCATTTAGTGAATGAATACAGCCATAGGATTCGGTGACAAAGGACTCCTTCAGGTTGGTGCCGGCTTGACGGCTGGCGGGAGACACACAATAGTAAGACCTTGAAGAATGTTCGTTCAGGGAAGAGAGGGGAGGGGGTGGGGGAGTCTACCTCCCTGCCGGTTCATACTTCCAGGAGAGTGAACATTGCGGCAGAACGTGGCAGGTGCCGCGCAGTGCTGTTTGCTGAAAAAAGTTTTTATTTTGTATGTGTGGATGCTGCAGCACCAGTGAGGACTTAACATGGTAATGTTCTATCCCTTCTGACTGAAAAGTGTTGACATTTCGCTGCCATAGTGATTTAAAAGCCCAGTACGACCATTAGAGCAGTGAAAATTGCTAATTGCGTCTACCAACATATATTTGACTTCAGTGAGCTAGCCGAGGAACTTGATGACTTATTGATAAACGAATGTTAGTCCTTCTGGTACAGAACTCAAGAATCCATCCTTAAATATCATGTGTGTCAATTTTGTAAAACTTCATATTTAAATATGTTTCAATTGTTTATGCTAGAATAAAAATTCGACGGTTTTAAATAAATTCTTCATTCTATCATTCAAATGTAAGACAGAACTCTGTTCCTTTAATCTTCCTCTTTTGGAATGGCACCTTTGGAATTATTTTCATAGTAATTAATTAAATAAGTTAAACTAAAAAATCAAAATATTCTCATTACAAAGAGCTCATTAAGAGACTAGAGTAGACAGAGCATTTCACCGCCTGCCTGCGAAACTCGTGACCTTGTGTGTTGTGTGTCCTGTAAAACTCTATGTGAGGGCACTTTACGGTAGTGAAATATGGACTTTAGGAATACCGGAAAGAAAGAAAATTGAAGCACTTGAAATGTGGTGCTACAGAAGAATGCTGAAAATTAAGTGGACAGGTAAAGTAAGAAATGAACGAGTTTTGGAAATAATGGGTGAGGAAAAAATTTTGTGGAAGAAGCTTACAGAAAGAAGAGACAGGTAGGTTATATGTTGAGACATGCTGGATTGGTTAATTTGCTGGTGGAGGGAACAGTCAACGGTAAGAACTGTAGAGGAAGACAGAGATTAGAATATATGAAGGAGATAATTGAGTACGTGGTTTGTAAGGGATATGAAGAGTTGAAGAGTTTAACACAAGACTGAAGGGATGGGGGATTGCAGACCATCCCAGCGTTGAATAGATCAGTATGTCTCAATCCGTGGTCCACGGACCGGTAGTGGTCCGTGAGGATGGTTCAGGTGGTCGGTAGACAGAATATTACAAATTTAGGTACCGTAACCGCACTGTTTAAGACTATAAGCGTGTATAAAGTAAAATTTCAACCTTTTAAAAGCTACTAATATTTCAATCAGCAGTTGATATTTCTAGGATGGGGATAGTCTGTTCATTTCCAATTATCATCAAAAAGAGCGCCATTCGACTAAGGACAGTATAAATGACCATTGTCTGAGAGACTTGTATAGGTGACAGGGATCATGGAATGTGGTAGGGTTTGTAAAATAAGAGTTGTGAAGTAAACAAAACTAAAATGGGAAAGCATTAGTGTATTTTATTTAATTTTGGGCATGTAGGTGTATGGAATAGTGTAGCATTCAGCCTGTAATAACATTATTGTTATCTTCTTCTTCATTCTATTCAGTGTTAGGCCTGGTGGCATGTTACGGTCTCAAGTAATCTTTTTGGTGGTCTTCCTGCATCTCTACTTTCTCGGGGATGGTATTTGAGGATTTTTCGTGAAATCCGGTCCGTCACAAGAAATAGCAAGGCAGATAATACTATTATTCATTTGGTTACTAAATACACTGAAGAGCCAAAGAAACTGGCACACCGACCTAATATCGTTTAGGGCCCCCGCGAGCACGCAGAAGTGCCGCAACAGAACGTGACATAGACTCGACTAATGTCTGAAGTAGTGCTGGAGGGAATTGACACCATGCATCCTGCAGGGCTATCCATAAATCCGTAAGAGTACGAGGGGGTGGAGATCTCTTCTGAACGGCACGTTGCAAGGCACTCCAGATATGCTCAATAATGTTTATGTCTGGGGAGTTTGGTGGCCAGCGGAGGTGTTTAAACTCAAAAGAGGGTTCCTGGAGCCACTCTGTAGTAATTCTGGACGTGTGGGGTGTCGCATTGTCCTGCTGGAATTGCCCAAGTCCGTCAGAATCCACAATGGACATGGTGATCAGGTGATCACCCAGGATGCGTACGTACGTGTCACTAGTCCGTCAGGGTCGTATCCAGACGTATCAAGGTTCCCATGTCACTCCAACTGCACATGCCTCACACCATTACAGAGCCTCCACCAGCTTGAACAGTCCCCTGCTGACATGCAGGGTCCATGAATTCATGAGGTTGTCTCCATACCCGTACACGTCCAATACAATACAATTGGAAACGAGGCTCGTCAGACCAGGCAACATGTTTCCACTCATCAACAGTCCAGTGTCGGTGTTGACGGGCCAAGACGAGGCGTAAAACTTTGTGTTGTGCACTCAGCAAGGGTACACGAGTGGACCTTCGGCTCCGAAAGCCCATGTCGATGATGTTTCGTTGAATAGTTCGCACGTTGACACTTGTTGATAGCCCAGCACTAAAATCAGCAGCCATTTGCGGAAAGGTGTCACTTCTGTCACGTTGAACGATTCTCTTCTGTTGTCGCTGGTCCCATTCTTGCAGGATCTTTTTCCAGCTGCAGCGGAGATTTGATGTTTTACCGGATTCCCGATATTCACTGTGCAGTCGTGAAATGGTCGTACGGGAAAATCCCAACCACATCGTTACCTCGGAGATTGTGTGTTCCATCTCTCGTGCGCCAACTATTACACCACGTTAAAACTCACTTAAATCCTGATAACCTGCCATTGTAGCAGCAGTAACCGATCTAACGCCTGCGCCAGACACCTGTTGTCTTATATAGGCGTTGCCAACCGCAGAGCCGTACTCTTGACTGTTTACACATGTCTGTGTTAGTATACGCATGCCTATACCAGTTTCTTTGGCTCTTCAGTGTATTAAGAATATGACCAGAATGTAATTATCTTTCAACAGTTCACTTCTTTTTGTAACTTTGTTTCGATAGGGATTCAAAACACGCCTGTAGGTTTGTTAAACAAAATATGTGCCAGATGATAGTAATATACACATAGGTAAAAAGGTACGCCCATATAGGTTAGTGATCCACAGCATTATTTCGGGTTTGAGATGGTGGTGATACGCTGGCCCAGATGGTTGAGGGAAACGTCCTATAGACCGACCGCCAGTGCGCGAGGGCCTGGGATTGAGCCCTACCCGAACCTGCATTTGGCGCCTCTGCGCACTGAACTACATTGCTTAGTAGATTAATATTTCTTTTCGTAAAATACTTCCGTCCTTATAGCATAGGCAGTGTCATTCAAATCAGGGCAGCTGACTGGCGTATTGTGTGACGGCGTGGGATTGCAGGCTCAGCAGAAATTGGCGTCCACAGCGGGCGGTTCCGGAAGCGGGCATTCATCAGCAGGCTAGCCAGTGTATCCGGCTCTGTACGGTCCGGCCGACCGGCGTATAAACTTTTAATATAGGCCCGCCGCGCCGTGCGTGGGCCGCCGGGAAAAAGTGCCGCTGCTTTTACGGCGCTTACCTAAGCAATTTCCATTATTCAAAGCAAAGTTGCACACCGCATGCTGGGCATAACTGCCGCATAAAGTATGCGCATATTTTACGGGCGCCAGGCGGCCGGGCAGTAGCCCCCGGCTCGCCTGGAGAACACTGGACGGGCGACACCGCACAGTAGTCGGCGCCCAGCAAGCAGGGCTCATAATACAGTCTTTCACTGTGCTCATAATCAATTATTGCTGAAAAAAATGAAACGTTCCTCCTATAATTCCGAAGTCTCACAACAATGCCCACAAATGTTTTTTTTAAAATTTTTATTATTTTCAATTATTATTTTTTTAATATGCTCCTTTTTTAAACACAGCAGGCCCTTACACTTTCACACGTTGTACGGTAACTATTTATTTGAATACTAATTTTGATTCTCTGAGGAGGAAAGAAATAATAATTCTCAGGGTACCGAGAATGATGGTCTCTGGATTATGTTTTGGCCTTGTCAAGGGAGTTTTATGTGTGTTGATTCTGACCTTGGAGAAGAATGGATCACAATGTTGTAGCCGACACAATGACTCAAGATTAATATGTAAAGGAATTTGTAAAGGAAAGATTCCAGCTGTTATTGTTTTATATGTTCATTAAACTACTAAAATCATTAATGATTTGTAAGTAATCTTAAAGTAACATTAATATGTGTATATAAAAATTGCGAGTGGGTAAAAAGAAAACGGAAGTATTAGTTAATAGCATCATATGTCAATTTCTTTATTGATTAAATACTAAATGAATTTACCAAAAATGTTGTAGAATAACAAGCAAGTCTTATATTAAGAAGCGATATTAATAAATGGGTTCAAGGTAACGGGATGTACTAGTATAATTTAGTACACTACAAGAAACAGTAAACCATAACGTCCACAATTATTTTTTTTTCATTCTGCATAGTAGAATTTTTAAAGCTTAACAAAAAATAAGTAGACAGCTCATATAAGGTAATCTTCTTCTTCTTATTTTAGTTATCAATCCAAAAATTGATTTGTAGCAATTCTCCATGCATGCTCTTTTCTCAGTTCCTGTTTAATTCTACATAGCTTCTGCATTTTGTGTCACTCACAATTTGACTCATTTAGCGTAATTTTCCTTTCCCTTCGTGGTTTATGCCTTCCATCACTCCATCAGAAACCACCTTACGAAAATCATTGTGTCGTTCATATCTGGCCTGAATGACGAGCGGCCTAGTTTCTCAGTGATTAATTTATAACTGGAGATCGAAGTGTCATCTCGGTTCGAATTTCACGTTAAACTGTAGGTGCCCATTACCCGGTAGGATTAGCCATGACAGAGGCGCAGTCTTAGAAAATTGAAGCTTGGCCGAACAATTTCGTTTTTTTTTTTTTTTTTTTTTTTTTTTTTTTTTTTTTTTTTTAATAGTTTAACGTCCCTTTTTAACAACGTGGTCTTTAGAGACGGGAAAGGATGGGGGCAAGGAATGGGAAGGAATTCGGCCATGGCCTTTTTTTTTTGAAGGAAGCATCCCGGCATTCACCTGGAGTGATTTGGGGAAACCACGGAAAACCCAAATCTGGATGCCCGGACGGGGATTCGAACCGCCGTCCTCCCGAATGGAACAATTTCGGTATGTACCTACCAATAATGCCATATGCATTATTATTGTAATCTGGCCTGAATATGTTACTAAACTGGATATTTTTAAATTATGGGAGTAGAAGGATGTCCGAGTGTGCTAGATCGGGTAGTTGGTGACTGGCGTACCAACTCGAAGTCACACTCATGAATTGCAGTTATGTCAATTATAAACTTGTGGTAGTACTTATGAAACAACCGCTTTTTGCTAACTTTTTTTTCTGTATCTAATTATAGTTTCTCCACCACGTAGAAGAGTTTAACCTCAAAATGCTGAAGAAGGGAAAATCTTGTGTTTCTTTGGACGGAGACAATCTATGTTCGCACTGTATTCACTGTTGCTTTGCTTCTCGACGCAAAAAGATGTCTCATTTGTTGTTACACTTCGTTTAGCAAAATAAACATTTTGGGCATCAAATGGGGCTTAGTACTAAAGAGTTTAATTATTTTATTGGTTGAATGCCTGTAGTATCTTGGCCTAACAATACAAGTTGTCCTGAAATGGACTTTGTACATAACTTCCGACGTACGCTACGATTCACAGTTCGAATTTCGAAGAATTGTAACGCACGGAAAGAGGAAATAGCGAAGAAAACTCTGGTGAGTCCATATTTTGGCTACAGTTTTGCCGTATGGGATCCGTATTGCAAGGAATTGATTGACAGTATAGATAAAGCACAGAGATGGGATACTGCTTTCCACAGTCCTCACGGTAACATCACAGAATTGATACATAAATTGGGCAGTGAATGTCTAGCAGACAGATAAAATTGTTTTGTTTGAATTTATCGACAAACATGTGAACATCCACTTTCATTTACGACTACGATACCGACATTTTTGTCTCACAGTGATAAGAGAGATAAGACTATGGAAATTAGGTACCGTACTAATGTTAACGTAAATTCTTTCGTCAATGCAGCAAAGTACCGTCTGATTTTGTGAATTTCTGACTTTAGATCTATATGTGAATGAATGTTCTCTGCAGAAACTGACTTTGGATATTCTGTCCAAAGATTCCGTACCCAAAGGGCAGACACCTTTCTTATGTCGAAGTACTCTGGCAGAATTATCTTTTTGTTGTATTTTGCTTAGGGCTTTACGCCTCGCAAATATGGATGGATGGAGCGGTATTCGACCTCACATCCTTTTCTTTTTTTATTGCGGTATCCTGGAAACAGAGGTGTGAGTGACCTGGTTCACCGCCTCTGACGTTGTCCGCTAAACAAATGAGGGAAGAATTAAAGTGCCGTCATCTGTTTGTGATACGTGTTACTAATGTTTTGCGTGGTTGGAGTTATTTTCATTGTAAATTGCGTTGATACTGAGGCGGAAATTGAGTTCCTTTCCATCACTCTCACAGGTTATTACTGAAAACCGCGTGGTAACCGTAATCAAGGTTGCCGGCAGTGTTCATACGTCACGGCAACATATTAATAATAATAAATATTAAATAATGTACTGATTTCATTGTTTTGTGAATTATAAATTTATCGTACTAATGCTATTTTACGAGTAACTCTGCAGGCAAAGAGTAGCCGAGGGCGTTCGAAACGAAGTAAAAAATGTATACAAGAATGAGGACACATAACAGAAAGCCTAGGAAGGCGTGAAGATAAAGATGCAGCCTGGTAGAAGCTGCATAAACCATGATTCAATCATTAGGATTTTAAACGGAAAAGGGAATTCAGTTGCATAAAGTTTATTATGGCATTTGACAATAAGTCACGCATAAGGAAACATGTTATTAATTTGTGATACAGTATGGAAAATAGTGAAATAAAAATAGCATTTGGCTTAACTTGATAAGTTATTGGTGAGAGTGTGATCTTCGAGTGTTTGGAAGTAAAAGAATAAAAAATGGTGGACAAGGTAGTATAAATATTTTCTATCACATAATATACGAGAAAGACTGTTTAGGGTTGAAGTCTGGCAGGCATATGTGAGGACCGGTAATACACATTGTTCAAATACCTGCTTTTTTTTAAATGTAGCAAAAATTGAGAACAGCCCAGCGTAGTATGGAAAAAACAGTGCTTGAGTTTACAAGAAGAAACAGGAAAAGAACCGTATCAATTCGTTCGATAACCAAAGTGACAGATATCTTTGAAAGAATGACGCCAGAAAAATGGCAATGGGCTGGTCATATTGATCGAAAAAGAGACGACAGATGGACTACGGCAGTTCTGAATATGACATCAAGGAACCTGAAAAAAGCAAGAGGAAGACCCCCGGATAGTTGGGATAGAGACATACGACCAGTAACTGGTAGAGAGCTGCTGAAGATCGATCAGCCTGGAAGGAATTAGAATAAAATTATGTAGAGTTAAATTGTGATATATAGCTCAGCTGGCTTAAAGAGGCTGCATCCCGAAAAAAGGATTGATAAAGCTGTAAAAATAATAATAATAATAATAATAATAAAATAATATAGGAGCAAAAATCGAGGAATTTTGGAATTTTAACTCGAGAGCTATCACCATAGGTCATCTAAGTATAAATATGGGATATTCTCCTTCTGGCTGGAAACGACTACCAAGACTTATTAAAGTAAAAGTAAACTATAATAAGCTAGCTCTGCTGTCTTCATCAGGCGTCAGGTCCCTTCTAGCTGTCACGAGCGGTGACAGTCAGTTCGAGACAGCTGGATGATACCTTACACCTGATGATGACAGCAGAGATAGCTGTCGAAACGTCGTGTTTATACCACACTGTCCTGCTGGACACCCGAGAATATTTTATTGCATCAGTGCGCCGGGAAAGTCTCCACTCACACATCATAAAAGTAAACCAGTAATAATAACTAGGCTGACACGGACATGGAAAGTAAACACTTAATAGTTGAATACAAAAGTAAAGAAAGACAAGTCGTTTCCTTTGAGAAAGCTTTGCTGATTTTGTATCCCGTGTTAGACGCTAGGATAATACAGATTATAACGTGAATGAATAACAAGAAAAGAGTAACACTATTGGTTGCGCAATATGATAAGCACAGACCTCGCGATTATGGACACAGTATAGCAGAAGCGACTTATCGTTTGTCGCACATTAACATGCGGGCTGAATGGACTTTACTGCCCCATAAATTGATCGGCCGCGCCGAGTCGGTGGCTCGGAAGTTAAGACTGTGTCAAACCTGGCCGTAACGCGGCAGACAGCCCCCGCCACTCGCCTACTGAATATTTTACGGCAATACATATTTAATTCGTTCATAAAACACTGGGCCGGGCGCGCGCGTGTGAAATTTACTTAGTCTCTCGCACAAGAGACATACTTAGGAGGAGTTTGTGCTGTTTTAAGACGGTCGTAAACAAGGGCCTAGCCGAAGGTAGTGGGGCGGTGCTCCTCTGGACGGGAAACTTTCGCCGAGCGCCGTAATTGCTGCTCTCCGGACGCAACTCGCGTCGAGATAGAAGGAGGGAAGAAGGAGTGAGAGGAGGTGAGAAACAAAAACAGAGCTACTACTGTCTATCGTCCCGTACTCACAGCAAAATTTACGTGACCCTAATTTGGTCATCACAGGTTCTCTAACTACTGCCTTACGATAAAAGATCATAAAATTGAGTCTACTTAGCAGATCACAAAACTTTCCACACCAGCCGTATCTGTCTGCTCCAGAAGTAATTATGTTTATCGCTCGCAAAGTTGTTAATACTTCCAATGTGATTCACTACTTCAACTTTTCGATGACAATTTTTTGTTTATTTATTTATTAGCGTCCAACACACCACTTTAATGAAACTTAAGAGAACAAACCTAACGCACAATTAAACAAATAAATTGAACATTTCTGGGATCGAGCGACGCTGGTAGGCTGTTCGCCTGTTGCTATAGTGAGCATCTATGGATAGAGGTTGAAGAACGTTTCAACCACGAGTAGGCGACAAGGTGTTGGACGTCCACGCCTCATCACAGGACGTGCAGGTCGAATAGTTGCCCGCTCTATAAAGCAGGTTAGGTGGCAATCTTTGGCAGATCTTGCAGCAGAGTACAATGCTGGTACAGTTACAAGTGCTTCGGAGTACACCGTTCAGCGCACGTTGTTGAATATGGGGTTCCACAGCAGGATGACTCGACGATATCGTGAATTACGATCGCAGTGAGCACGGAAACATCGTGATTGGTGGGTGGATCAATTGAAACGTGTCGCCTGATCAGATTAATCACGTTTCTTGCTACACCATATCGATGGTCCTTGCCCATATATGCCGATTTCCAGAACATTTCAAAACATGCACGGCACCACAGACTCAGCCCAGTGGCGGCAGTATTATGCTGGGGGAAATTCGCGTGGGCTGCTATGATAACGGAAGTAGTGATCGAAGAAACCAGGACAGCTGTGGACTCCGTGAAAATTATTGCCAATCCGCTGCATCCTTTCATGTTTCATGTCTTCAACAACAGCGATGGCATCTTACGCAGGAAAACTGTCCCTGTCACAAGGCTAGAATAGTGCTACAGTGGTGTTCAGAACACGATAGTGAGCTAACGTTGATGTCTTGACCACCAAATTCGCCTGATCTGGACCCGATAAACAGATCTGGGACGCTATCGGGTGTAAGCTTCGCTCCCACAAACTACTGGTCCGTAATTTAAGGGACCTGTGCGTAGACATCTGGTGTGTGACATTCTCACAACCCTCAAATAATTATATTATTATTATCGTTATTGTCATTTTTACAGTTATTAACAGTACTATTTTGTTTTGACTAACTATAAGATTTAATGGAAAACTGTATCGATATTTGTAAATTGATTTGTATTTTGCGGGGAACTACCAGCTGTAGTTTGTGTAATCTTTTAGAAACCGTACGTTTGTTTTCGTTAGCTCGCATTGTAAGGATTTTTTGGCCTGACTAATAACCTGAGCGGGCAGCATTATGTGTTCAGCGCCTGACCTGTAAATATGTTATGGCATGTGTTTCATTGTGTGAGATCAGTAACATATGTGAAGTATTTAGGAGCCTGTTAAAGCATCACGGGCGTTTAAATGTTAGTTGCAAACAACTGTGTTGACTAACTTCAGTATTATTTGGCTCGGAACCGCGTTTATGATTTATTCGATTAACAACAACTCGTTTTGTCTGGCGGTTATAAGTCATTAAATACATTTAATCAAAATCAAATTTAGCATTCAGCTATCATGTGTTCGAAACGAAATTGGATCTTGCTCGTTCATAGCACGCTATTTCCTCAACTGGTGTTGAAATGCTAACATTGGAGACAGGAGGAGGGTGAAGAGAGTAATGGAAGAGTACAAGAGGTATATTGGTGATGAGGAGTGGAAAAATGTTGATGGAGATTAGGAGAGGTGTATGGAAAGGAAAAGATGACCATGACCACAAACTGGCACTCGATTTAAGGCAAAAAGGTGTGGGAAGATTTTCTTTCGTAGGTGGACGGAAAGGTCGGGGACTGGAGTGAATTACCAAGAGAAATGGTTAATAATTTACAAAAATCGCTTAAAAATTTAATTTTGTAATTAATTCCGGCCATAAGTACACTGTATAAGCAAAGGGGAGAAATGGATGTGCTGGAAAATTGACTCCGGAATAAAAGTTCCATTGCAGTTAACTGAAATTAAATTTAGGTGTTTCATCAGATGCTGTCTGGTAACAACTGTCGGCACCTTTATTAACCCACAATAACTGAGAGGGAAGATCTTAGGTTCCAGATACATCCGGAAAGCTACCAAGGACTTGGAAAAATCAATGACATGGCGATTTGCTGCTGTATTGCGTTCCAAATTATTACTCAGCGAGTGGTCATAATGTTTAGGCTCGTCAGTGTGTTTAGTAAGTGCAGTGGTTCGCTGACGTCAGTTCTGCAGCGCTTGGAAGGCGGCTGGTTATTAGTTCGCGGAGTGGATTCCGTCGTCGCCTGTGCGAGAGGACACGTGTCGGTATTAGCGGGGCTGTTCGCAAACACAGGCGTGCAAGTAGGAGCGAGCCGTAACGAGCACAGCTCTCTCGCTGTGTGAGTTGGCCGACGCTTTGTTTGAGTTGGCGGCCCTGCCTCGCCTCGCCTCGCTCAGACGTGTGCTAATTACATAGCTAGAGCGAGCGGCGGCTCCACAGCCGTAACTACCAAAACTGTGCATTGGGGCGTGCTGCAGAATGACCCGGACTCCAGTTCAGTTGCGCTAGCTGCGAAGTAGAGACACTGTCACCTCAAGAGGACGTACCAATCACGTAAACACGACTTGTTACGCAAATGCTGTTATTACTGTTCTTCGTAAGGCGCCTTCACCTATCGGAGGTTGGCGGTACACAAAGCTAGCTCTGGACGTGACAATACAGCGTGGAAAGCCTCTTCTGACGTGCAGTTGTACCATCTCAGAAAGTCCTTCAGCCAAGAATTCATTCTCCTTTCAACAGATCTTTTCCCATGTACTTTTCCTGCATAATTTGTCCTAGATATTTAGTTTTTATTTGCTTTATAGTGAGCTGCAGTTCTTTTTGCTTCTCCATCCGATAAAGTACTTGTTAATTTGAGATTTTCAGCACCAAAGTTATATGTGTAAGAGTCGACAATAAATATACATTTCAAAGGCATCAATTATTTTCTATAGAGTTTGGTCTGCCAGTCTCACATTTGGTCTCTCACACCCAGAAAATGGAGAACATGTAGCAACGAATTATTCTCAATCTCAGTTGCAGACTAAGACCCGATCTTATGCAATAAAAAATTCATGCTTATAAATTGTCTCCTGGCCTGTTCTATACTTGATTTGATTTCTTTCTTCCAGTCACACTGCTCATTCATCACAGTGCATAAACTTTTGAAGGAGGATACTTGTTCGGTCTTATTACCTTTTATTGATAGGGTTACTTGGATTTTTCTCTTAGAGAAGACTACAACTTTGGTGTTAGAAGGGTTGACAAGTAGGCCAAACTCTTCACTGTGGTGGACTAAATTGTCCACCATGCGTTGTAGTGCTGGTAGATCAGTAGCCATGACAATAATTTCATCTGCATACCTGATATTATTGATTATTTTTCTATTTATAATGATGAAACTGTGTATTACTAATAGCAGAGTTTTTCCACAACTAGTGCCTACCACGATGATGTCAGGTGCCTCACACGATGTTAATTGTTTTGATTCCCTGTCTTATTTCTTCATTAAGTTTATGATGATAACAATACTATTAGAATACAAACAATGTGTCATCCAAAGAGAGTCAACAATACACCATAAAAAAGTTTAAAGTTGTAAATCTAGATTTTCCAATCACTCCGTTGCTTTTCTTTAACAGAAACTTCCAACAAACCTGGGAACGTCTTCTTAATACATTCAGTGACAATATGGCGGATCGTCTGTTGTGGTTCACAGGTCGATGACTTCCACTCCTTGGGAGCTATAGTTTTCCATTCCTGCTGCCATTCTGCTGTAGCATTAAACACCCTCACAAACACATCTTTTGTTTTTATAAGGGGTGTAGAACATGGTTCCAGACGCCAAAATCTATGAAGTATGTCTTCGTGGATGGGAAGATTAATGTTCACTGATAGTTTTGAATCCCTGTGACGGCATGGTATGTATGATGGAGGTGTATCATTTCTTATCACCAGATTGAGCGCCAGAGTCTTAGGTTGAATTTCAAATAACTCAACAATGTGCATGGAATGAGGGTCCATCGGGTGAAGACCTTAAGTTTACTGTTCCTTGGTACCTCACGGAAGAGTAAGCTCGAATGTTGCAGTTCTTGGTTTCACTTTATTTTCTTTCATCAGTTCATTCACGATGCAAACTGAACACACATTACTGTTACACAACATGTATACTTCACTCTTGGAACCTGGTGGGTGAGCGGTGACGTGCGGGTTCAAATCCAAGTCTGACCACCCAGGTATCGCTTTCCAATGATTTCCCGAAATCTCTCCAGGCGGAAACCACGATGGTTTCATCGAAAGCTCATGGCCGATTTCCTTTCCGATCCTTGCCCTCTAACGTCTCCCGCATAGACGAGGGTGACTCAGAAAAAAGTAATAAGTAATACAACTAGTCCTGGTGAGTCCATCAGTCAAGACTATACAATATTTGTGATTCGTTCATAAGAAAATAGATCAGATTAACGTTTCTTCACTAAAATATTTATAAATACCTTTCCAATGTACGTATACCGTCTCGACTACTAGTATTTGTATGAAGTGTCCAAGGATGTGTCGCAGTGGTGTTTCAGTTAGAATGCCTTCAGTATTCCTTTCCGATAAGCGAATATTTCTCAGATGGATTTGGGAATTAAAATGAGGTACTGGCAAGAGGTACTAGAATATAAAGTGACAAAGGGAGTATGTTTGCGCCGATTCACAATCGAATTCTATGTTTAGCTCCTAAATGCGCAGACATCCACCTAAGACAGCAGACAAAAAAGACAGCAGACAAAAAAGATCGTAAATGACTTATTAGTTCCTTCTTTCATAGAGACTATTTTTGAAATATTGGAGGTTGTATTAGTTTTATATATATATATATATATATATATATATATATATATATATCGTTTCAGTCTGGTGCCTCTGATTTACGTAATTTTTCATGGAAAATAACTTTATTCTCTTCGAGCAAGGTCGCCTTTCTTCTTTAGTTTATTTTTCATAGAAAGCATCTAACTATTAAAACATGCATAAACAATTTTATTTTCCTTCTAATAACTTTTATTCAATCAATTAATTATTTCACATTTTTGCACCAACACCTTCAGGAACTAAACACAGCTACATCAATATCGGACATCTTCCTGATATATGGAATTTGCGAGTTCAAGATAACGACTCAACCCTATAAGCTCAATCATGTCGCTCTTAGCAACCAACGTCTAAAAAACAACAACCGCGCGAACGTAACAAAATCTCAAGTAATCTATCTGTATATAGGTATGCTTGCATACCATGGAATAACCTATAAATATGTGATCGTCACAAGGTAATTCTCATATAAACAGTTATAAGCTCCAGGTTCTACATTTTTTTGCGTCCACTCTTAATTCACCTGACGTATCTCAATTCATTTCCTTCCAAAGCTCTTTTGGAACTTGCTTGTTTTGTATTCCTGTCGGGAATCTATCACCATGCATTTTATCTGTCAGAGTTTTAATATCCTTACCCATGACCTGTCTACATAAGACATGATGATAGTAATAAAACGATGGCACGTTTCTTAAATGATTCCTGTATTGCCACACTGCATCGAAATATATGTGCAAGAATTTGTATCTGTAGCTCGCACAGATGAATACTACGAACAACAAAGGTAACGGTAACTGCCCGACTGCGTTCCGTGATGTAACCCAGGGCCGGGTAGCCCTCAGTGAAGGAGCGCAGCGTGCTGCTCAGGTGACGCGGCAGGGATGGTGCAGTGGATTACGAGCTGTGTGGTGGGTGCGTGGCAGCCTGCAGGAAGAGACTGACGCCGGTGCTGTGTGTGGCTCTTGCGTTCCATGTCTTTACCCGAATGGACGAGGGTCTCCGATGGCAAACAGAAATTCGAATCATCTCGTCGAACGACTGCGGGCAGCAGACTAGACGCCTTTGCTAAATGGTAATTCCGCCGATATGGCGATCACCGTAAATCAATCCAGTGTCGCCCTAGAGAAAATCTCATTGGCCCCCTGATGTTAATGTCTTGACACTAAAAAAACCCTCAGAACTACTGTAAAATGAACCGGTTGTTGGATTTCAAATTTTTTAAAATTGTGTCATACTATCTTTAGTTACTTACGTATTTGATGAAGAATAATTTTGTGATAAATGTATATTAATGTCAAACGTAGGTACAACGGTGTTCTCAATGAGAAAACAACATCCTGATTCTTTATATCAGCAATTTCAATCATCAATAATATTTTTATTCATACTTTATACAAACAAAAACTAATATGATTCATAACAAGAGGGATTACACGCCATGGTGTTATTTTTAAGTAATATGTACTTTTGAGTTTGTTGGACTCTAAATGATGCAGACGTGTTTATATTTGAGGCACAATCTTGTACAGTCTTACATGAGATGCAAATCCTAGCATAACCTCAATGTAACAGTAATTAAAGAACTCTACATTCATTTGCTGGGAAATAGAGTACGAATTTGTTCCCGAGGAATACTGGTGACATTACAGAGTATACACAGTGAGATCCATTAGCGACGAGAAATGAATGACCAGAACGGAGCCAAAACATTGAGCTGGCAATTCAAAGGCAGCGGAGGCATTGCCAGGCTCAATATGCGGCTCGCAGCCAGCCATTCCGCTGTGCTATTCAACCTGTTGCGTGAATGGCTCCTCATCTAGGGCCGCCGCGCATGAGTTAAAGCCCCATTAATCACGTCGTCACGTGGGCATTGTTCGCGGGACCAACCTGCGTCCACGCATCCAGTCATCACCGTGACGCTCCGATCTAATCGCCCGAAAACGGACAAAAGGGGGACCGGATTAATAGCGGGGGCCTGTTCCCTACCCGGGGTGGCACACCGTGCGAAATAATGGAAATAATAATGATTATCATATGCCATTTCTCTTCGTTAGGTGGCCATCATTGTTCTGACGGCCAATATACCTGCTGTTTTAGCTCCGCATATCTGCGGATTTGTCGACGATTCTGGCTGTAATTTTCGGCTTTTCGATCGGAAACAAAGCCTTTGGAGTGTTGAGATTTTTGTGACCGGCTGAGCTCCCATTCGGCGTGCTGGTATTTATTTCGAGTCGTTGGTAAACAAAGAAAGAAATACCTTGATCCTTCTGTGAACACAATCCCGAATTTACCAGCTGTGCACAGCAAATACCCTCTGTATTTTGCTTTCAGAACTGCTTTTTGCTCCAAACCAGATTTGTAAAAGGGAGGGAAGGGGTTGGAAGTTGTACAGGCTGCATTTATGTATTGTGTTTGTCTTAATACAGACCCACCACATAGCCTAAATCCATCATTTATGGGTCTACGGAATGGTGGTTGTAAATCTGAAACTATTCATTTGATTGGAGTATATGTGTTCTAAACTCACTATTATACATTAATTGCAATTTTTTGTAACTAATGGAGTTACTCTCTCAACTTTTATTCGTCTGTTCCTCAGGAGACATGTAAGTAATATTTTAACCTAAAAATATCGAAAACAATTTGTAAAACAGTTAAATTGATATTTTTAAGAGTAACAAATGGCATACTTAATTTTGACTATTTTTGACTAGTAGTTCGAGAGTTTCTGATAAACACTCAGAAACTAACCACAACTAAGATTTTTCACCTTAATGCTGCAGTGAGCAGTGAGTGAGAGAATTCACTTATCCTGTGTACTTCACTCAGACCTAACTGGTCTAAAACGTTGTTAATTTTTTTATTGTAGTTCCTTAATTACCGGAGTTCTTATTAAAGAGATGGCAGAATATTGTACATGAAAGCATTTCTTCTTCTTCTTAGGCTTGGTGGCCTGTTACGGTCTTAATCCATCTTCTTGGTGGTCTTGCTATATCTTTCCCGCCTCTGAGATGGTATTTGAGGATTTTTCGTGAGATTCCGTCCGTCTAAATAGCATATCGAAGTACTTTTGACGAATAATGAAATGATTCTCACTTCTGAAACAATCAGAAACGACTTTAATTAACCACGTATCTTTATCTTAATTAAGATCAGATGGGTTTAAACGGCGTTGCAGAAAACTAACAGCACTTTTGTAGCATCACACACAAACAAAATGCCCATTTTTTGTTGCAATTAAAATGAAAATTAATCTCAGTTATTTCCGTTACTTCGACGAATATTTCAGAGTTCCTTCATCAGCACCTCCTTAAATTCTGTTGAAATTAAGAAGTGGGTAAAATGTTTAAGTTGCGTGCATTAATTAATTACAATATTCAGTTCAATTAAGGTAATTACTGCAATCCCCGTTAAGTCAGGAATAATTTTAGTATTCATTGATAAAATATATATTGTCGATATTTACTGTAAGAGAGAAGCAAAGTTGAGCTACTGAGCTAAAAAAATAATATTTTGATTTTTCTGTGACAACGATAGTTGTTCAGCCGGATTTTTAAATTCACTAACCAACAGCTCATTCAAATGTCTGTTCTTTGTGCCAAGTTCATATACATGATGTTCAAAACAGATATTATTTTCATAGAAACCAGGAATGCAACCCACTATGCTGGAAACAGTAGCTGCAGAGGGCATAAAGTCAACGATTCTTGGCGGTACATTGGCTGACGTGATTGCGGTTTTTATGTGGTTTTCCGTCGTCATGAAAGCGAGTAGTGTAATAGTCACCAATCTCTGCGCCAAATTCTAAACATTACCCAAAAACCATAAAGAGAATTGATCCTAAACTTTCACGATTCGCAGGTAAGTAGCATGCTCTTTTTTTTTTTTTTTTTTTTTTTTGCAGATCGTCCTGAATCACTTCCACAGAACTTTGAATCGAATTAACAATCGACTCAACTTCGAATCGACTCAAACATCATATCCAAATTGATTTAACTGTGAATTAAATCAACTCAGGATCGACTCAACTCCGAATCGACTCAACTTCGAAAAAGCTCAACATCAAATCAAGTTAACTTCGAATCGACTTAACTTCGAATTAACTCGAAATCTACTTTAAAAATGATCAAAACTTAAGCTAAATATGAGACACTGGTGTATTATCGGTTGTCATTCTTCTAATGCCGATGAATTGTTGCTACTTAGGTACGTTATATTAAATACAACTTACAATAAGATCCTAATGTAAGCTCAAGATTATTTTTAGAAAGCGTTCTGGGTAATATCAATTTCTATTATTACTGAATGATATGCCAAGATGCTTTTCCATATTTAAAACCTTGTTTTCTCGACCTGTACAATTTTGTGCTGTCGAAGTGCAGTTTTATGTTTTGATACCATTACCATCTTGTGGCAGAATTTTAGTCAATATTTTTTTTTATACTTGCGTTGTTTCATTTATAATGAATTCGAGACATGGAATGAATTTATGTGAAATATTTCTTTAATGTCATGTAGCACTCCGCAGTGAGCATCACATGTATGTCTCCTTTTTTCCTTTGGTACTGGAATGGCTGAAGGTGGGCAGTATCATTTCGGAAACATGCTTCCTTCTATTTCACAATTTGACATTGCTGTAAGATTTGTATTTTCTCGTTACTCAGTTGCTATGCAATGCAGCTCAAACGATTTATTTCAACAGGACTTCTTAAGGAATATCCACAACATCACAAATTTTTGTAACGGCAGGTTTTTAACCATATTTTATTAAGAATTCTGTTCCGCTAATTCTTTCTGATAATATTCCGATACCAGACATTAAAGTAGCCCAAAACGTATAGTGTACCGCCAGTCAGTGGTTTGTACACTGACTGTTGCTCTTATTGCTGTGATCAAATTCGCTTGAGCGGTCAAGCGACCGTCATGATATAGGGGATTTGGGGCGCTGGTGTAGGTGGATAGGGGTACAAACCCTCACTTCAGCTGGTCGAGTTATGCCGCAGGGGCCGTACTGCCAAATGGAAACGCTAATTATCGTGAAAGCTGGCGCCGAAACTTTGCAGCGAGTCGGCGCAACTTGTTCGCAGTTAGGCTAAGTAATCCCCGGGTGGACGGGGACTCGGTGGCCTCGAGGAGGGGCAAGACGGCCAGGGCGGTCCTTCTGCAAAGTGGCCTGCTGGGTAACAGGTACCTAGCGTCATCACACCGCTACGACGAACACCGTCACCTGTACACGACTCGCTATGGGTATTGAAAGGTAAGGACTATGATACTTGCTGCATACCAGTAGTACCAGTCCATGAAGGAGGGATTGAAAATTAGAGGCGAATCAGTCTGAAATCATTAGTAGATAAATTAATGGATATATTGATACGCAACCATATCATAAGTAATTTCCAAGTCGACAACATGGTGTCAAGGAATTTTAGCCTACAGTTCTGTAAAAAGGTAATACTGTTAGGTGAGAGTGACAGTTGGAATCAGGGCGCGTTACAACACAGAATCAAACAGTTAGAGGCTATGGAATGTAAGCAAAAGGAGTATCAACACTTCCAAAGTGGAACAGATTGTCAGCAGAATTAGGAGTTAGAAAGACGTCACTTGGAGAGAGCTGGTAAGATAGGGAGGATTCTGATTGGCCCGGTTCACTCCTTACTAAGAAAGTTAGGGTGGGGAGATCGGCAGATAACAGGACTGCACAGTCAGAGGGGAGGTCTTCTTAGGTCTTGCAGGTCTTCTAGGTCATGTCGGTCTACGGGACATCGAGCTAGTCATCATTGGCGACGACAGCTCAAGACTACGAGTGATGTAGTGAGACGACGTCACAGCCGGAACACTGGTGGCAACAATCCAATGAACTATAAGCAATGTAGTCGGCAGGGATTATAATAGCAAGAAGGGACGATAGGCTGGTGTGATATAGAAGGAGCTAGGAGAGGACTTGATGTACATAATTAATGTAATAAAGTGTATACATGTACATACCTTACTGAGAGTTTTATTCATAGTGCTATCTCTCACATGACAGAGTGGTTACCCACGAGTATATGTCCTTCTCGGGAGGTGGAAGGCGAACAGAAAGAAAAAAAAGTTCGCTCGTCTACCACAATGCTTTTAGGCGAGGAAATTCATGTGAATCTCAGTTAGTGGGCTATATGCAATATACAGTAATTCTGATGAAATGGACAAGGTACGCCTAAATGATACCATACTACTTGCTCTTTCAAAGGCTTTTGACAAAGTGAGTCATAAAATGGTAGTCAAAGAATGTAGAAAATGAATAAAACCCTCTAGGGTAACTAACCAAGTGAGTCCACTGATAAAACACGATGTTTCGGAATCATCAGGTTACTTTTATCAGTGGGCTCAGTCGGCTAATAACCCGAGAGGGTTATATTCTTATTCAACGCCAAGAAAACCTTCAGTCTTACAAAGGTAGAAACTATTCGAGTGGATGAAATAGTGATGTGTTCGGTAGAACAATTTTTAAAATGCAGAAAGGAAATAGTCAAGACAGGAAGTGCAGTATCAAAGGAAGTGGAAGTGAAAATGGGAGGCCCCACGGTAGCGTATAGGGAAATTTACTAAACGTGATTCTAATGAATGATTGTTTTGGTGGATTACTATAAGAAGTTAGGTTGTTTGCAGAGAACATAATGTTACATGACAGAATCAAAATAGGAGAAAACCGTGAACTGCTGCAGGGTGATCTAGACAGGATACTTAGCTGGGATGAAGATAAATACAAAGAAGACTTAGAAGGTCTGCTAGATTTGTCTCTGGAAATTACCTGAGAACACGTTCAGTAACTGATGTAATAAAAGAGCAGGCGTGGGTCTGATTTTAGACAGGAGGATGATGATTAGAGTTATGGGAGTGTACAATGCGTATACTTGTGACGAGGAGTGAAAAGATATTAGCGGAAGAATAAAAGAGATGTGCATGGAAGGGAAAAGATGACCATGACCACAAGCTGGCACTCGATTTCAGGTATAAGTGTGTGGGAGAATTCTCTTTCGTCACGTATTGGAATAAATTACCAAGAGAAATGATGAATAACTTACCAAAAACGCTGAAATAATTTAAAGTTGAAATCCGTAGACAGTGATGTTTGGCGGATATAGGAAAAGAGAAAAATAGGTGGTTATAGGGGATGGCCTCAGGATCGTGTGCTCCACTGCAATTAAATTATACTATTTTCGTCATCCAACGCGTACTGCTTAAAGGCTTTTTTTTTTTTTTTTTTTAAAAAAAAAAAAAAAAAAAAAAAAACGTTCTTCCACTGGTGTACCGCATCTAATGAGCCAAATAAATTCATCAAATCGGCCACAAACGAGCGCGGAACATAAATTTCAACTTTTCTGCTACTGACTACTATCCAGATGAGAATTCATCCTCGCTGTCGAGCGGAGGCCGTCCACCGACCCAGCTGATCATGCCTATAATTAATTTTCTGCTGCCTCCCCACACAGCTGAGTAGCTCTACTACTGACAATATTTATTCTTGCATCATGTAAATAAAAAATTCCGTTCGTGGAACCTCAGATGCAAATTTATACGTCCTATTAAGTAAACGTCACACGACTGAATCGAGTCTTTAACTACTATTAAGACAAGAAAAATATGTTCTTCTGTTTCATTGATGTGGAAAAAGTTTGATTTGCAAGAAGTTGGGATCTCATATTGACACTTCAAATACTGTAAATCCCTTAGTATGAATCTCGAAATACATACAGGGTTTTCAAGCTAAGGCAAAGCTAAGGAGAGGAATGTAGGAACAATGGGCAGATATAAAACCCAATGAAGAAAAGAGTCGAAATTAAGTGGTTTACAGATGGAAGAATCTAGGTAAAAAAAAAAAAAAACCGTGGTTTTATAATTGCATTTTTCCTCTGCGATTTATTATTGGCCTATTATGCCAATTCAGCAGATTTTTGTATTTTGACATACAATTAAATAATCATGAAATAATCATATTGGAAAGAGGACTCAAACGCAATAACTGTAAATCTTCAACACAAAATTTAATTGAATAACCGTTGTGAAAGTAGTATATACCTCATCACAACAACAAGAAATTGAAAGTATTAAATCACATCACATCTCAAAGTAAAATAAACAAAACAGGCAATAAAGACACAGAAACACTGTATTCCCAACAAAAACAATATAATAGAAAGGACGAAGGCTGCCAAAAGTAATATAAAAGTCTTCAAGGAAAAAATAAAAACAGATAGAAAAACACAGAAATTAATACAAACAAACCACATTACCAAGTTCCAAACAAAAACAAAAAAAGTGGTCAAAACATTAATTGCATACTCACAAACAAACAGAAACTACACATTCCCCGAACAAATACAACCGCATTCTCACAAAGAATCAGCCTAAATTATGCAAACCAAACATTCCAGTTAAACCAGTAGTTATTTTCAGGAAAGCTTCCAACATGTTACCTACCAAACACCACAAGTATAATTAAAATTGCACAGTAAATGTAAAACGAATCATACAAAATACCACACAGCTCATTGAAAATATATAATACATACACATCCCATACAGAGCAGTTTCCATGTGATTTTACATTCAGAACATTGCGAGTAATATACACAAACGCATGACACAATCTCAATCAGTCAGTATATGAAATAAAAAGTAAACTAGCACTGCTATCAACGCTGAACTATATCAATTTTTTTTAAAAAAAAAAAGTCATCCCATGTAGCGCCCAATGTCTTGAACATTAGCCAACATTTTATAAACTTGATTGAAAAAATTAATATCCGAGGGGAAAACAAAAATTATTACTATCGTTACATTGACTTTTTTTCAGTAAATAATAACCTATAATTTTAACAACCAACTGCATCATAAATGGCTTTTTTTTTTCTTCAAGTTTTGTTTCCAGATAATTTTTAGTTGTTATAATCAATATGTACAACAATATTCCTTCAGATTCTTAATGCATCTGATCCCTGCCATTTCCAGCATTCAATGTATAAAAAGTTAATTACGTACATGATACCTATGTATTATTGCCGTATCGTTACGCCATATTAAGCCAATGCATTACTTACTGTTCAGTTATGATTTCTGATCAACTCTTAATGTGGTTTACTCAGTCTTTCGACTGGTTTGATGCAATCCTCCATCCTTTTCCCTATCCAGTTGCTAACCTCTTCATTTCTACATACCCCTTACAGCCCACGTCCTCAATTATCTGTTTCATATATTCTAATCTCTGTCTTCCTCTACAGTTGTTACTGTTCCCTCCACTAACAAATTAACCAATCCAGAATGTCTCAAAATATGACCTACCAGCCTGTCTCTTCTTTCCATAAGCTTCTTCCACAAACTTCTTTTCTCACCAATCATTTCCAAAACTCGTTCATTTCTTACTTTGTCTGTCCACTTAATTTTCAGCATTCTTCTGTAGCACCAGATTTCAAATGCTTCAATTTTCTTTATTTCCGGTGTTCCTAAAGTCCATGTTTCGCTACCATAAAGTGCTATGCTCCACACAAAGAGTTTTAAAAAGTTCTTTCTAATTCCTAGATCAATATTTGAAACTAAAAGGTTTCTCTTTTTCATGAAGGCTCTTTTTGCTAGTGCTATTCTGCTTTTAACATCATTCCTGCTTCGGCCATCGGTTGTAATTTTACTTCCCAAATAACAGAATCACTTACTTCTCCTAGTTGCATCCGATCCTATTTTTATATTTAATCTACTAGTATTGGTATCATTTCTGCTAATATCCATCAGGAAATTATACATGATATCGTACATATATTAAGTTGTTCGTGTTATTCATAAGATATTTTTATGACTAGATGGACTGATCTTTATCTAGGTAAGAAATACATAGCTAAGAAAAAGTAACATCATAATTGATATATTTTTAAGTTTCCCAAATCATCCCCACTTGCCCCTCCGTTCCCGGTCGTCTGCACTTATTTATCGGTTTATTTCGAACATCATCTTCCTCATCTATTCTTCTCTCTTATCGGAACTTCAACGGCTG
Source organism: Vandiemenella viatica (assembly GCA_031002005.1). Lineage (NCBI taxonomy): Eukaryota > Metazoa > Arthropoda > Insecta > Orthoptera > Morabidae > Vandiemenella > Vandiemenella viatica. Next base: position 27,405,636 of record JARYHS010011408.1, read on the forward strand.
ATGTTAGTGTTGCATTTAAATCTCCCAATAAAGTTGCCATGGAGGAGTTCGAATCCCATTCCGGGCATCCAGATTTGGGTTTTCCATGGTTTCCCCAGACCACTCCAGGCGAATGTTGGGATGCTTCCTACAAAATACCATGGCTGAATTCCTTCCCGTTCCTTGTCCCCCATCATTTCACGCCTCTAACGACCTCGAAGTTGACGAGGCGCAAATCCATAATCAATCACGCCATGGAGGAATAAATACCTGCAGGAGAACCGCCAATCCTCGGTCATTGGGCACTGGGGAAAGTCGTCATGCACTGTGTTATTCGAATGTGGTGATGTGTTCGCATGGAAGTCTAGGCAGTACTTAAAACGTAATCATAATACAATAGCTATTAAGTCTAATGGGATGAGTGCCTTATATACACTTTACTAATTTATTTTTATTTACTACAATACGAACGTGTAGGTAATGTAAGTGTTAAAAGTGCATGAACATCACACAAAACATTCATAAGCTTCAGCGAAGCTTTATATGCAACAAACTCATAATATTGGCAGAAGATCTTCCCGTTTGTTACACTGATCTTCTTTTATAATCAGTAAGTTTAACATCATATATTCATAACGTCATATCAGACTATTTCATAAGCTGTGGTATTTGAAATCCGAGACTTGAATACACTTATAGCATCTGAAACTACAGTTATTTTAACAGCGTACCTGTCGCAGTATATATATTTTAGTTCTTTTAATTAAAAATTCCTTAAATAAATAAAGTACATGATACAACCAAAACGTTAACACGGCATTTTTTTTTTAGAAAGAACGGCTATAAAGGAGCAGGCTTCAACAATTAATTTTCACACACTGTTGACGGTGGATAATACAGCTAATCATTCTTGTAATTGGAGTTCCGCGTGATGCATTTTAGTTGAATTCTCTCACTCCAAATTTGTTGCTTGCATTATTTCGTCCACAAAAAGTGGTGCTCATTAAATAGCGGATGTGGGGGCAAGAGATTAATTAACTGCATTAAAAGGCTTATCTCTGCGCCCGCAGAGATGTCCAATCGCAACAATTGAATTTAAATTCGCTGTAATCCTCTCCGTCCGATTTGGAATTTGCTGAAAATATTATACGAGCAACGGATGAATCGTGTGCGAATTCACAATATGGCGAGGGACAAGTGATTTGTTGTAATTCGGTTTGAATTGAAAGGGACTGCAGCTTTTTCTGTATTTATGCGACCTTAATATTCACTAAACAAGATTATAGTGTCTCTCGTCAGCTCAGCTAATGCGCTACCGGCTGATGTTTTGTTCGAAGTATTACAACGCACTGATAATAAGTTTGGTATTTTATGACTGTTCCGTTTTAGAAATTTCCGTCTATGGTATCGACTAAATAATTGGGCGGTCTGTAAGCTACGCCTGCATAATAACCATCACTTGAACTTCATTCACAATTGATTGGTATAACTAATTATTGAAGAGCAATTAGGTTGCCAACAGCTGTAGCATGTGATTGCAATTAAAGATGGCTGCAGCACGCCAAACTGCTGCAAGCAAATCAGTTTTCATTACTCGCGCATCGCCGAGCACTGCAATAGGCGGCGCTTTGGCCAAAAGTGAATTACTGAAAAGCGGAAAACGCGTTTCCCGCTCCACAACCGCGCTTTACCGAGTGTCCTACAACCGTCGGTTTCACGCATCTCTGAGCAGCCGCTTCCAGTTGTCTGTTCGCGTGGAACAGAACGACCACATGTCCAAATTAAAAATAGAAAAAACGGAACCATTTTGGTTGTTTGTTTTTTATATTATTGTTGATTCATTTCTAAATACAAATTTTAAAAAAAAAAAACCCAGAGATTGACCCAAACATTTTGGTTTAAATGTGACACAGTTGAAACGGTGTAATTATTATGAATTAGTAACAATTCGTTTCCATTATTTTCCCCTTCTGGTAGGAAGGCATAAGCGTTTGTGATGTAGTATCTTTGCAACCTTCATAGTAAATAAAATTTAACAATTTTGTTACACTTGTTGATGAATTATTCTTTGCTTGAGTGGTTTCATAAATTTTTAGCGTGAATTCTAACGTACCATATTTGAGAAAACTAAAGTGGTGAATAACCAAAGCTTCATAGCCTAAAAACGATATTAACAGGATACGAAGGGCGGAGTGTTTATCTGCGCGGTTGCGTGATCTTTATCGGGTATCTAGTAAAGAAGTGTTCATCTCAGATGCAGTATGATCTGTGGCGCCTATCTGTTTAAGCTAGGTCGTAAGGTTTCAGAGTGTGAAAATCCTGTCCAAACTGTTATGGTAGTTTTTATGTGCTGCTTCCCAAAACAGACAGCTGCTGCTCCCTTACAAATTTATAATAGTACCAGCGTTTAACCGCTGCTTTGCATGAGCGGATCTTAGAGTGTGTAGAAATACGGGTGACCTGCCTCTTTCTCCACCCATCCGAAACTGCTACTAACCTCTTGAAATTTGGAATAATTGCCTCCACACGTTTTACACTCTCCTTTTTCGGAAAAATTGCCACATATTAAATTAAAAATGCCGAAATATGAGACTGCGCAAACGTGAAATGTTGCCAGCACTGTAAAAAGGGCACAAAGATTATCGACCTAAACAGTTTCGTTTTGTCATAGAGGTCGTGGTTAGGTTGAAATTCGGCCTGGACCACCAGAAAAAAAAATTACTGGAAATTCGTTCTACGGCATCCATCTCGGAAATTGGATATTTGTTTACAACGGAGGCAATGGATTGTCTCCGATCTCTTGAATCGATTCTGAGATGGAAATCGCTTTTGTACTACATCTCGGACAAATATTTTCTATTTGTTAATTTCGTGCGACTTTTTAAAATGGATAGAATCTGAAACGGAAAGAAAACCTTATAATAAAGGATTTAACCAACATTTCAATAGATTTTCATTAATTTTGCTGCGCCGGCTGCATCTAATAGCTGGGCGTCACTCTCATATTTTGTCATTTTTAATTTAATTTGTATAACTTTTTCGAAAAAGGAGAGTGCAATTTATGAAAAGGAAATTATAACGAAGCAATTAATCCTAATTTCAAATGGTTAGTACCAGTAGTAGGCACCACCTCCAACTCCCCCCACAAAAGATGTTTTAATCATTTTATGTTAGCTTCAAATATTAATACAGAGAAGCAAAAAATATAAACTGCATTTAAAAAAAAAAAAATCTTTTTTTATTTATTACCTTAGATTCGGTATTCATATTTTTTTTGTCGGACTTACATTTTAACACAGTTAATATATGAAATATAAGAAACTAAAGCTACGTTAAAAATTATCACTAACGGTCCAGTAAGGACGTACTGAGAATCAATTAGCCTTTAGGTCAGAAATTTCGTGAGGACATACCTTTCGATATTATAGCAAAAAGAGATGTATCTTAGATATAACGCAACACTAAAGTTACTGTCTGAGATAGTGATTAAGTGGCAAATTCTAAATCATCTACGCCGCCAACGATAGCATTTGCAGCAACGAATGTACTAAGATCACTCGCAAGATTTCGTAAGACCATATGAATACATTCCTATGCAGTGAGTAATAACATGTATTCTTTTCTTAATAGCATCTGTGCAACTACCCACATTTCGAGCCATTTTCCTACACTGTATCTCAAAACTAAAGTGGTTAGATTGAAATGTATTATGAACCAGAAACAAATTTTGCCAAAGCCATCAGGAAATACACACTAGACATGCACAATAGGTGTTTTGTTTTAGTGACTATCTTACTTCCCCACACATATCATCGCTAACATTGCACCACTAAGATAGCTTACTGATTTCTAACAATAATTGAGTTCATCATGCCTTATATTTTTGCAAGATCAGTCTGGGTCAGGCTGCATTTCAAACTAAGCACGACTTATATTGATACTGCCGTTACAAAATCAAACAATGCAGATACACCTCAACACATTAAATGTTTCACTAACTACAATTCTGGCAGTGACAAAATTGTCAATTTTAGTACTCCAAGTACGCATAGCATAAATTATAACAATTAATTTCTAAATACACTTTCATTTTGAACTGAAACAGTGCTGATACACGGTCAATAATAAGTACACTGTACAGAAGCAAAGTCAGCAGTTGTGGTTAGGTTGAAAAGCGGCATGGATTTCACAATCAAATTGCAGTGACAATAAAACCCTTTAATGTACATATTAAGCACTAAGTTACTTACCGTAAATGTCACAATTCTTTTATTCTTATTGAAGATTTAATATATTACATAGTAATTTGAGTAACTAATTCCGAATAGCGAGTAACAAAAGAGAAATACAATATTAACAATTCAAAGATTAGTATATTCATCTTTGGTCAAACTCTTAAACGCGTATTTTTACAGTAAATTAAATATTAGTAATGATCATTACGTTTGATTCAGGTATTTCGTTTATTTACTGCATTCAAGAAAAGTGAAAAACTAAATATTCGAGATCAAAATATTAAACAGAATCAATAGGTAAGCTGTGTGAATTTTGGTCAGATTTATGCGAAAGTAGTGCATGTCTGAAAGTGCACAATGGTCCAGGGCCCACAATTTTCCATAGAAAGAGGTTTTTAATTGCCTTTTACTTCCCACGGTACATATTTTGATTCGAACCATTAGTTTTGAAAACTTGAAAAAATTGCTGCGGTAGTTTTTGCATCGTACCCGTCCAAATAAAGAGACACATGCAGTTTGCTTAAATATTTATAATAGTATAGACTATCTTGAATGCCCGTCGATACTGACGGGTTAATGGGAGTTTTCTGGCTACTAATTTTTTCGCAGTTGCTTAACTAAATGGAATTATTATAAAGTAACGCTGATCGCAATTCCTCGTACATTACGTTGTAACAAAAAGTTTCAGTTGTCATCCCTGTCCAAGCTGCATTTTTACCTTACCACAAACTGCGCTAATATTGCTGCTGTAAAATCAAAGCTTCAATCACACGCGCATACTTATGTTACGCAACATAGTATTAGTTACAATCGTGGTCCAGGTCACATAGATCGCGATGAGTGTGAACCTACTTTTATTAAAATGAAGAAATGATTTCATATCATGGTGGTCATGAAAGCAATTAAAATTATTTTTTAAAAAAACTTGAATAACTCATTAATTCTGCTGTAATGACAAATAACAATATTCCGCTCGGAACCAAAGTGACCATGGCACACGCATTAATACATTCACTGCATCGCGATATAAACGTCATCGCAAATTTCTTAGCTTGCTATAACAGCAATCAGATATTGTAAGGAAACATCTACATCCAACAAATATAAATAAAAAACAATAATATGATGATTAAAATGGAATATAAACTTTTTTCAGTGTTTTTTCAATTTATACCTTCGCTTCAGTAAACTGAATTGTCTTTAAATAATGTTCATAACCTCGTTTCTGTGGAAATATCTCTGACCGTTATTGGTTCGGCAACGAACGTTAGAGGCGTGACGTCACAGGGTTACGGACACAATGACCAAGCGTAGCCTTTTACTGGTATTGACAATGAATGATCTCTTTTATACGTATTACGTAGAAGTGTAATGGGTACCATGGTACGGTCTTTGCCGAATAATACTCGGTAAGTATGGAATCGACATTGTGGACATCAAATACCAGAATTGGAAGGGAGAACACACTCAATAACTGATTTGGCAAAGGAAATTGGTTAAGAGAAACAAGATGACAGGTGTCACGTATCGTTTGTGAACTCATCTGAAGCTGTTTAACTGGAATCAAAGAAACATCGCTTACGATTAGCAAATGAGCTCAGCTACTACGTCTAAAACAGTAACGAAAAATATACAATTCGGTTACTTTTGACTCATCGATGAGAAGCGAAACGCGTCCATAAATGGAAATTACTTTCAAATAGTTTCACTGACATTTTCTAAATAGTAATTTTTTATTTTCTCAAAAATAAAATTCGATATTGACGGTAGCTTAACAGATTATCTGAATTTTTACATTTACCAGAAATTATGGTTTATGTTGTAAATATATTTGAAATATAGTGAGGTAACAGAATATGTATTTTTAAGTTTGACGATTTAGTTTAAAGTTCAAAGACGCCAATAAGGAGATTGCGGAGTATCTTTAAACGACAGATGAACAGAAGAGACGAGAAATAAATGGTTTTGATGAAAGCGTGAAAGGACAATTAAATTAAAGAGGAAGTTTCGAATACGAAACTCTCAATAAAATTGTATTTTAACATGAGGTGTGTAAATGATAAATGTAATTTATGCAGCACGATGGAGTAATCAAAGAGGTTTGTAAGACATTGTGTAATAACAGGAAGCAGTGTATCATGAAAATAACTGAAGATAGGTATCAATTGTAAATTATCTTGTTTATATGAATTACAGTAATAAATTGTTTGCTTAATGATCTAAGGAAACTGAACGAATTAGTCCATAAAGTAAATAAATGAAATCTTCAATGGCATTAAAGTAAAGAGTTTTGAGATGTTAAGGTGTCGGATTGAAGCAGATATTTGAAGACAGGAAGAAGTGATTTTAATAACGGTAAATATCTAGCAGGTATGTGTGGAGCTGAGCAGTTTATGGTAGCGAAACATGGACTTTAGGAATACCTGAAAGAAAGAAGATTGAAACATTTGAAATGTGGTGCTACAGGTGCTGAAAATTAAGTGGACAGTCAAAGTAAAAAATGAACGAGTTTTGGAAATGATGGGTGAGGAAAGAAGTTTGTGGAAGAAGCTTACAGGAAGAAGAGACAGGGTGGTAGGTCATATTTTGAGACATGCTGGATTGGTTATTTGCTGGTGGAGGGAACGGTCGAAGGTAAGAACTGTAGAGGAAGACAGAGATTAGAATATATGAAGCAGATAATTGAGGACGTGGGTTGTAGGGGATATGTAGAGATGAAGAGGTTAGCACAAGATAGGAAGGGATGGAGGATTGCATCAAACCAGTCGAAAGACTGATGACAGAAAAAAAAATGTAGAAGGAAGAAAGGAGATAAAAAGATACGTGATGCTGCGTAAGGATATAAGTCACATACAATGCTTAGAAAGGAAGGAAGTAGAGAAAATAGTGTGACGCACAAGGAGCTATTCCTCACAACTCGTTCACACGACACTTTGACCTGTAGTGTGTTCGCTGATTCTGTGCTGGTTTCCATTAAATTACTCCACTTTCATGCAGGTTTTGTGAAGCATGTCGACCTCTTGTCACACAGTTATAACACTATGTACTTATTGTTTGAGAGCGTTGCCCGTGTGAGGTAGTGGGGCTGGTTATCGAGGAGCAGCGATCTGATGGCGGCAATAAACACGAGACGTCGCGTGCCTTGTGTGTGTGTGTGTGTGGCAGGTAGACGCTGGGGTTCTGGCGCCGGGACGGCGGTCGCCGCACGCAGTCGATAGGACCCCAGAACTTGTTTAACCCACTTGCTAGCTCCCGTCTACGCCACGGGGAATTCCCAATCAACAAGCTGCATAGTTCACTGATTCTAACGTCACATCTACATCGACATCCATACTCTGAAATTCACAACTATTAAGAGAGACAGAGGGTGCTAAGCACCAATCCTAATTCTGCGCATTGCAACCCGAATACCCGAGGAAAGAAAGAATACATAAAAGCATCAGTATGGCATCTTATTTCTCTAATCTTATCCTTCATGTCATTGCGACCTAAATAGGTTGATAGAAGAAGTATTCCATTACACTCGTAAATCAAGGAATTTCGCATATTCTCTAATAAATTCAAACGAAAGCGACGTAGTCTGTCTGCCAAACAATCCCAGCACAACCTGTATATCAATTCTGTGACGCTTTCGTAAGGGCAAGCAGTCACGAATTGAGCGGCTCTTCTCAGTACTTTCTCTAACGCGTCAATTAATCACTGGTGATATGGATTCCAACGAGATAGTTGATGCAACCATTACAATGATCCTCTGCGGCCATTACGAAGTCGTGGCAAAGAAATTATTGGTCAGTAGAACTCCCACTCCCTCCTCAATTTATTACACTTTCCACTGGTTGACAATTTTTCATTTTTGGTTCCTCGAAACAGTTTACTTTAATTCATTTCTATTCCTTTTCAGGTAGGCGTACGAATTTAGAGCAATAAATATTATGAGGTTAAACATTTTTAATGTTTAATATTCAACAAGGATGTGCCACAGAGAAATAAGAGAGTAATATATCAGGTGTACTAGGTTCCTATTTGGGGGAAGGTATTTTTTTTAAGAATTACCTTTGCCATTGCCATATTGTTGCATTGTTCTTCAATCTTTCGTGGGTTATTTTAAAGACGCATTTTACAGACAAAAAAAGTGAATCAAACATAATTGGGGAGGGGGGGGGGAGGAAACTAAATGAAGCTTCGCGAGTTGAGAGCATACGTATCGTTATTTCGGTGATTAAGAAATCGACTGATATTTACAAAGAACATTATCAGATGCTGATAACGCTGTCTCACACGTGTCCTTCATAGTTATCATCTGACACTGTTCCTGCCCTTTACATAACTTATCAAGCATTACACAATGCTAATGCACAATGGGGGCTCCTTTATCTGTCACAGAGAACAGAAAATATAATGGTGAGTCTATATATAGGAAGGTTTTTTTCCGACAGTGTATTCAAAACTTTCTTTATCTGTTCATAAGGGCACAAAACATTTCAGCCATTTTTCCCCCAAATTTGTTTAACTCTCATACACAGTGGCTTACATTAATGAATCCAGTTCATCAACAGTCTGGAGGGATCCTTATTAGACAAAGGTGATTGATAGTGAATCCACACGCAGCTAATCTCGTATCGCAAAGAGGGCGTTATCTTTTACACAACTGATTAATAAAAGAATCATATTATTCGGGGATAGTATCAACCTGCTCTATTACTTCACATAAAGCACCTCTCCCAATTAAATGATCTGAGCAAATCAAGTGATATTCCATCACCTAGACGTAAGAAACCATATCCGACTGTAACGTGACTCTCCGTCTATCCTCCTCTGCAAAACTACCCTCAATTTGTGTGACAGTGACGTTGCTACTGCAACGTTTCAGCACCCAACCCGGGGCTTTCCTCAAGACTACTTTGGGCTGATGTATCCCCTCCTGATGATTGGTTGCACAACTCGTCGTTTGCCTGCACACTAGACGGATTGTTCTGATATTCCACCTAGTGTGAAGGCGAACAACGGCAGCCGTCAGTAGGGATTACATCAGCCGGAAACAGCACTGAAGAATGCCGCAGGTTGAGTGCTGAAACGCTGGTAGTGGTAAAATTATTCTCACAACGATAAACACGCAAATTAGGTGGAATTTTACAAAAATGACGCTTTCTAAAAGCATCTAATTTTATATTAGAGCCCACCCTGTTGCCATCGATTTCGACTGATCGCCGTACGATCCCTGCAGGGGTGGACAGCCGCGGGCGCGCCTAGGGCGGGCGTTTATCCGGCAGCGCGGGGTCGGAAAAGCGAGTTATCTTGTTAGGTGGCGCCTCTCGGGAAAACAGAGCGGCTAGACGCGTTAAGAGGATTACACGTCGCATCCGGGCTGGCGTCGCGGTGCCGCAGGGAACGGCGCCAGCTGGCGTCGGGGTCAGCTAGACGCTCGGCGGGTCCACCCAGCCCGCAATCACAGCAGGTAGACGAGAGCTCGCGGAGACTAACGACGGCCACATCTGAACATGAGCCCTAGTAGTATCTACAGACAATACGTCCCTCTCTTCTTCCTCCATTAATCCTCTTTGAGTCTCAGAAACACTGCAACCTCTAACACTGCGAACACTAAATTTACCAAGGTTTTACTTTCACAGTCTTATAAATGTTTGAAGATCTCACGACCTGTCTGGTCTGCAAGTGAGTTTAACTCCCCACTAGACTACGTCAAACTTCTACACAAGATCCAAAGACTATAAAATCACGTTACATTATAAGGCGTATATTAGTGATGAGGCGTGGTGTGATATTGAATTAGGGATAGTGCATGGAAGGGAAAAGATTACCATTACCACAAGCTGGTACTCGATTTCAGATATAAGGGTGTGGGAATATTTCCTTTCATAGGTAAGGGGGTTGGGGATTGGAATAAATTACCATGAGGAATGATGAATAATTAACCAAAAACTCTGAAAGAATTTAAAATTAAAGTTCGTAGTGGGTAAAAGTAGGCGGGTATATGAAGGAGAAAAAATGTGTGTTTAGGGAAATTTCAACAGGAGCATGCGCTCAATCACAATTAAATTAGTTACTTAATAAAATATAAAAAAATGTGTTAGCACAGTTCCGACAGAGGCTGAAAGTTCTCCATAACCATAAAAGCGCCGTCATTTTTTTTCTGGAGTGCTCACAGTTACGTAAACAATAGAAATCGTTCAAAAAACAATTAACTCTTATTTAATGTTAGATAAAACCATATGAACACAATTATGAATGAGATTAAAAAAATATTTACAAGCCTTCAACATCATAGTAATGAAATTAAACATTTTCAAACAGTCAAAACCTCACTTCAAATTTAATGCCTGCCACAATATTCCCAGTTTCAGTATTTTCAATTAGTGTTACAGACACTATGGCACTTTAACACTTTCATAAAAGCTATTCAGTTCATTCAAAAAATTTTCACGTATCATCACATCAAAATACCACACATTCGGGAAATAATTATAAAAATTGCAACCAATCTCTTTTCTTTGGTAAAACTGAATTATTTGTGTAAATGGAAGGATAGGTGGTAAGAGCAACAGGTAGGAATTCGGCCATTACCTTTTGAAGGAACCGTTCTGGCATTAGCCAGGAGAAGTTTCGGGAAACCATTGTAAAACCAAAAATTGGATGGCCGGATGGGAATTTGAACCTGCTGCCTTCTGAATGCGAGGTAAGAACGTTACCGACCAAGTTCAGTTTATATTATTATTTTGTCATATTTCTTTTAAAATAATTTTAATGTTAAATATTTAGCCTCAGATCGTCTAGTATAATAATGTTGAGGTATGACTGAAATGCTATGAAGCAAAACTACAATACGGATGTGATCTGTGATGATCATTATGTAAGCATAATTTTTTTTTTCTCTCAAAATGTTTTCAGAAATGACAGACTCTGTTATCGTGACTGCTTGTGAATCACTGTAATACTCTTGGGTCGTAAAATTAATAATGGTAATTTATTAGAAACAGAAGAAAGAAAGACAGAACTCGTCTGGTTCGAAATCACGGAAATGCTAGTAAAATAGCAATGATGAAACATCAACCACACCCATAATAATTTCGGTAAATTTTACAGTTTAATAAACAATTCGTATTGTAATAACAAACTTTTAATAATTTCCTTTAACATTTTCAGTTACTCAAAATTTTGAAATGTTAAGTATGCACATTCAGTATTGTTAAACTTGTTGATTGTTCGATAAAGTTCTCCAAAATGATTGGTTAAAGATTTACTGTTCTTCTCTCGTGCAATGGTTTGTGATCTCTTTTTAGCAGGCCTGTCAGAGTGTATGTTAGTTCGTAGCTAAGTGTCATAGATACTCCATAAAATGTTACATTTCTCGCCAGCTGTTTGATACAGGTGAATCTTGTGTTGCTGACTAGTGGTAAATATCATGTGCCGAGCCTTTGCCAAAAATCTGCAGGTCTATGACTGATATCTAAACAAATGATAACATGTCACAAAAAGAAAGAATTCAAGTTTCTTTCTGGATATTATCGCAGTAAGGAAAATGGCATAGTTTCTGTCAGGATAAAGAATATATGTCCATTAAATTACATTGTATAAGAACATCTATGGAATATTCAAAGATGACTAAGCTATTGCTCAGCATGTGATGATGGCTAATGGGGGACTGTATGCTGGTGACTGGGTCGGAGGGAGGCAGGTTGACGTGGATTAAAGCGGTCGGGAAGTCTCGTCTTGGCTCTGGCTCACACGGTTCCTGCCACTAATGAGACGGACCGGGCTAATCACTGGGCACCCCCCCCCCCCAATCCCTCCCACCCCGCAGCCAGCTCCAAATTAATTTAACACAGCCAGTCCGGGCGCCTTCTGGTGCGACACTCCCGCACAGCAGGCCCCGCTATTCAACGCTGAACTAACACACACAACCGGAGAATCGTATGAATGGAAGCTAAACCATTTCTACATTCCAGGAAAATAGATTCGTCACGACTCCTTGACCCTATTGTCGAATGAATGGCAATGTTATTTCATACATACAGCGTGTATCCTGTAAAGAAGACCACGTTTGTTGTGAGGTACTTTTTTTTTTTTTGGTGTGGGCTAAAATGTATGTTCATCTCGTATGACTTAGCTGACCAGGGATATTATAACAAGGATTTAGCGCTGAAATAATGAACCCAGCTGCTTGTGTTCCCTTATTTGTGGAAATAATTATAGTAATAATAGCTGCTGCCGATATTATTACTCATACTAACATTAACGCAGTCCTTTTTTTTTTTTTACTAATGGCTTTACGCCTCGTCGACGTCAGCGTCGAGGTCATTAGAGGCGGGAGAGGATTAGACACAAGGAACGCGAAGGAATCCCACCATGTCAATTTTTAGAGGAACTATCCCGGCATTCGCCTGGAGTGATTCATCTACATCTACATATATACTCTGAAATTCACAAAATTGTGGGTGGCAGAGGGTGCTCAGCAATAAAGCTAATCTCTTTGCTGTGCATTCCAATCCCTAATGGTACGAGGGAAAAAAAGAATTCATATAAGAATCAGTCCGGCACCTTATTTCTCTAATTTTATCTTTCCTGTCCTTCCGACTCATATAGGTTGGTGGAAGAAGTATTTCACTACACTTAAAATTTGGGGAAACCATGGAAAACCCAAACTGGATGGCCAATATGAGATTCAAACCCACGTGCTCCCTAATGCGAGGCCAGAGTGCTATCCACTCACAGTCTGCAGGCTTATTGCCAAGGAAGTAACTGAGCCTTAGCTACTGAGAAACTATAGACACGGCATAATCTTACTGATTAGCATTAACATTTACATCAATATTATCATACATCCTTATCTACGGAGAGGTGACTTATCTTTTAGGAATGATAATACATGTTAATAATTACTAGTTTATTACACTTCAAGACAGATCGGCGTACATGTTACACTATTGGCTACATTGATCAAAGGAATGATTTGTCACTAGAAATACTTTATGCTGATTGGTTAATATTCATTTGATCTTCCATTAGTGAACTATTACTGACGTTGCGCTATACTGATTGGTTGACGTATTAACTATATTTCATTGTTAGACTGATTACAGGGCAAGGCACATTAAAACCTATCGAAATGAGTGACTGTCGGCGAACGCATTAGATTACTATCTAGCGGTGGACATACGCAAGCAGTGGATCAAGCAAGCTTTAAGTACCTGTTGGGTGATGGTGTTGAACGGTGCGTCCATGGATGATGGAAGATGGACTCACTGTCGAGTCCGTGGTGGATGATGGACTGTCGAGTCCGTGGTGGATGATGGACTGACTAGAGCAGTGGCTCCCAGTCTACAGGAAAACTCATTAGGGATTCTGGTGGGGATAACAGGTGATGTTAATTGGCTCACTAGGACTAAGTGGAGATGGTCAGGGCGGAGTTATAGTGCGAAGGAGTGGGGACTGCATAGTGTGGTGGTTTCCAGGCTGACATAAGATTAGCAAAGCTATTCTATATGCTGTGGGTTCCCTCTAGTAAGCACTCCCACACAGTCGGGAAACTGCTGCGGAATACAGTCTGCTGAAATTTCAGTGAGGCGTAGCCTGCGATAAGAAACTGGCATAACGCGGTCGTAAGCTATGTACCGAGTTACAAGCGTGGGTAGCAGAGACTTGCTACGTGCTCAAAGTGAGGCCTCCGTGCTTCGTTACAAAAGATAACATTGCCGCAGCGTGAGATCTGGCTCGCTGGTACAACTGGATGTGAATCGGAACTACCATGAGTTTGAATAAAGGCTTCAAATCTATACCCTATACCTTAGAATACGCGAGCCCGCGACAGCGGCACCAGGATGGAGCATGATTCCTGAGTAGTGGTTAGCTGGTTGGAGACCGGTTGGTGTAGGAAATTTCATCACCAGAGTAGGTATAAAAGGGCGGAGTGAGCCCACACAAAAGAATTTGATACATTGTATCATTCTATTGTTCTCCCCCTCCCACCTGTCAATCATTTTCACACCTCTATTGTTCTCCCCCCTCCCACCTGTCAATCATTTTCACACCTATTGTTCTCTCCCCTCCCACTTGACTGGAGGGTCACTTGACTAACCACTTGACATGTATTATCTCTGGTTCTATTGGCCACTTGACTTGAGGGCCACTTGACTAACCACTTGACATGAGGGCCACTTGACTAACCACTTGACTAACCTCAGTTATACCCCTATTGTCCTTGACCACGCACCCCTCTAGCCGCACCAGGTGTGACGCAGCCGTTGCCAGACCACTTGAGCGAGCAACTGGACTTTTCGGACAGATGTCGACATGCCGCTCCTTTTTCGAACGAGGAATTCGCGAGGTATTTACCAGTGCGTGCCGAGGCAAATAACAGGTACATGCCGAGTGCGTCCATTAACTACGTAAGTATATTTTGGCCGAGTACCGACCAAACCACTTGAGCGAGCCCAACCGCACCAGGTGTGTACTCTGCTGCTTTTGTCGTTCTGTGAGGTATGAGAATTCTGCGGTATGAACAGAGATGTTCACCGGAATAGCATTGCCATGCTCGAAGCCTTGTGGACTATGCGTTTCTACCGAGAGTGGGTGGTGTAACGGTTAGCGTTCTCGCCTCGCATTCGGGGGGACGCCGGTTCGAACCCCCGTCCGGGCATCCAGATTTGGGTTTTCCATGGTTTCCCAAATCACTCCAGGCAAATGCCAAGTGCTTCCTTCAAAAGACCATGGCCGAATTCCTTCCCATTCCTTGCTCCCATCCTTGCCCCGCATCCTTTCCCGTCTCTAAAGACCTCGCTGTTGAGAGACGTAAAGGCAGTTAAAAAAAAAATACGCGTTTCTGCCGCTAGGCGTTTATGGCGCAACTCATTTGCAGTACAGTGCCGCGTGTGTTGCCGACCTGGCTTCTGTCAATCTGTTTCTGCCAGCGCTGTTTTGTTATTGTTTCGTTTTTTGGTGATGTAAGTTTAAGTGAGTAACGTGCAGCTGAGAAACTTTGTTTTCTAATGAGATAAAATGCTGCTGAAACTCGGTTCACTAGGCTTAAAAATAGTGACATGTTGGTTGATGACAAACCTCGTTCTGCACGTCCATCAAATGTACGAATCGACGAAATGTTGAAAAAAAATTCCAGAGCTTTTGCTCTTTGACCGTCGACAGACAATTTATCAACTGTCAGAAATTAGTGGGTTATCTTGGAGCTCGATTCAGCGAAATTTAACAGAAGATTTGGGAATGAAAACGGTTGCTGCCAAGTTTTTTCCTCGGGCTGTGACTAACAATAAAAAAGAACGTCGACTTGAAACATGTCGTGCTTTGAAATTGATCCAGATTTTCTGTCATTATTGGTGACGAGTCATTGCGCTATGGTTACGACCCAAACACAAAGCAACAGTCAGCCAATGTAAGGCGTCAATGTCACCCCGTCCAAAAAAAAAAAAAAATATCCTGGTATGGACTGTGTTTTACGTAGCATGGATTGACCTCTCATCAAACTGAACCGAACATTGACTTGAAATGGTTATATTCTGTTACTTGTAGACCATTTGCAATCATATGCCAGGATGCTTCCTTCAAAAGGCCAGGGGATAGACTACATCCTTGCCTTGGCCAAGACTTACTAACTGCGATAAGTTCGGCGAAAGACGTTTGTGACGGCGAGTGTTTTGGACAAAGTTTTATGCATATTCTTACGGCTCATACCGAGCGTGGTGGGTGAGCGGTTAACAGGGAAATAGTGTGAACTTTGACAAAACATCTTTAGCTGGGACGCTGCATGTTAGAGACTAATACAGTAACTCTAATCAACTACACAATCTTGCTACTTATCCCGTTTCTTTGGCAGAGGTATATTGCATACTGTACGGATATTGAGTGGCCAAGACTTACTAACTGCGATAAGTTCGGCGAAAGACGTTTGTGACGGCGAGTGTTTTGGACAAAGTTTTATACATATTCTTACGGCTCATACCGAGCGTGGTGGGTGAGCGGTTAACAGGGAAATAGTGTGAACTTTGACAAAACATCTTTAGCTGGGACGCTGCATGTTAGAGACTAATACAGTAACTCTAATCAACTACACAATCTTGCTACTTATCCCGTTTCTTTGGCAGAGGTATATTGCATACTGTACGGATATTAAGTGACCAAGACTTACTAACTGCGATAAGTTCGGCGAAAGACGTTTGTGACGGCGAGTGTTTTTTGGACAAAGTTTTATGCATATTCTTACGGCTCATACCGAGCGTGGTGGGTGAGCGGTTAACAGGGAAATAGTGTGAACTTTGACAAAACATCTTTAGCTGGGGCGCTGCATGTTAGAGACTAATACAGTAACTCTAATAAACTACACATTCTTGCTACTTATACCCGTTTCTTTGGCAGAGGCATATTGCATACTGTACGGATATTGAGTGACCAAGACTTACTAACTGCGATAAGTTCGGCGAAAGACGTTTGTGACGGCGAGTATTTTGGACAAAGTTTTGTGCGTATTCTTACGGCTCATACTGAGCGTGGTGGGTGAGCGGTTAACTCTCTGGCCTCGCATTCGGGAGGACGCGGGTTCGAACCCCCGTCCAGGCATCCAGATTTGGGTTTTTAATGGTTTACCTAAATCATTCCAAGCGAATGCCGGGGTGTTTCCTTCAAAAAGGCGTCGGGAGGACGTGGGTTTGAATCCCTGCCCCGACCATCAAGATTTCGGCTTTCCATGCTTTTTGTGAAATTACTGCATTCGGTGCTTAAGCCCTCTGACGGGAAAGTGAAAAGCCCTCAACCTGACCTTCACATCTTTCACAACTTGCGTCGTAATGTAGTTACGCCTTAACACTTCCGTTGTTCGGTTTCAAGTTTAAACTGTAGGTTCTCTACACCCTGTTAAGTTCAAGTAGGCTATGATAGAGGCGGAATGCGCAGGCAATAAAAAACCCTGGTCATAATGACCAAACGAGCCATTACTCCGTACTTCAGGTGAATCTTGGGTTGGGTCCTTCAAAAGACCATGCCTGAATTCCATTCCGATCCTTGCACCTCCTATCACACTTCGTGATCGGTAAAGATCTGGCCCAGCATTTGGGAGGGCGTGGGCTCGAATCCCAGTCCGGGCATCCAGATTTGAGTTTTCCATGGTTTCCCCAAATAACTCGAGGCGAATGACGGGGATGATTTTCTTCATTTGCCATGGCCAATTCCCCACCGTTCCTCGTCCACTGTCCTTTCCCACCTCTAAAGGCTTCGATGTCGACGAGGCGTAGAACCCTAAAAAAGAAAACCACGACCACCAACTCCAGATGAATGTCGAGTTATTCATTCAAAATACCATGCCCGAATTCCTTCCCAGTCCTTGCCGCCAGTCCATACAATTATGACCATTACATTCTCGCAATCACCATAGAGGGGGAATGCGCAGGCAATAAAAAACCCTGGTCATAATGACCAAACGAGCCATTACTCCGTACTTCAGGTGATTGTTGGGTTGGTTCCTTCAAAAGACCATGCCTGAATTCGATCCCGATCCTTGCACCAGTCCTATCACACCTCGTGATCGGTAAAGATCTGGCCTAGCATTTGGGAGGGCGTGGGCTCGAATCCCAGTCCGGGCATCCAGATTTGAGTTTTCCATGATTTCCCCAAATAACTCGAGGCGAATGACGGGGATGATTTTCTTCATTTGCCATGGCCGAATTCCCCACCGTTCCTCGTCCACTGTCCTTTCCCACCTCTAAAGGCTTCGATGTCGACGAGGCGTAGAACCCTAAAAAAGAAAACCACGACCACCAACTCCAGATGAATGTCGAGTTATTCATTCAAAATACCATGCCCGAATTCCTTCCCAGTCCTTGCCGCCAGTCCATACAATTATGACCATTACATTCTCACAATCACCTGAAGTACGGAGTAATGGCTCGTTTGGTCATTATGACCAGGGTTTTTTATTGCCTGCGCATCCCCCCTCTATGGTGATTGCGAGAATGTAATGGTCATAATTGTATGGACTGGTGACATGGACTGGGAAGGAATTCGGGTATGGTATTTTGAATGATAACTCGACATTCATCTGGAGTTGGTGGTCATGGTTTTCTTTTTTAGGGTTCTACGCCTCGTCGACATCGAAGCCTTTAGAGGTGGGAAAGGACAGTGGACGAGGAACGGTGGGGAATTTGCCATGGCAAATGAAAAAATCATCCCCGTCATTCGCCTCGGTTATTG
>JARYHS010011408.1:27425054-27478510 GCA_031002005.1 Vandiemenella viatica
CTTAAAACATATTCTGAAACATCAAGAAAACTTTGTAAGCGTAAAACATATGTACAAGGGGTGATCAAATGAAAAGTACGAAACGACACGGTGGTACAAATGTAGACCTTATTCAAAATATACACTATAGGCCTGAGCACAACGATCCCATGATGAACAAGACGCAGGATTCCTTGTTCCCAGAATTCCTGTGGCCGTGACAAGACCCAGTCCTTCACAGCGTCCTTGAGTACGTCGTCCGAGTTGAAGCGCTTCCCTTTCAGGTGTTTCTTCAGTGGACCAAACACTGGAAATCGCAGGGCGACTTGTACGGACTGTGGGCGGATGGTCCAACGTCTCCCACTTGAACTTGGCCAGTTCCATGTGTGTGACTCTGGAGAGTGTTGGACGGGCGTTATCATGGAGCAGAACCACACCCTCCGTGAGCAGCCCCGGTCTTTTGTTCTCGATGGACCTGCGTAGGCGTCGGAGTGTCTCACAGTACACACCCCCACCTGTACGCCATCCTGTCCTCATCTGACTGCCGCATCATTTGGACGCCGCTTTGATAAGAGCCTCTGCTCTCTACTGCGCATGCGGGCGCCCGCGCATGTTCTGATCCAAGTCAGAGACTCCAATCGCATCCCGAGATGTCTCGCTACGTTCTCCCATGGCAGAATATGCAAATATTTAAGGTACGTTTTTACGTCGTTTCGTACCTTTTCATTTGATCACCCCTTGTATGACAAACTTCCACTGAGCTAAACGAAACAGAACTAACTTGAACAAAAGACACACATCATATCCATATATTCAGTGATATGTGCTGCTCTGATCATAGCCGTGAGAAAATTTTACGAATAAATGTTTAAATAGGAATTGTGTAGCAAAACATAAATGTTTGAGTAAACAGTCTGAAAAGCTTCTCACTGAACAAAACAAACAGTTTATTCATATCTATGTGATATGTGTGCTGCTATTTTGCGACTTGGTTTTTTTTTTTATCTGTTTAACGTCTCTTAACAGCGAGGTTTAGAGACGGAAATGAATGGGAATGCCTTTTGAAGGAAGCATCCTTGCATTTGCGTGGAGTGATTTGGGGAAACCATGGAAAACCCAAATCTGGATGCCCGGACGGGCATTCGAACCGGCGTCTTCCGAATGCGAGGCTAAAATGTTAACCGTTACACCACCATGCTCGGTGTGCGACTTGGCTCTCAACTGTCTCGTACTCCGTAATTATTAATTTTTCCCTTTAAATGTCAAATTCTGAAAATTTCTTTCTTGATTTATGATGTTACCTAAGTGGAAACCTTCAGCATCGCTTCAGCAATCGATCTTACAGAGTCCTCTTTCAACATCAACAAGCAGTGGACACTAATCGGACAAGTCATCAGTAGCCAATAAAATCTAGTTGAGGACCCACAGTGCGGTTACAAGGTTTCGATCTCTCCAGGCGGCAGTGGAGAATCATCAATCGGATTCGAACAGGACAAGGCAGAATGCGCCTACTTATTACACAAATGAGGCCGATAGATTCTACAAATTGTGACTGTGGAGCCACCATGCAGACAATAAATCACAGTTTCTGACTGTCCTCTTCGGGCCTACAAGGAACAATAGCGGAAATACATGATGCGTCGATCAGTGCAGTTGACTGGATCACAAATTAGATCTAGAGATATGAAATTGTACAAGTGTGATAAGTACACACTTTATCATATTCTTGGCCGCTGCTGAAAAAAACTATCACTCTTATCTTGCAAAATCCTAAATCAATGTCATTTAAGAAACAGTAACGCATAACTGGCTCGTCAGATAAGAGTGATAGAATTTTTCAGCGGCGGCCAAGAATAATGATAAAGGTGTACATTTCCTTTTGTATAGCTTGTTCAGTAATCATACGATAATAAAAAAAGGATACCTTCATCTTTACAATGATGCCTCATTTATGGATTTCGGTTAATTTGAAGGTTTGATTACGCATTTTCCATACTTTTAATAAATGCACAATTACTGTAGAAAAATACAGTGTTTCTAATTTAAACCTATATACTACATCGTAGAGTGAAACATCTTTAACATTGTGTCCAAGAAGGAGTCGTATTTGATACGTTTTACCTATTTGATTCTTTAATGAACATTTTAGTCCGTGACTTTAGCTTACGATATGCTACAATTTCGTTGGTGTAATGGCTGTATTACCGATAGATTATAGACAATGTTTCAGGGGAGAGTATTGAATATTCACTGACATATCATCGTAAGTTTCAATCCATCCCTCTCCAATCCGTCTCTGTGATGCACCTCGCAGGTCGGTGAAGAGTAGCAACTAGAGAGGACTTGGACTCATCAAGTGGACATTCCCAGGACCAGCTTCCCGTAGCTGCGTGGTCGTGGTTGGTGATGGACATGTGTATTACTGGCTCTGTCAATATATCACAACTTTGCTCCACGAGTCTAATGCGTGGCGTTCTACGTAACCAAATTATGTGATGGAAATGTCCAGAAACGCTTTCTTAACCTAATTGCACACCAGCTGGATCGAAAATTTCTCCCTAAATTTATGGTGTTAGGGAAGGGATTAAATGATCACCAAGCATTTGACCAAAGCAATGTGTTGTCATTGTCGGTTAAATTCAGTTTAACTAGCGAACCCAATTCGCACCAGTTTAACCCATTCAGCCAATTATGGGAACGTTACCATTATAGACAACATCTTGCTGATATGTTTAACCCATGACTCCATGGGTTTTTTTGCCAAATCTGGTGCATAGCATCTGGAAAGCGACCACTAAGTTATTTAGTTCGTGTTCTAGGTTTTAAGGATTTTATCGCGAGCTCAGGTCAGCTGCTGACGTCAATGCTGCACTGATTAAAAGACGCCGACCTGGTGTCATAAACGCCAATTGTCGCGCAGTCTCATCTCCCTTGCGTCTCTCATGATTACAGAATCGTTCGTTTGTTGGCACGAAAGAATCTGTTTCTCTGACGCAGGTGCAGATCTTTCTGCATACGTGATACATACTGCTCTGTCAGTGTGGTGGGAAAACTGTACATCAGGCATTTCGCACTCCTTAACTGTGATGGTGAACACCAATTTCGAAACAATTTACCAATGCTATGTCTCATTTGTCGTAGTTTAACTATCACTCTGCGTTGGAACTCGGTTAATTCTGGACGGGTAGCAAGAGACCCACAATTCCAACTATCGAAGACTTAAAGGTCAGAAAGCGGGAGGAAACAAAAACTGGATGTCTTCACGGAGTGTCATCTTTTCAGATCTCTGCATAAACAGAATCACCAAATACTGAATTCCACACCAGTCTTTCAGGCGTTGTGGGATTCTCATATTTTTTATTACAAAAAGCCGTATCTAACTTAGCGAGAACTTCATCATCCGATACTTTTAGAGAACTACATCAATCAGTACCATTTGTGGCAAACAATGACTTCGTTATTTCGTGTTGATGGGTGAAAATATAGGCTAGAAAACTATGCTTCAGTTAAGTCATCATTCCCATAGTTACTATACTGCTGGTTTCATAGGTCTGGGAAAATTAGTGATTCGCAGCTTTTTCTCGCTTTCACAGGAATGGCAGAGGTGACATGACAACATGCATAAGCCATTTTTAGTTATTTCGAAAATTATCTGCCTGCACAAAGTCAGTTAATTTAGACTAAATTTTCCAATCATTACTTACTTAGTAGATTAACGCGATACTCGTTGTAATTGTAGAAACAACTGTATGTATTGCCACACTAAATCGAAATATATTGCGAGAAGCTGGACCTGTAACTTGCACATATAGACGGTGCGAAGAATAGAGTAACGGTAACTGCCAAGCTGCGTTCTGGAATGTGACCTGGGCCAGTAGCCCTAATTAAAGGAACGCAGCGTGCACTAGGCACGGTGGGGATGGTACAGTGGATTGCGAGATGTGTGGTGGGAACGTGGCCAGCCAGGAGGAAAAGATGTGCGGTGACTAATGTCGGTGGGGCGTGTGGTTGCTCTTTTTTTTAATTTATCGTATGATTCTTGAACAAGCTACACAAAAGGAAATGTACACACTTTATCATTATTCTTTGCCGCCCCTCTTGTGGACGTGGGTCTCCGACAACAAGCAGAAACGAGAATCAGCACGTCGGGCTCGGTAACTGGTAACTCCACCGATATGATGATAACCGGAAATCATTATCGTATTGATCAAATCAGTATAGCCTAGATAAAATATCATTGCCCCGTTGACCTTAATGAGTAGATACTTAGAAAATCCCGAAATCTGATGTTGTGGTGGGTGCCTTGGTGGGCAAACCACGTTACAATTATTCATACCTTTATGATTAATAATTGTGGATTTTAATTTTAATTTTATGAAGGAGTGAAAATTTATTAATTTGCAAGAATCTCGACGTTAGGAATTTAGGAAAAATTGTCACAATATGACATTTATTTTCTTATCACTGGCGATTACAAGTCTGAGCGAATTTACCGTTAACATTAACACAAATTGGCAAAATCATAAAAGCAACGCTCAGAGTTACAATTAGCCGTCATGAGCAAGCAAACAATTATATTTACTTTTAAATATCTCAGAATCAAAATGCAAGAAATAATGACAACTGGAAACAATGAAAAATACAAGTTATGACTACCTCAGACAAAGGCATCATAATACTGTGACTTTACAGTTAAAAAGAAAATCATGGGCGCCAGAATGAACAATATATCATTCGAAAATAACTAGTTCTGGCAAATTATGCCGCTAGCTCAGGGGTTTTTACAATTACAAAGTGAGAACATGGACCTATCCTCTCAAAGTCGCTTACGGGTTCTGTTTCACGGAATGCACAATCACATGGCTTGGTCGTAATCAATTACCATTGTAGTTCTGCGTCTGATGTCTGTGATGAGTGTAGCGGACCCACGATATGTGAGATTATCTCACAAGTCGGCTATAGGCATCTCTGGTCTGGCAATGCGCATCATCGCATTACCGGCTGTGTTGCGGTGAACCTTGCTCCAGCAAGGCAAGCTGCGGTTAGCGAAAGAAGTCAACTTTCCAAGTCAACCTCAGACTGGTGCGATCGAAGTTAGAATAGAATCTCAGCTCCTCGCTCTTCGGTCCACGAGGAAACTTCTTGCTCCGCCCATTTGTAGTCTCGAAGCTCACATACAACAAAAATTCCCAGGATTTTGAGTTATACGCTCATTTTGATTGGACCTTCAGGTCGGCACCTAATGTCACGTGATATCCTCGATATGTGATTTGGCCAAAGAATCCAACAGAGGTCGGACATATTCGGCTAAGTTCGCCGGGGCGAGAGAACATTCGGGTTTCGGACGGCAGGCTTTTCCCGCTCGGTGAGTGACCCATCCCCAGGGAGCAGGTGTGTGGTCTGGCAAATCCCAAATCCGCGACGTCCTGTCGCCATGGCTCGGAAAGACCAAGATTAGCTTCAAGCCTACATAGCTCAATAACTCTTTAATATTCGCTTTGCTACGATACACTGTATAAGTTCACCATTTCATTACAGTCCTCACTTGGAATCTTGCGTACTTTATAAAATTACAACAAAAATCTATTCACGTGGTCGCCCAAGATTTATGTAAATTACTCTTATATTATTACATATATAATAAAAATGCACCTTGTAACGTGGCGACAGCGCGGCTCGTTACAATATGGCCGGCCGTTGGTGAAAAATGAAATTATGGTACAATAATTTTATTTTTAACTACCTAATTCTATCTCCATTGTGACTCAACAAAAACTTAAGCATTTTTATAATTACATTAATTTTAAATGTGATTCCAATAACCATCGGTATTCCTGCCTTGTAAGGTGAATATATAACGGGAGCATATGTCCTTTTGGCCGTCTTACAATTCTTTACAAACAGAAGCACGTGAATTCAGGTAGCCTTCCCAAATACAAAGTTATATTAAACACAATACTAAAATATACATGAAAAGAAATTATTTACATACATGTTTAAATAATAATAATCTTGTATCAAATCTTATCATTAAATCACTAAAATGAAACACATTAATAAAACAAAACATTGTCAGAACACTTATGCAGAAAGTGGTTGAACTATACATTGTATTTACAATTTAGCGTGATGTTTTACTCATGTGCATAAAAATAATTCTGCCTTCAACAAACATCCATAAAGATGCTAGAGGTGAGCGTAAAATATCTCATTACATTGCGCGGTTTTAATCTCAAAACAACGGAATAGTTTAGTCGGATTCGGTGACGTGATTTTCGTCATGACCGACGGTTAATTCAATAAGCATTTCAGAGAAGATGTGCCCGTGTTCATGGTCAAATATCACTAACTGTAATCTTAGATTTTAATGACGTGGCATTTACTTATAATTCAACGTGGTGTGGAATGAACGATGTAAGTACATGTTTTAGTTTGTTACGTAAATTATGAACCTTACTCGTTGAATGTTAGGTGGTCTCCTAATTAGTCTTTCATTGGTCGACATCTCTAACTTGTAATATACCGTCTGTGAAGTGATTGCGAATTTCATGGCGAAAGGAAACTGTATTTGCTCATGGGTATATGTAATGGAATTTCTATAAAATTTACCATTCCCATATGAGACATTATACACATTATGCGGTTTGACGTGAACTTTCATCATCGTCAACCAAAGTCGCTGTAGCATCTTTGGCGTACAAGCGGACCCAAAATATCCATTCGGCACACAAATTGAAAGGATAATGAATAGCGTAACTATCATTCCTCGGTAATATTACGATTCCTTCACAATGGGTCTATTGATGACTCGAGATTATCTCGACATTCAAAGAATATAAATATTTCTCTTTATTTAGGAGTTATTATACTCTTAACATGTCCGTATACTCCACGTTTTATGCCGAAAATCCATCCCAGTTAGCGAATATTTTCTTTTATACACTTATGCTTCTTTAGCTTGTATGAAAAGGTCGTAAGCTTTGTGCAGAACGGTCGATCTCAGGTTTTCCGTTTGCCAATACAAAGCAATTTGAGATTTCACGCTAGCAGAATACTACAAATCTATATAAAGCACAAATATAAACTTGAAATTATTTTCGTTGAGTGCACACAATTCTGAGCAAAACATGTGCTGTCCAACAATAGTTTTAATCTAATTTACGGAATACTATACAATTTACAGTAGGGTACGCGAAATACCGCTAGAACGAGGCGTAAACTTTTGTTTTCTTCCCATTCATTCTTGGGTATCGCTACCTGCAGAATTCTAGGAACCTGCCGGTTGAGTTCAGCCTACCCGCGCTAATGATCTAAGCGTTCGAGGGTAGCTGTCCCCAGCTCTTTCGAAACCGTTACTTTGTATGAAACGGCTTTAAGTTCCGGGCGTTATGAGGCCCGATCTCGGTTTGTCCGTACGTCAACAAATAACAATTCTTCGAGATCACTCTGGCCACCAAATAAGGCCAGAAATATAGCAGGAAAAACGACGATATCACCAATAATCTTATTGTTCACGTCTTCACCATCTGTGCATTTATCATATACAAAATTCCTTTTCAATTGAAGTTAGCATCAAATATAATTACCTTAACTTGCAAAGTTAGCTGAATTATTGAATATATCCCGTAAATAAAGTTTTTCCCTTTAGCCTTTATAAATGCAGTCGCCTTTAACTTTTTGCTCTTCGACCTCGCTCTATCGTTAGCAAAATAACAGCAAGGTATTGTGAAAGCTCCTGTGTATCTGTAATCTTCTTATGATTCCTAATTTCTGTGATGACTAATACAATTTGAACAAATCTTTCTGGCAAGGTTTCGTGTTCTATAGGGAATTATCTATGGCACTATCGCTACCCTTGATAGATACACAAAACAAAGAAGTAAAATACGTTGATCAGATAACATTCGATCAACACAGACAAAGCGATATTACGCTCGCTGTACACTTCTGCTCAGAAAAGATATAATGCAACTACCTAAGGTAAAACGTTACATCGAACTCATGCATCACAAAATGTTGAAACCCTTTTCGTTTATGTCACAAAATACATCTTAGAAAGCATATCACAATATTTGTATCGCTGTCAGATTC
This sequence comes from Vandiemenella viatica, assembly GCA_031002005.1. Taxonomy (NCBI): domain Eukaryota; kingdom Metazoa; phylum Arthropoda; class Insecta; order Orthoptera; family Morabidae; genus Vandiemenella; species Vandiemenella viatica. Next base: position 27,433,125 of record JARYHS010011408.1, read on the forward strand.
ATTGTGATTGCGAAGACAAGAAATTGTGCTTGCTAATGGCGCTTCATTTTCCGCGAGTGCGTATCAATTTATCTGGCTCAGGAAAACATTTAATATTTCAGGATTTTTATCAAATCAAGTCCAATTAACAGCGTGAAAGTCAAAAGTGACTATTAATATTTCACGTGGACAAAAATAAAGTTCGGAATAGCGAAATAAGCATTAAAATTCCGATATGGAAATATCCTAAGTAGCTTTAACTGTAAGTGCAAATTTGGTAACTGGAATTTTAATTTTCCGTTTATCTAATCTTTCCAGCAAAACAGACGGTTTAGACTAGCGAAACCGGCATCGGCGTTTTTCAAGCATGATTAATTTCGGTAAGGCGTCTAACCTAAAAGAATGTGTACTGTACATTTAATTTCCCCATTTTTTTTATGATTCAAATCGGTCAATTCATAGTCAGCCTTTTCGTCATCGTATTTGGCATGCTACACAACTTGTTGAACAATGCCTACAAGACGAATTTGAGACGTCCATGGATCTTCCTCTGGAAAATAATTCTGCGTCGTGAATATTCGTCTTTACTGCTTTCAACAACAGATTTCGAAGGACGTAGAAGCTTGGGCTTACAAGGTACAGACGTCGGCGGTTTGTGCCCGACAGCTAATGACATTCCTGGAACAGGTATAGTGTCCGTCGACCGACCCACTTACTAACTGGTCCAGCTGACAATTGCGTCTTTTCTGACCGCAAGGAATGAACAAATTGTGTAGTGTTCCACACAAAGTTACGGACAGAAAAACTCCACGCGATGTTGATAGGCTGTGAATTCTGAGACTGATTTCGCATTTCTCTGATTGGAAAACTTGCCGACTCTTGTCTGACTTTCAAGAACGACATGTACTGTACATCTTTCCTCTCCTGCCCTACAAATGTCTTATGCTTTACTGACAGTTTGCACTTAACTGTGGATCCAAGACAACTGAAATTGTGTTTCTTGATTTCAGATATTTTTGCGTACAAACTGACAATTTCACTGACTAAGAGTTGAGTGGTGACTTTAACAACCGACTCACTCGCAGTCTGTAATATCGCATTCGGAGGATTTTGTGGAGGACTAAAATTACTACGTTCGGCTTCCAGAAATTCGTCCAGTGACAATTTCAACTCGGTTTGTGCCGTCTTAACGAGCTCAACTGAACTTGCCACGGCAGTCATCTCTGAGCTAAGTTTTCGGATGTTTTGTTCGCTTTGGTCTTTGACCTCTTGAACAAATTCCGAAATTTGCCCTAGGTTTTGGCCGTTCTCGTTTCGCATCTGTTCAATGGACAGTTCGGTAGCGTCAAGTCTTTTATCAACTGTTGTTACCCGATTGCAAAGAAGCACAGGTAGTTTTTACTTCTTCTGTGTCCCTTTCCAGCTTAGAAACAATTTTAGTTATCTCAGACTTGAATTCGATATTTCTTTTGTGACCTCAGAACGAAGGTGGATATTTTTCCGTCCAAATTTGTTAATATCGCAGCTTGCGAATCAAATCGTGTATCAAAACTTTGCTTTAATTCCAGAAATTCCTCTTTTTGTGAATCGAACCGCTTGTTTAATTCCTCCTTTTGTGAATTAATTTGCAGGCTTAATTCCCGTTTTTGCGAATTAATTTCCTGCATTAATTGTTGATTCGATTGCCCTATTGCAGTCATCAAAATGTTTAACATTTGCTGTGATATGGGTGGTGATTCTACAGGAATTGGTGATATCTGTTGGGTCTGCTCTGAGTAAGCGGGAGTGTTCTGCATTATCTCACCGACAGGTGAAGGAAAATTTTCCATGTTTTCTTCCTGTGGCGACAAAGTAGACTGCGAACTATATGAGTGGGTCGGAACTTCAGAACATACGTTCCCCTCGCCTGCAGCCAATATTCCGCTTTGTTCCGTTAACTGAACCTGCTCGTTCATGATTTCGGAGATTTTTGCCTATCAGACTGATCTTCCATATCGAAACCTTTATTGTACGGGATCGCAGCTTCATATGAACACACAAACAATGAATTTACACCGCAGTTGTGCAATGACGAAATCTAGATTCACTATCAACAAAATACCGCGAATTTCAATACACACAAATAAATATACCCCTCCAAAATGCAGCAAGAGAAAAGCAACGATGAATCATGCAACACAACACCATGAAAGCAGACTTACTCTCAAACACATGGGCAACATACGTGTCTTTCATTTTCTTAACAGCTACCATGCTTAAGAAATCAATACTGAAGTTACTCATTTAAAAATTGAAAAATGATCACAAAATTGTTACAATACAAAGTGTATTGCATCTCAATTGAAATACACAAATGAACCTTCTTTTTAATGCGTTGAAACAAAAATAAATTTTATGCATTGAAACAAAATGAACTTTATGCATTAAAATATAAGTGAAACATCAAAATAAAATCTTGTATGAATTTCTATTGACTACAAGAATGATAAAACAGCCAAAAAACCATGTGCAACATTCCATGAAACTTTCTGAATTTTGGGCTCCAAATAGTATTAATTTGAATTAGTGCCACCAAGTTCGCAGACATTAAGAAGTAATGTCTCATCTGGCACCACGTTGGGCGCCATTATGTGGTGGGTGCCTTGGTGGGCAAACCACGTTACAATTATATTTCATATCTTTATGATTAATAATTGTGGATTTTAATTTTTATTTATATTGAAGGAGTGAAAATGTATTAATCTTGCAAGAATCTCGACGTCAGTTGGAATTTAGGAAAAATTGTCACAATATGACATTTATTTTCTTATCACTGGCGAATACAAATCTGAGCGAATTTACCGTTAACATTAACACAAATTGGCAAAATCATAAAAGCAACGCTCAGAGGTACAATTAGCCGTCATGAGCAAGCAAACAATTGTATATTTACTTTTAAATATCTCAGAATCAAAATGCAAGAAATAATGACAACTGGAAACAATGAAAAATACAAGTTATGACTACCTCAGACAAAGGTATCATAATACTGTGACTTTACAGTTAAAAAGAAAATCATGGGCGCCAGAATGAACAATATATCATTCGAAAATAACTAGTTCTGGCAAATTATGCCGCTAGCTCAGGGGTTTTTACAATAACAAAGTGAGAACATGGACCTATCCTCTCAAAGTCGCTTACGGGTTCTGTTTCACGGAATGCACAATCACATGGCTTGGTCGTAATAAATTACCATTGTAGTTCTGCGTCTGATGTCTGCGGTGACTGTAGCGGACCCACGATATGTGAGATTATCTCACAAGTCGGCTATAGGCATCTCTGGTCTGGCAATGCGCATCATCGCATTACCGGCTGTGTTGCGGTGATAACCTTGCTCCAGCAAGGCAAGCTGCGGTTAGCGAAAGAAGTCAACTTTCCAAGTCAACCTCAGACTGGTGCGATCGAAGTTAGAATGTCAGCTCCTCGCTCTTCGGTCCACGAGGAAACTTCTTGCTCAGCCCATTTGTAGTCTCGAAGCTCACATACAACAAAAATTCCCAGGATTTTGAGTTATACGCTCATTTTGATTGGACCTTCAGGTCGGCACCTAATGTCACGTGATATCTTCGATATGTGATTTGGCCAAAGAATCCAACAGAGGTCGGACATATTCGGCTAAGTTCGCCGGGGCGAGAGAACATTCGGGTTTCGGACGGCAGGCTTTTCCCGCTCGGTGAGTGACCCATCCCCAGGGAGCAGGGTGTGTGGTCTGGCAAATCCCAAATCCGCGACTTTTTGTCGCCAAGGCTCGGGAACACCAAGATTAGCTTCAAGCCTACATAGCTCAATAATTCTTGAATATTCGCTTTGCTACGATACACTGTATAAGTTCACCATTTCATTACAGTCCTCACTTGGAATCTTGCGTACTTTATAAAATTACAACAAAAATCTATTTAGGTGGTCGCCCAAGATTTATGTAAATTACTCTTATATTATTACATATATAATAAAAATGCACCTTGTAACGTGGCGACAGCGCGGCTCGTTACAATACATATTCACAATAACCACCAGAAAATAATCATGAATGAAGTTAATAAGTCTTAAGAAGAGCTGAGATCCAGAGATCGTATCAGCTTCAAGCTTCACCCAGTGAGAAGTTACACTACGTCAGTGTTTGCAGATGTGGTGAATGTATCATTGCAGCGTTACTACTTTCCCTCTGCTCATGAAGTCTCAAAGTCCTAACTCAACGTAAATTTCTTTGATCCTTTGGCTATCAAATAATGTAGTTGAAATTCAGATGTAGACCATAGAACGAGAGCGGCAATGCCAAATTGTATTCTTCAATTTTTGAAGTGTAACCTCTTCGTGCAAGGAAGGAAAATCTGTTAGCATTATTCATTAAGTGCGCATGGGTAACAATGTTCTGCGCATGCGCTCTTAACGATGCTTGCGATGGTAACAGCTGTGATAGTTCCCGCCGTCACTTCAACTCACGTTAAACAGTGGATCATATTAAATGTGATACGTATACTCACTATTTCAGTTATCATCAACCTTTGATTACAAACTTATGTTACACAAATTCATTAAATTCGACGGAAGTTGAATAATAATAATAATATAGTAATATAATTATTATAGTACGGATGCGAGAATATTGGAATGGGAAAAGAAATTCGGACAGAAAATGACTACGTTTTTGCGAGATCTGTATAGGTCTATTTGCATAAAATAAATAAATAATAATAGTATTAAATATAGATATTAATATCAATAATAATAATCAATGTACCATCTGTAAATATCTAGATAATAAAACAATTTTTATTTTTTAATAATAAAAAATGTATTTTGCTGTTGTCTCTCGCCTCTAATTGATTGCAAGAACGGTTATCAGATAGTTCTTCCCAAGTTGTTCTCCGATATAAAAATTCTAAATATAAAATACGGACTAACGTTCGAAGCAATATTCTATAATCTACAGAAATGTGCTTTAACGTTTTGAAAATGTTCATTGGTTTAGGAGAATAGCTTGGACATTAAAGATATTATCGTTCATCGATTCGAGTGCAAAAGAAAAATCAAAAACATTTAAAAAATACATAGAAAGAAATATTCAGAAAGAAGTATCCATAGAATTTTCACTTTTTGCGCGTGTACACACTGATGCACGCAATTGGATTTTTTTTTACTGGGTTTTCTGTGATTACATGCGGGTTGGAAGCAAGCTTAAAGAAGTACTCCTGTAGAAAACACCGCAAATGTTCCATTTAACCCAATAACAGAGGTGTGTGAACATGTTTTGCTACACGAGCGAGTGAAGTCGCTGGCTGACCTAATATCAGAGGTGCCGCCATGTTTTGCTACATGCCCTGCGTGAGCGAAGTTGCAGCCTACTTTGTTTCCTCCGTCTGTGGACCAGTAGAGAGAGAGAGAGAGAGAGAGAGAGGGAGGGAATCAGAGTGGATGCCGGTCAGTGCGACAGAAATTAGTCGGAAGGCCGTAAACTCCCGGGGAGCCATATACAGCGCGCCGCGCCCCCTCAAAGTTTCAGCACTGTGCTAATTAATTCATTCGCAGTTGCCCTCAAATCTCGGAGTATAATATCCGCGGAATATGCAGAGAGAGGTGATATAACACTGTTAGGCTGGCAACCCCCCCCCCACCCTCCCCAGACTCCGCACTCCGAGGGCGATGGCCGGGCTGGATTTCTGCATCGTGATGAAAATGGAGAAGGGGAGTAGAGGAGGTGGGGTGGGGGTGGTTTATCGCGCTTTAGTGTGAGGAGTAGGCGTGTGTGTTACTCAAGGAATGGGGTGGTTCCGGGCTGGTACAAATAAACGTTACTGCTCCGCAGCAGAAAGCACAAACTCACGTCGCCTCCAGCCAACGTGTTGGGTGACTGGGAGTTTGGAATGACGCCGCGTAAAATGAGACAAAATGCGTACAACCAAGGCTCTATCCTGTTTGAGACTTGAAAAAAGAATGAAATGAGATCAATAATTGTTTTAACAAATCACTGCGCCAACAGAGGTTGTAATCCTCCAGGCTGTAGAGCAAAATCGCTTTCCACCTGACTCTATATGAAATTTGTGCGAGAAAATACACAAACTGAATGCGAGAGAAACAAAGCCTGAGCCACAGATATAACATTACAAAGACATATGCACGCTACCCGTATGTCTGTCACCGATCGGCGAGTTTTAAAAATGTCATGACTAAATATGTTATTTATCCCTAAAAAAGAATCCTACGTTCTTCCAAGGATGCATAATATTTTCTTGACAAATTTCAGCACGATCGGTTTTGCCGTTTAGACGTGAAAAACTAATAAACAGACAGAGAGACTTTCGCGTTGATGAAATTACTATAGAGTAGTAAAGAAGTTCAAACTTCTTTGTGTCTCGATGGTTCGGTAAAATGCTGCACAATGATTCACTAATTTACCCCTTCTTTTTCAATATGTTTGATGATGAATAAAAATCAGTATTCGTTGAGACGCGAGCTGTGTTTATTGGGACTGATCCCCCGTTCGAATTTTGGTCTCAGCTAGAAGTTTTAGGGAAATTAAAACTGACGTTTGTCTCTGCCCAAGCTTTGCTTTGTTAATGTGAAGAAGATATGAAGTTCTATGATACAGAATCCAGTGTAACTGTAGATCTCCTTTATCTGTTATTATTCCTTTATAGGAAGAAATTAAGTTTATAGTAAAGTTTTATTTGAAATAATCAAATCCTCACTGTTTAGCTACTAAGTTTGGTGATGGTAGAATTAACTGACAAGTGAAACAAGAACATCTTAAGTTGTATATTACAGACAGGATTATAAACAACCCAAAAATATACAATTACTACTCACAGTTTTATAATAAACATTGTCTATTAACAACGATTTCATTGATGTTTTCAACAGAGGTGTTTCGCCCCTTTGCTGTGGGGCATCGTCAGTGACTGTAAATGTACATAGTGTTATTATACATGTATTACAGTATTGCGGAGTGAATACACAATATTTTGCAAATTATATTGATATTCAAATAACACTATGTACATTTATAGCCACTAACAATGCTCCTCATCTAAAGGGTGAAACGCAATATCGAAATAACAGTTGTTAATAAACGGTGTCTAATTTAAAACATGTATTTTACAACTTTGGGGCATGGACAATAGTTATTAAGTGCCGATAATAGTTTCAACACTTCCTCTGATACTTTCACCAATCAAGCAATTAAAACATTGGCTTCTGTAACACTTTATATCTTCAATGCGAATTTTGGATTTACTATCGAGGCAGTAAAGTCATGCTATTTCCATATTGGGAGAAAGAATTGTTTGACTCGTTTATGACGGTAACAACATCACTTTGCATCCCTACCACTCATTGTGAGTCTATCGCCACTGGGTGTGTAATTTCGTTTTTATTGGTCCCTGAGAATACTGTTTTGTATGTTTGCTGTATATTACCTTAAAAAATCAGGTCGAACTGATTATTTTCTGTAAACTAACATAATAGAATCATGAAAAACTGACCCCTACAATGCTAAATTTCCAATGGACTCCTCATATGAATCTTTCAAAACATAATCTCTATTGTAATGAAAAGATTTTTGAAATTAAGAAAAATCTATGTTGTTACACGTCTCACTACTTTCTAAGATCATGAACGGATAATATTTTACACTAAATACACTGTAAGATAAGTCAGGAATATATATATATAAGCACTTTGCATCGATGGCTCCGAGATGGAGCGACATTATGAAATATGTTTTCTAACTACGAGATGGTCATTGGTTTTAAAATTAATTTTAAAAAATTCTGGAGACAAAATTACTACAGTTTCGTGTTACAAGCAAGACTTGGTTTACTGTTTAATCGATTGCATCAAGTTTTGGTTTACGACTTACATACAGCGTGACTACCGAAAGTTCAGTAGTGCCTAAAATCATAAAACTGATTTCACTTTTTCAGAATATTTATGAAATTATTGAACCATATACTTGCAAAATGGAAGCTGATAAAACCTTTACAGTTGCTAAAATCAGATCAAATCAACGCATGACATTTTGTTCGTGACAAGACGAAGAAATGTTCAGCTACACATTACAAGGATTACAATTCACAACTCAATGCCCCCCATTTTGTGTTTAGCTAATTTAACCCGTAATTATATCGGATATAGGGGACCGACAGTTTATCGTGTAATCCGAACCACGGAACGTTGTGGCGTACTTCAGTTTACACAATATGCTGTGGAGGATGTAATGTTCTTTATGTTCTAGAAATGATATGATAATGTACTTCGTTTTCTGTTCTTCCTTACGATCTTACCTTCATCTCTTATTTTTACCTTTAAAATATAAATTATACTACCTTTCCTTAAGTTTCCAGCGTCAGATTAGTTGAAATAGGATCTTTATTCAACCCTCTATGTTCACCGCTGGTTTTTGTTAGATACCACCGCTGTAAATCAAACTATTATTAAAAAATCATACCACATGTACTTTAAGAATCAACTACACTTTCGTTATTATAATCTCAACATGAAACAAAAGTCTTCCACTTATCTTATCTCAACTTTCAAATGGCAATCAGTTACCTGATACAATCTTCATGTTTCACTAACTTTATCATTATCTTCTGCCCTCAGGATGATATTTTTCCGCCAGGATTTTTACAGCTTCTCTATTAAGCTTTTTTCCATCTATACCTTCCCTCATTTCATTTTCTCTTCAACAACTTTTTTCTTCAACTGTTCTTTTTCACCACAGATCTTGTATACCTCTCTTGAAATTCTGTGACATTAAAAACCCAATGTTAGTATTTAAAATCATAACTACTAAATAAATAAATAATTTTACTAATATTTAAAAAAATTCAAATGGTGAGGTTGTGAACCTCACAAGGACCTATTAAAATTCAATCTGAGACCGTGATTCCAACCGTTCAGACGCCTTAACCAGTGACGATCATTGTACCATATTTGCTAAGCCTACATGAGATATTTCGACTTTATGATCGATTTTAGACCATATATATACCACAACATTAAGACAACTCGAATCCAGCCATTCTATGTCCAACCCCAAGCCATGTGCGTTTTACCGGACCTGCGTGGCATCATATTGACCTGCTGTCGTCTAAAAAAAAAAAAACTTATAATTTGGAAAGAACGGATATTCTTGCACTGTTGACGTGGAAACAGAACGGTGGGGGTGGCAGCGCTTTGTGTGTGTCTGATGTCCTCGCGTGCTGGTGGAGCCCTCTGAGCTGCTGTCGTGACGCGCGGCTGTCTGCACGGTCCCTGCGGGACTGCCTACCTGTCAGTGCGCCGGCCCCTCGAGACCTCTGCCGCACGTACAGTAGCTCTCGCGGGGACACTGCCGCTAGACCACGTATCAGCTATACGGCCAGACAGTGTGAGCACCATTAGCCTGCAGTCACCACACTTTATTTAGAATGCTTTACTTCGTATAAAATTGTATATACACGATTACTAGCTGTTGCCCGAGATTTCGTACGCGTGGACTTAAAATATTATTGATACAGGTGGATATCTAAAGCCGCAATTTACTTAAAAGATGTCTCAAAATAACGACACATTATTTTTACATTTCATTCCTCCCAGCAGAAGGCTGGGAGGCGGGCTGCTGGAGAGTCATAGGGGACTCTTTTCAGCCAATCTACTACTACGGGGAGGGAAGGGGGATGGAAGGTCGGCCGTGGCCTTGTAGGGAACCATCCCAGCATTCGCCTAAGTGTCTGAGGGAAACCACGGAAAACCTCAGACAGGATGGCCGAACCGAGTTTAACCCCGGTCCTCCCGAATAATAGGTAGGAGGCCAATATTGGCCTCCTCCCATCTCAATAACGATGTCTGTACATGAAATTTATAAAAAGATCATACACAAACTGACTGCGAGAGAAACAAAGTGAGTTCTCGAAATTTCATGACAAAATACGTTATTTACTCAGTATAAAGTATCCCAGTTCCTTCTTAATGAAACATAGTATTTCATTTTCACATTTCAAGGTCGGTTTTGTAGCTTAGAGATTTTTTCGCATCTATAACTTCAGTATGCATTACCTCTGTAAGGACTTAAAACACTGGAAGTACTTAGCCGTTAGCAGCGAGGGCATTAAAATAAAAAACAGAAGATGCAGATGGCGAAGAAAAAGAGTACAAATTCCGCAGACACAGAAAACAACAACTCATTTGATCCTAAAGCGAATCAATTCTGCACTGTTTGGCGTAATTTCCAAAGACCGAATCTAGTGGGTGACCTAGCTTTCGGGAGTACGTGGGTTTAAATCCCGTCCAGTCCTCCTGATTTCGAGGTTCATGGTTTCCCAAAATCCATTATTGCAGGGTCCACGTAACCCTACAAAATTTCCCAGGCAATGGCGAAAGGCGAAGGTGTGAAGACATAATTTTTACGAATGTACTGTAATAGAGTCGAGATGTTCCACAAAAGAGTAAGGAAATAATCTAAAAGACTGTACCGATTTTGATGAAAGGTTCGGAAACATGGGTGGTTAAGGAGAGAGAAATCGAGAGTGCAAGCAAAGTAAATGAAGTTTCAGAGGAGTAGAAGTAACGTGAAGTGACATGTGAGGGAACTATTTGTAAAAAGTTAAATGTTTGTGTCTAATATGTTCCTTTGAGTGGGGAATTTGTTTTATCTTTTTTTCAATGAATAACATTAATTATCACTGGATGTCAAGTCAGAAATGGTATGAGATTGTTGAGCTGATTGAAATGAAATGGACTGCATGTTATTCAGAAACTAATAAAACCAGTAGTATTCATGATAGAAATTAAGAAGAATATGTACTGTTAATTCATGAAGTGAATGTATAAATTGTTGAAAAAATTAATAATGTGGATTGTGATAAATAAATATTGTAATACAAGAAACAGAAGTATTTGAGTATTGATAGAAAGAGGGGTAGAAATTTAAATATTATTAAATTCTATTTATGTAAACGATTATATACAAGATTAATTTTTAAAACTTTATATTGTATTTTTTAAATATTATAATATTATTTAGTATGCTTCAATTTGTAGATCATATTACATTCTAATACAAGAGCCTAATAGGTAATTGCGATAAAGGAATAGTAACACCATAGACAGAGAAAATCAGGGGGATAAACAAGGAGGAACCACCCCAGTAAAAAATAGATAAATTAGGGTTGCTGTTGTATGGCCATGTGAAGAGAATGGGAGAGGACACAGAGCTGAAACGAAAGAGACTCAGACGAATACCAAGGGGCAGATGGGTGACAGGTATTAAGAAATTAATTGAGGAAAGAGGAGGACATTGTATGACAGTAAAAGAAGGTAGAAGGTGGATGGACAGGAGAAGCCTTTGTTCCAGACATTTCCAGCCAGCGGTTGGAAATTGGTGGATATCTCATTTAAATGAAATAATTCGTCCAAGAATAATCACTTTCAGTGTAGTTTTATTTTGTTTTTAATCTTAGACATCAGACTTCATAGAAAGATACTATGTACAAATATAAACAAATGCTCCAGCAATACCTTCAAAACTAAACTTTTCAAAACTGAAACTCAACTAACTAACTAGTCTCTGCAGATTGCTTATATAGGCGATACAGAAAATTCCAGAATAATTTAAAGACTTCCGACAGACGTTACTCGAATTCTTACAATACTTAAACAATTAAAATCAAATTAAAAGCAATCAGAATTAATACAAAATCATTCACAAACATTATGAAAATTAAAGAAATGTACGCACAGAATTATCTACATAAACTATTCCAAACCCTCGCAAATTGTCCTCTAAACATCGTAGCTCACATCATTTCCTAAATTTACAAGACCAAGCGTGGTGGGCGAACGGTTAACGTTCTGGCCTCACATTCGAGAGGACGCCGGTTCGAATACCCGTCCGGGCATCCAGATTTGGGATTTCCATGGTTTCCCCAAATCACTCCAAGTCAATGCCGGGATGCTTCCTTCAAAAGGCCATCACCGAATTCCGTCCCGTTCCTTGTACCCAGTCCCATCCCGCCTCTAATGACCTCGATGTCGACGAGGCGTAAAGCCATAAATAAAAATAAATTAAATTTACAAACATTTGATCAATGTTTCATTCATTTTCAAAAAACAATGTTCATTTACACAAATTCACAATTAATTTCAAGGAAAATATATACAAAACCATATTCACTCAACTCCCAGCTTGCTGCAAATAATTCTTAAAATACAATTTCGTTAAAGCTCTGGGTGTGAGGACCGTTATAAGCTGCTCAAGATTGATAATGATTGTTTACTTTTCTCTAATGACCACACGTGTCGATCAGCAGTAAGACTTGCAACGAAAAAAAAAAAGTTTCTGTACATTGCGCTCGTAGATTGACTGACATTACATGTGAAGATTTATGACGGAAGGCAAGCCCCAGTATACACACTGGGCCTCGTTGTGAGCGAGGCCTTATCAAGACTGCTGGTCTCCGGCCGTCCGCCCGCACTCTGAAAGTCCATCGACGTCTGGAGAGTGTGGCGGCAGCTTGAACTAACAAGCAATCATTACGGCCTCCCTCACGGCGGAAAGAAAGTTTCGGAGTGGGGAGCGACGAATAAAGACGCGGTCCCCTCCCCGGATTAAAACACGCTGCCTGCCGGCCGGGCAACAGAATCTGCAGGGGCAGCGGCAATGAGCCGGAACTCAGCGAATGGGCTGCCTTTGCCAACGGGAAGACTTTTCTGAACGCGCTATAGGCGCACAGTACTTGTCAACCACGACTATAGCGTTAACGCAGTCAAGGGTACTTGGCCAACTTTCACGTTCGCACTTAATATTTCACAATGAAACGAGAGGGAAAGAATATATAGGGTATATAATTACGAAGTCTTTCTCGGCGTTGAGAATATAAATAATATACTGTATAGGGTGTTTCCGTAATAGTTTCACAAAAGTACAGAAGCAATTATTATTGATTTAGCATGTCATGCTTACATCATACTTCTGGAACCTTATAAAATGGAACAGAAACAACAATTATGCTGTAATTATGTGACTATTTAATAAATATATGCCCTCAGCTGCCAGGTTAAAGACTGGTACGTTAGGATCGATCTCCACAACTTGACATCGAGATGCTCAGTCCAGAAAACCACCTCCGGCGTTGCGGAATTTAAATTTTCAAGACTTCAAGGGAAGTTAAGGGATCGACAATCTTCCACAATATGCAACAGTTTGTGGGACCTCACCGCAGCTGCATTAAGGCTAATCTGCCAGCCCCAGCTGTGAAGGGTAGTTGTGGTTCTGTGCCACATCTAATATGGTTTAATTTACTCCAAAAAGATTGAGCAAAGTAGAATTCTTGAAATTTTGTGCAGGTATTACTAATTCCCGCGATGCATATTCTACTATCCAGATATCTGTACGACTGAAGACACACAACAGCTTTCCACGCAGAAGGGTGTGACTTAAGCCGTGATGGAGATAGTGATAGAGGGTAAATATATTGGTTCGAGATAAGGGATCCCGTACAGGAAACACCTCGGTTGCCAGTGATAAGCCCGCTTAACTGCACCACTGTACACTATATTTCTGAGAGAGATACTTCCCGCGTTATTGGAACATATAGCACTTGTTTTTCATCAACATTTGTGGGTATAACACGATGGAATCACAGTCCACTTTTCGCATACTGTTCGTGACCACCTTAGTCAGACGTTGTCTAGAGAGTGTATATGGATAATTCCTATTTTATGGTGAGATCTTTCACCTGATCTGACAAAACTTTGTTTTTATGTTTGGGATTGATCGTGTGAGGAGTCTAGTATACGATGCACCTATTGGCACTGGAAAGAATTTCCTAGTAAGAGTTTTGGGTGCCTATCACAGTCGTAGAATGACATCTGAGTTGTTCAACCGTGTACGAATACACTTCGCGCGCCGTTTTTATGATTGCATCGTAGCTGGGGCGACATCAGTATGAACTACTTCTTCAGATAAATACAATTATTACCATTTTCAATGTAAATCCATATATATCACTAAAATATATCTGATATATAAGTCTTTTCGGTACGTTGTTACTTGTGCCAAACTGATACATTTGTGTTGCATGTATCTAAAGAACATACCATTCCTGGTTTCTATTCACCACCTATAAACACGACCCAAATACGTCTGCTTGTAAATATATAATAAGCATAAAACAAACGTTATTTCAAACGTTTTATGTTCTGGTAATTTTTGTATTCTTATATCTTATCTATGGTATATCTATAAAACGAAAACCGGATATATTGGTCTTATAAAAACTCGGAAACTACGGAACCTATTTTGATGAAGTTTTCAAGTTTCAAAGTTTTAAAGCTTAGAATCTCAACTCAGTTGTTTATGCTTCTACGTTACATAACGCCGAAACATTAAATGAAATTCTGAACCTATTCTGAGGAATACCACAGATGGAACCACTAGATGCAGCATGCTTCGCACTAAGCACACAATTACAACTTCTCTGACCACAGCCTATAATGAAAGCAATAAGATTACAATAATAACTATTTTCCATATTAAACAAAACATGAAGTATTCTTTCTTTTAATTTGGGATATTCAATTTTCAAACACCATAGATAGCAGTAAAACTACAGAGATTTTCTTTAACCACGATCTCTGGCAGTAGGCCTACAACTACATTGTCTCTGGCCATCAGCATTAGTCTTCTGTTTGAATAAAATCATTTATTTACGATAATATTACTGTGGATTCGCTTTTGATATTTGTATAAAAGGCTGAATCTGCGGAGTTACAGTATCTGGCGTTTCGAACTAATAGTATATCCATCACTTCCAAATTGAATCAAATGTGAGTTTCTAACATAATCTAGGGTTGTTTAGTAATGTATCAATGCAATTTCTTAACCTAATTATTGAAGCTTCATGCACATGAAACTTTTCGGACGAATGAAAATAGTATACGTGCAAATACCGTAAACTTCAACCCATCCGTTTCTTGGTAGGGGCCGTGTGAATCTAGTTTTTCTCTAATTGCGAAAAAAGTTGGCGCGAATTTTATGAATCTATGTACAAATGTTTCTCACTGCGGAAATAAATATAGCGTACGGGTAAGTCTACGCCAACTATACCGTGCAACGTCGGGAACTCCGCTACTAACAGTACGTCTATAAAATAAGACGTGTGTGTCCCTCCATACATTTCACACTGCAGCAATAACTGCCTAGCGCAAACCAGTGGTGTTTGTTTGTGGTACCCTATTAACCTCGAGGCTCCCATCGTGCACTATGGTGATTGTATGCGGGTAGCTGTGTGAGTGTGGGCGGTTTGGTGGTTGAAAGTGGTCGATCTAGTGCATTTTCATGTTACGACCAAAGACGTTTGTATCCCTGTATTTCACTTTGTAGCCGCTACTTCCTAGCGCAAGCCGCTGATGTTATTGTGTGGTAGTAGCCTCGAGTCTCCTATCGTACACTACGGTAGTTTCTTGTCGGTTGCTGTGGATGTGTGGAAGATATGGTGGTTGAAAGCGGTCGACCTAGGGCATTTTCATAGCATTCTGAAAAAATCTTAGAAATCTTCTAGAACGTAACTACTAGAATGTTCTAGAAATTATTAAAATGTTGTTGAATAGTGTTCTAAAATACGACACATTTTTCAACTTTTTCAGCTTTTAACAAATATAAATAATCTATATACAACATGTTTAGTGTGTGAACCGATTTTGACGGAACTTTCACTGGCGAGTTGTTGGTTTGGCTACTTTTTACCCTGGAAATATTTAAGGTCCCGTGCAAAAAAAAATCCTTAAAAATTCTTGAAAAACACGAACGAAGCCGTGGGCACCAGCTAGTAACTATTTAAAAAAGAAACCACGATGGAAGTATGTATTATTCTGAAATAGCTTCAATGCAGTTACTAGTGGATATTACGCTGAGCAGATTAATCTGAATTATTCCTCAGCTTCTCGGTATTTTATTTAACTGTATTTTTGGTTCTTAAGCTGCACTTGTTGACCATTTCGACGCAAACGTCTTGTATTCTCATAGTACTCAGAACCATTGAAATTTTCAGCCCTTCGTAGAAAATGACTCCAGCAGAAAGGGAACGCTTTACACCAAATAAAGCAAACTGTGTCACTTGATTTGACAGCATGAACACAAAATTAAAGAGAAATTCGATGATTTAAACCTTTTATTACAATCTGAAAGGAAGCTGGTTACAACCAACTGGCTAGCTCAGTTGATATAGTTCATCATAATCATCGTCGTCTTCCGTTCCAGTGGCATATGACAGTCATCCCCCATCTTTTAAATGGTCTCCCAGGCTGTTGTTTTAATCTGGCGATTTCCTTTGTAAATTTTGCTCTATTCTGAAATCGCCGTAATAACATAACATACCCTGTCAACCAGCCATGTTTCATTTCGTTTCCTCCTTCCCCTCTGGGTGCTTCACATTTTTGGCCGGCAGTGTACAATCGTCGTACCATTGACTGACCAAGTAGAAGGTACGAACGGCAGTTTGCGCGCTGTCCGGTTGGGTTTGGATAGTGGCAGAACAGAGCGAATACAGTGCAGCCGCGGAGTGTTAGCATCGCCAAGCTATTTCAGAGTGTGTGTTGTTAGGAATGACAGATACCAGGGCGCGCGGAGAAACGGGCCAGCGGTGTTTATGTGCTTGTGTGCTATTGGCTTGGAATGCGTGACTGGAAGCCATTACGGTCGACAGTTTGTTGGGCTTAACCTGGCTCTGTTGTGATCACCGCTGATAGGACGGACAAAAGCTATTTCCAAGCCGGAATCGCTCCTACAACGGAGAATGTAGCGTTTCCGAAACTCGCTCTTTATTTACTCAGTCTCAATTTTAAGCAACTCGTCTCGATTAGTAAGTCTATGTATGATTAATACAAGCTGTTACATGTGACTTAGTACTCATACTTAGCTTATTGCTAGATTTAGTAATAAAAAGCTGTGAGGCATATCAAAAAAGAAGACAAAATGTATTGATATCGAAAACTTTTAGGCAGACACATTGCACCGCAAATAAGCATCTATCTATACTAATAAAACGCTAATGTTGGTCTCTATGTAGCCATGTCCGTCACGCTGTGACGTCACGTTCGTCGCCTTCGTTGTCAAACTAAAACGGCCAGATACGTAACTCGAGGTTATGCGCATGCGCGTTATTTAGAAACCGTTCTATTTGGTTAAGCATCCGCTAAAACACTGCAAGGGAAGTGGCTATGTCGCTCAAATTAACGTATTGCTTTTATTTATTTATATTTTCTGATGTAGATGTTTTCGTTAAATTCTTTGCTTAATAGATATGTAAATTAATGCTTAAATTATCGATCAGCGATGTTAACGGAAGTTTTGACAAGAATGACACAAACATGGAATTCAGTAAATGTATTAATTTGCGTGTAACTGAAGCTTTCATTTTCTAGCTGTAATGTTAGCGTAGCTTGTGGCTCGATTGAAATGCAACCTGGATCAGTATAAGAACTGAAACTTTTTGCTACAGCGCAAGACACGAGGAATTGCTTTGAATTTTATTTCATAATAATTTTATTTAGCTAAGCAACTACAAAGAAATAACAAATAACTTGCCAGAACACTCCGTCCAACCCACCATTTTTAAAAGAACCTTGATGATAGTATTATATAATACATTTTATGTGTACATGAAAGAGCTGAATAGATCATACAAAACCTGATTTCTAGAGGAACAAAGTCTGAGCCACCGATATAACATTACAGAGACTTACAAACTCAATCCTCTTTTTATGGCTTTATGTCTCGTTGACGTCGAGGTCATTAGAGGTGGGAAAGAATGGGGGACAAGGAACGGGAAGTAATTTTGCCATGGCCTTTTATAGGAAGCATCCCGGAATTCGCCTGGAGTGATTTGGGGAAACCATGGAAAACCTAAATCTTGATGCCCGAACGGGGAATCGAACCCACTCATCCCGAAGCCAGAGCGTTAACCGCTCACCTACCACGCTCGGTACATGCTGTCCGTCGGTCTGTCCTAGTTTTCAAAATTTCATGACAAAAGTAATTTCGCTTACCACATATATTCTTTTTAGTTTCCTTTTTTTTTTTTCAATATATTTTTATAACAAAGTAATTAACCAAGTAATCGTTTTATCTATTAAATATTAAAATAGTAAAGATCATAATTGCATACATTTTAGGGCAAATCCCTTGCCATACACTGTTCATGGATTTACGCTTAGTAATCTTATACACGCCATTCTTTAGTATAGAGCATTATTAATACCTCGTTTCCCTTAGCATTAGTACCATGTGTACATTAAACTACCATAATGCATAGACTAAAACTGTTCGATTCTGTGTCGAAGAAACGCACGATATGTGGATATTCGAAGTCTCAGACTTATTCCGTTTAAAACTAGGCGCCTTTGACAGACAGTGGAACGTTAGCAATAGCGCTTCGTATCCCGTTGGGCAGAGAACCCTGTTGATGGTAGCTGAAGTAAAGAAACTTTTTTCTGTCGTCAGACTCTCCACAGGACGGTATCAGTTCGTCGCCACTTCCTTTTTTTTTTTTTATCTTGTCGACGTCGAGGCGACAAATGACTTGCGACAAGGAACGGGGAGGAATTCGGCCGTGGGCTTTTTGAATCCTGGAGTATTTTCGGGAAACCGTTAAAAACCGAAATTCAAATGACCGGACGGGGATTCGAACCTGGGTCCTCCCGAATGTGAGGTCGGAGCGTTACCGTTCGCCCACCACAATCAGTCGCCACTTCCTATTCATCATTTAAATTGCGCGTTCAACCATCCGGTTTCTTAATTCTGCGATGCAGCTTCACAAACTTCTTTCCATATCCATTACTGCCAAAATGTGTTCATTACATACTTTACCTACCTATTTTATTTTCAATTTCTGAAATACCTCAACTTACCTTCTTTCTGCTATTCCAGAACTTAGAATTCACATAACGCTTTTCTTCGTGCATACTCTTTTAGAAAGTTGCTTAGAGCCTTAGGTTAAGATCAATAACTGATATAATTTACTGTGTGAAGGCTCTGCGCTAGATATATTCTGTTTTTTTGAGATCTTTCTTTATTATGCCGTCAGGTATAGGGTATCTAAAAGAAAGTTTCTGAATCGTCTGTTGTTGCTAATCCTATTTACTCTTCACTTACTGTTATTAATACGAATCTTTTCATTTAAAATAAAGTGTTTCATATTACGTTATTATTTATTAACTTACTCCGCGAGTGGTACTGAGGCGAATAACTCTGGAACTGATACGATGTCGGAATGGATTCATTGCAAAAATAGGAGATGAATGATTTTATTTTTGCGAATAATCCTGGGCGACCAGCTGCTATGATCTATGAGCACTACGAAAAAACTAGGTCAGGCAAGCCGGGGAAGAATATTCGAATCAGCTTCTTTCGAATCTCATACATCATCCACTCTTTTTCTCCGTTCGTAAACTTCTCGTATTCCAATATACTGCAGACGGAGAGCAAAAATAAAGTTCGGTCTTGAGTATAGTCTCTCTCAGTTTGTCACTTCCACTACACACATATATATATCCACGTCCATAGAATATTTTTGAAATCTGCGTGGAAAACAGACGTTTTATCTGAAGTTTACAGCTGCAAACACTAGAGCGTTTCCAGGTGACGATTTGTCAAGAACTTTAAGTCTATTCCTCTTTATCGGTATTAACAACAGTACTGAAGAAGCGTGTGGAAAACTTTTAATTTGCATGTAATACAGTTAGAGAGAGAGAGGACCTTAACCCGACCTTGCTTTGTGTATAACTGTATATTAGGGTGGAGTGATTTTTCTTTTTTTTCTTAATCATTTTGGAATACCTGTAAAAACTTGCTCTCCTAACTCACAAATATACACACAAAATTTTATTTAACACATAATATATTTAGAGGTGCCCCCAACTTCATTAATATTAGAGAAATTCGCGAAAATTGGTAAAAACATGCATTCGTCTTATTTCCGCTAAATTATATTCTAAACGTTGCCCTGTTCATTTATGGAACACAAATTTAATCTTGAGCTGTGTTTGTCGATGCGGGGTACGCAGGGAGGTTATTTCACTACTCTCATCAAACGTTGTTTGGACGCCATTTAGCGAACTTACGCGCGGGGATTATTATTATTTTATTTGTGAGACGCTTCGGTTTTAACGGCTGAGATCAAGAAATACAACTCATGTAAGTAGTATTATAGTTTAATGTTGACAGTTAATGTAATCCAGATCGAAATAAATTACCTTCGATTTGAATTTATACCTATTATTTTTATTCTTTACAGTAAAATGTCTCAAGTCAAAACTCGACAAACGACGTCTTGTCCCGTGTTTGCTTTGCCTTTATCTCAATTGCCTACTTATAATGAGGTTATGAAATATTATCTATTCATTAAATATGAATTAAAGACAGACAAAACCACAAAGGAGCCAACGGTCCATGACATATCCGAAATATTGGCTCAAGAAGTATTAAATATTTGTCAAAAAGCTTCGCTGCCAACAGTAAGCCGTAAGAGAGTACTACAACTAATTCGTGCCTACCACGACAAATATAGAAGTTTAATGAAACCTTATCATGGCCGTCAAACCAACATAAACTATCAACAGAAAATAAATTCATTTACAGCTGAGTCTCATAGATTATTTGATATTTGCAGTTGCAAATGCAAACTTATCTCAAAGTGTTCTTGTTCGAAATACAGTCGTGTTACCAAAGATGATATAAATTTTCTACTCGATCAAAGGACAACAAGAAAAATGATGATAGGTGGTGTAGATTTAGCAGCAACTATAAAAAATAAGAAAAAACAAGAAAGAAAACAAAAAAGTTCATTGCGTAACAGAGAGATTATAGATTCCGAGATACCGTGTTGTTCTCGTTCCTTATCTAATGATGTGACATTGTCCATCGAAAGTACCAGTGCCAGTTCCAGCAATAGCGAAGCTTCTAGACCAGATAAAATTCCATCTGCGCCACCAACAAAAATGAAGAGGTTAAATTTACCATCGTTAGCTCTTGCGTGCGATCGCACTGGAGTTTCTGACAGAGCCGCTGCTATTATAGCTTCTTCTGTGTTAAAAGATATGGGAATAATTTCTTCAAAGGATACCAGTGGTGTCATTGATCGATCTAAGTTGCGCCGTGAGAGAACTAAAGTCAGATCAGCTTTACAGAATGCAGATTGCGATAAAATCATACATGGTATTTATTTTGATGGTAGAAAGGACAAAACTTTGGTTAGTATTCAGAAGGAAGGTAAATTTTATAGAAAAAGAGTTACAGAAGACCACTATGTGATTTTATCAGAGCCAGGAAATGACTACTTCGGGCATGTCACGTGTGAGTCGGGCACCGCCAAAGGTATTAAAAGTACTATTATAACTTACTTAAAATCTAAATCGGTGAAACTCAGCGAAATATCTGTTGTTGGTTGCGATGGAACTGTAGTTAAAACAGGCTTTAAAGGTGGTGTCATTCGCTTGATGGAAGAAAAACTTAAAAAACCATTACAGTGGTTTGTCTGTCAGTTACATTCGAATGAATTACCACTGCGACACCTGTTATTGCATTTAGATGGAAAAACTACAGGGCCTAAGTGCTTTTCAGGTCCTATTGGATCCGAATTACAAAAATGTGAAACTATGCCAATAGTAGAATTCACTGCCATTCCGACAACATTACCTGTAATTACTAGTAATGATTTGAGTACGGATCAAAAATATCTATACGATATAATGACGGCTATAAGCGCTGGTTATTTTTCTTCCGATTTAGCCAATATAAAACCTGGCTTACGACAGCAAATCGAATTTTAAGATTATATGCTACTAAGACAGATGCAGAAGAAAAACTGGTGATATTAGCAACGTACGTGATGAAGGTTTATGGTCCAATGTGGTTCACAATAAAATGTAATCCCTCATGTATAAATGGAGCCAAGCACCTGTGGCAAACTATTAGACTGAGTTGCTATTTGAATCCGGATTTGAAGAAGATAGTTGACAAAGTAATCCAACGTAATGGATATTTCGGTCATCCAGAGAATGTTCTTGTCGCCATGCTCGGAGATGACATAGAAAGCATACGTGAGCTAGCATATCAATATATCTCCAAAGCAAGATCAGAAACTCCAGGACTTCGAACATTTAAAGTGCCTGCTTTAAATTTCCACGCCGAAGATTATACGAAAATTATTACGTGGCAAGACTTTGAAATAACTGAACCACCGCTGACTTCCAATTTAACGGATGAAGTCTTGAAATCGATTATCAAGAGTTGTTTGGGTACAATTCAAAATATAAAATATTATAAATGCCACACACAAGCCGTAGAGCGCTGCATCAAATTAGTGACAGAAGCTTCAAGTGCTGTTTGCGGAGAACATAAGCGAGACGGTTTCATTAGGGCAAGACTGCTTTCACATCAGCAAATGCCACATTTCGATACAAAAAAGCAATTTCATGTATAACTAAAATTACACATTTTTATCTTGTTTCTTTTAATAAATAAATTGTTCGAAATAAGTTACGGCTCTTTTAGTTATGGTATTTCCAAGTAATTATAAATATATACAGTTATGATAGCCCTGAAATTCAGGAAAATACATTCATTGAACAATCTGATAGTGAGATAACAAAATGTAAAAGTAGTTATATTTACTGATTTTCAATTGTGTTGGGGCAACTCAAAACATTGTAATAGATTAACAAGATTTCGTATGTTCGATTTTCTCATTCAAAGGCAACTTTATATCGCTATGCCTTGAAAAAAAAAAAAAAATATTTTTTACTTATATGATCACTCCACCCTACTGTATATGACGAACGCCAGAACGCTTCCGTGGTTTGTATTACACGTTAAGCTTCAGGTCCGTTTTCCTGGGTGGGATTACGGTGTTAGGCTTGGAAAGGAGGAAGCAAACTGGCCGCCCTACCTCTGATACCAGGTTTAGTATACCTTCTCCGGGAGAGTCCAACCAACTGTAGGCTTGAGTAACAAGCTTTTAAAGTCAGAGAATGTAATAATGGTTTTCTTGGCCATTGATTGTCATTCTTTAGAACAATCACACAAAAACGATCTCGTGTTGTCTTATTGATGTGGTAACAGATCTTTAATTTTCAGCACGTTCTGTCTTAGTTTAACATTATATGAATATCCCAGCGGGTAAAGGGATTACCTAAGCAGTATAACTACGAATGCTAACCTCGAACCGCCGTGGCGTTTTTTTGTTTTTGTTTTTCATGTTTTTTGTTTTTAAATAAGAAACTGGCAGACGTTAAGACCAATTTAAGGGCCGGTGAAATTCCAGGAATGGACCTAGATTCGAACCACGGACTTTCTAAACACAGACTGGACAGTACAAGGAATGAAGTGATTATACACACGGTAAAAGAGAAATCCCTACATGATGGGAAATGATACAGAAGGCAAGAAGACTAAGTTGGTATGGAATGTAGAGATAATGAAGATGCAGAGAATCCAAAGGAAATTCCACCAAATGAAGGTCTAGTGATGGATGGGTGGTTGAGAGGAGTGAAAGAATGTGTACGGAAGAGAGGAGACGACTGGACCAAGCTGGTGACAGAGATCGTGGGAAGAAAGAAGAAAATGGAAATATTTGTACACAAAGCAGATCTAGCGAGTAGCTGGAAACTGTTGCAGTTATTGCTGCTGATGATGATGACTACCTGCTACCACCTCTAATGGTGTTATCGCAGACGTGTGCGCCTCGTTGTTGAAGCCAACCTGGGTGCGGAATTTGATCGTCCCCTCTGCCCTCTCACCTGACGCCCCAATATCGACCCCTGGCGGTCGACCTGGCGGTAGTGACGTATTCTAATGAGGCCGCCCACGCAAACACCGGCCGGCCGTTTGGCGGGCAACGCGGCGACAGGCCCGCACCCTGTCCAAATAAACACAAGATGATCCAACACAAACAGGGCCATATCACGGGCGGGCGAGCGTAAATATTGTGGCCGAGGACCAAAGATCAGCCGCGAGCAATTATTTCGCACCGTCCGTGCCTGCCATAATATTGACATGACGTCAGATCCTGGGACCAGCCCTCCAGGGCTCCGTACTGTTTACGGCCAACGATCGCCAAGCGCAACTTGCTCAGAGTAAACTGTTATGGCAGATAAAATTAGCTCCCGATCACACAACGGCGTTTTGTCCCGCGTGCGACCCACTTCCGCGACTCTTGGTCCGGTCGGATGGCGGATCCGACACTCAAGAACCCTGCTTCTTGACATACATTGGAGAGTTTTCGAGGAAGCTAAATGAGAATTGTTTAGTATTTCTAGATTTGCAGAGGTAATTACAAGCGATATGCTTGGTAAGCTGCAACAACTGCAGCAAAAATTGAAAGAAAATATGACATTTGATATTAATGACTTGGGGACATCCAAGGAGTAAAGAAAGATATGATTGAGATCGGTGTAACAGAAGACTTAATACAAGACAGAGCAACTTTCAGGAAATTCACCCAAAATTTCAAGGTTTTCCAAGAGAAGGAGAAGAGGAAATGTAGCAACATATGGACGGAAGAAAGGAGGAGACAGCAAAGTGAAAGGGTGAACAACTATTGGAAGTCAAGAGAAAAAAGATCGAAATGAATGCACAGGATTACTTTGCGCGGTCCTTAGATGGCCGATATCGAAGAGAAGAAGAAGACGTGGGGACAGAATTTCAACCTACCGAGCGTTGCTCCTCCCACCTGGATTCATCTAACGTGGAAGTCCTACCAGATTATTTCTGTCTGACATTTGCGCAAGGAGTATATATATTCATTTACAAAGAATTAGATAGTTAGATAGATGTTACAGTCAGTTTGCAGTACTTAAGGTCATTTGATGTAGGGTCTTCGCGTCAGCCTTATGTGTTCGAAGTGGATAGTCTTTGAAGGCATTGGAAACTACACCTTGGGCCCTGTAAATTGTCACCATATATAAGAAATAATTCTCCGGTTGTAGTCTTCCTCTTTCTGGAAGAATTTTCGCAGTACTAAGCATTTTAACAATAATTCACATCCACAAATTAAAAATAAATCTCTTCAGTTTATTGTAAATTTAATACCAGTCAAATAGAAAGATAAGATGCGCCATATTTATCTGGTTTCTCTCACTGGAAAACAGCTTCTTGTTCTTAGCATAGTACATCTCACATAGGTGTCAAATTTCCTTCTCCACAGACTTGTTACTTAATAGAATAATAGTACTTTGCCACCACTGGTTTGTTATAATAATCTTATATATATTCGCATCTTAATTACTGCATACCGAACATTGACGAAATTCATGTAGGTTTGTAGTACGATCTCAACTAGAATCAGATATCTCTCCAACACAACTTACAGTTTCACTCACTTAAATGATATCCTTTTACCGCCTCTTCTTCTCGTTCAGCATATATATATATATATATATATATTTTATAACTCCAAATATTTTAATACCACTTCGCTGAGTCAAATATCACAGCATACATACATAGATACGTTCTATGATACGCCACAATTTGAAAAACATAATACAATAAATATTCAAAACAGCAAAATCTTGATGCACTTATTACCGCATAAACTACAAGATATACATCATTCTGCGTTACATAGAATCGCACCAAAGAGATCACTTTTATTGAAAACCAGCATTACAGGATTGTAGTCAGTTATCCTTTGGCATGCTACGTTTAGCGTTGGATCAATTGATTCAAGGAAGATGGAATGCTTCAACCGAACTGAAACCTGGTCGGATGCTGAATAAGATGGGCATTATTGGGTGGATGTTGCTACAACTGTTTTCTCATGTGGTGGTAATATCAAAGTAGACAGAGGTTTGCTTACCATCCCACGGTAATTTACGCGATTTTAAGTATCTACCGACGTCAGATCAAGTAGAGTGCTGTATAACAGTTTGCTTGCTCGGGAAACTGTCTTCTTTATTAAATGTACCTTGGTTTTTTCGGTCTAAGAACTTGGGTAACAATGTTCGGCAAGAGGAACCATATCTGCTGGTTGCTTTAGCAGAAGAAGAGTTCTCCCGTTTCGTGTGTGGGTTTTTATAACCTGCGAGCGTCGGTAGTGGTGTTAGCGTCACCGACGCCCACGCGTACGTTGCTCCGCAGTCAGGCGCAGACGGAGGGGTAACGTAGGGACCCTTATTTGGGATGGGTTAAAGAAATGGCTAGAATAACATTGGGTCAACATAAGGAAAAGGTAGACCAACTGACCAAGGAAAGTACAACGGACGGAGAGCAACATTACACGCGGCTGCCTCACGCCGACTTTATAACAATCATTAGGAAAAGAGTATTTTCAACACAAACAGTCAAAGGAAAGTTTTATTCACCAATCCAACATCATATACCTCCTAAAGTCTGGTGTGAAGACTCAAAATTGGGTAAAAGATTCGAAACATCGATAATATGCATGCGACTTGCACACGATTGTTATCCAAAACATCTTCAGAAAATCGGGGTAGCACATTCATCGTTTGGCCGGCAGAACAAGAAGAAATAGCAGATATCAATCACATCATACTAGCACATACCCTTTATCGGACACCACAGAACAAATTATACAATTGCCTGGTTATGTTCGAAATCCCATTCCTAACATCGCTATTTAAGAGAGGCAGATATATCTCTTTAAGGAAATCACACACACACATACTGTGTGTTAGCTGGTAAGAAAATTATCATAAAATCACAAGTGTGTTCATATTAAGTAACTACTATAATTTTTCTCAACGCTGCCATTTCACAGAAGTTAAATAATATATCAATCTCTACCAAGAGAAAAAAAAAAAAAATTACTGTGTGCATCACGTATTCAATCCAATACTTCAACCGGAAGTGATATCTTATTCTATAGACTACACAAATTTTATCTGGTAAGAAAACGTTATGAAACCTATTGAGAAGGACGTAAGTCAAACGGCCCCATCCGACCTTCACTATGCACAATAACGTCCGTGACGTCATAGCGGACGGTTAGCAAGCGCCCTCCCACTGCTATATATAGATGACAGCGTCAACAAAAGCAGTTGTCTTCTGATGTAGGCCGCAGTACTATGGCTGAAACATTAGGTTTTAACAAATCGACGCGGCTCCACCCAGAGAACTAACGTAACATATTGTTTTCACACAGTATTTCGCTGACCAAAATCTTTGTCGCCACCTGTTTCCGGTAACCAATGATCCGCACCAAGTGTGCCCACACAGTCGTGAAAACGATAAGGCGACATTCTCTAATAGCAATGGGAGGTTCATTTACGTCAGTGTCACTGGTCTGGGAGGCTCGGAAAGGGGGAAACAAGTTGCGGACACCTCGTCAACTTGGCCGACGACAGCTGGGAAGAATTCAGTGGTCCGAACAGCGCTGCTTTGACTATCGAACTGGCACAGTCGACAGCTCGACGGTGGAACTAACTAGGAACGCGATAACAGTCGTCGCTCGGGAGCCGGGTCACTGGATGAAACACTCGGTGTGGGTCACTGGTTGAACCACGCGATTATTACCCTGTCACATGTTTCTCTGGATCTGAAGCAGTAATGAACATTCCCGTGTTGTTCAAAGTCGACTTAGTAAAAATAAATTGAGCAGTTATTGGACATAAATCACCCAAAAAAAATCCCTGTGAAGATGCTTATTATCTGGATTCAGTTTTAGAAGGTAGGATTGCTATTGCACCGCAGAAAAATCATTATTAAAATATGTTGTGCAATTAGCTGTCACACTGTTGTAGTATATATTGTGATGACTGTTTTGTCGTATGGCAACTGTGTATAGTCTGTACTGGAATAATTTCAGGAAACCATGGAAAACCGAAATCTCGATGGCCGTATTGGGATTCTATCCCTCGTACTCCAGAATACTCGGTCATAGCGCTATCACTTACCTACCTCGATCACTCTCTCTCTCTCTGTTTGGCTTCGCTTTCGCAAGAACGCTGGTTCGAATCCGCGTCCAGGCATCCAGATTTGAGTTTTCCGTGGTTTCCTCAAATAACTCCAGGCGAATGCCTTTCCTTGCCCCCAGTCCTATCCCGCCTCTAATGACCTTGACGTCGACGAGGCGTAAAATCATAAGTAAAAAAAAAAAAAAAGGTTGATCACTCTTAGAGAAGGTAAAAACGCATGACATACACAGCATTTAATAAGGTCACCCGTACCTTAAGCCCAACATAGAAGGGCAGTCTTCAACCTACAACAAATGAACTCACCACCCTAGCCACTACCTTGATACTAAGCTCGGGCAGGCGGAAGGACGTGGGTTGAAATCCCAGGTCGGGCACCCCGATTCTCCTAGGTTTTCCGAAATCAGTCCAGACAAACGCAGGCATGGTTCCTTCAAGAGACTCCTCTCCGTACCTCGCCGTCAATCCTCCAACGTCTCTAATGACTTAAACATCTCACTAAAGCCACGTTATCACATTCCAAATCACTTTCGCATTCACGCAGTCCAAGATCAAACGCCACACTAATTATATTTTAAAACGATGATGTTGGTATGCGAATGTCATAACCTGGCTTGGACCCGTGAATGCGAAAGTGATTTGGAATGTGATAACGTGGCTTTAGTGAGGTGTGAACATTGTTCTCTTCCACTTTGTTTTAACCATTTCATCGAAATCCCGCATTTGCACTTTGAGGACTAATATAAGCAGTATCATGTATGTGGTACTGCTGTATTATGCCTGTTTTGCGCTATATTAAGTATTTTAAGCGGAGAGTTTTTGGCACTGTTGATTAAAAATTTAATGATACATTGACGTCATTGAATTACGTATAATTTCCTTCATATGGTATTGGTATCTTGTTACTTTGTTTCTCTCTAAGAAAATTTTACTTCAGGTAGAATGCAACGTTTTGGATGGAAATGACACACACCACTGTTTGTTTATGATCGCTTGTTATTCTAAACATGTTTTCGTACGGTTTCTGGCGTTCGAGGTCAAATGTGTCCCTTGTCAGTGTGGTCCGACAATTATACCACTCCTCAGACTGCGTATACCAACCAATACCACCCATACGCTAAATTAACTTTTGGTGCTAGCAGTCATGGATTCTACGAATTGTTATAGTTGTAGCGGAAGACAAATTTATGTCGTATCGTGGAAAGGCGAGAGACGAATGTAAATAAGCCAGTCTGGGAGAGGCGTGGTGATAAAACAGCTGGTGACGCAGGCTGGAGTCCCTGAGGAGTGAGCCATTGAATAGAACGGCGACATTCAGTGCGGAATCGGTCTCCGCGGAAATCACGTGATGGGAGCTGCAGCCGCGTTATGAATGGCTAAGTGATTCCTCAATTATACATCCGGCTGTCTTGAGGGTTCACCGTGGGAGCCGCTGTCGGACAAAGCACCGCTGTCTCGGATGGCTTGTTCGTCGTCTCGCTCAGCCTAACGACCCAGCTCAGAGAGGCGCAAAGAAATGACGAGAAAAACAACACTCATTATTTACGTCTGTTTTTCTTTTTCTATATAGTAGGCGAAAGTAATCAAACCTGGACCCGGTTCCCAAAGTCGGACCCCCCCCCTCCTCCCCTTATTTTACTTCGTTGGTTGCTGCACTCTGGAAGTACCTACGGTGTGGCCAGGAATTAAAGCATAATACTGCAACTACAAATACGCATCATGCACTACCAAATCACAAAATTTTATCTTAGTAAAGGTTTCACAATTTTAGGGAGATAGTGATTTTCCATATTCATATGTTATTTTTCGAAACATGTGACTTTTTTTCAGTTTATTCCATTCCATTCCTACAAAATAAGACTTTTTGAACCTTGTATTTTTATTAAAAAAAACTCAAGGATGTTTGAGTTATCTAAAATAATGTTCTTTTTTCATAAAACCTTATAAAAAAACTTTAAAAAATTTTTTTTTTTAAATCATTATCATCGTTTCTTACTACATGTTTAAAATGCACAATTGTCTTTTTTGCAGACTGAACTACCATAAAAAAAATCATTTTAATAGAAGTATAACATAGACTAATTATACCATTTAAGATTTTTTATAAGTGTATTTTTTTTTAATGAACATTGTTTTAGGTGACACAAATATTTTTGAATAAATTTTAAAAAAAAAAATCAGGGCTCCAAAAGTTTTAATTTGTATAAATAAATTGAACACCGTCACATGTTTTGAAAAAAATATTTAAAAATCAATATCTCGAAAATGGTGAGACTTTAACTAAAATAAAATTTTGTCATATATTAGGAAATGATGTGACCTATCTGTGGTTACAGGATTATCCTTTCATCCCTGGACACACTGTATTTGAACATGTATATGAGGTGTGTTCAAAAAACAACAGGAATTTTCTTTTCAAAGAATTTTATTTATTCGTTTACATCGATGTTATACCCTTCAAAATAGTCCCCATTAGATATACACAGATACACTTCAAATCCCTAAAACACTTCCGAAACTCGATATTTTTGATAGCTTTGAGCTCCTTCAGCGATGCCATTTTAGTCTCATATATGCTTGTAAAACGATGGCCCTTCAAGGTTCTCTTTATTTTTGGGAACAGAAAAAAGACACACTGGGCCATGTCTGGCGAATATGGTGGCTGGGGCATCATTACAGTGTTATTTTGTGCCAGAAATTCACGAACAAGCAACGATGTGTGAGCAGGTGTATTATCATGATGCAAAAGCCGTGAATTGTTTTGCCACACATCCTGGCGTTTTCTTCGGATTGGTTCACGCAAACGACGTTCAGTTTGAAGATAGTATTCCTTGCTGACCTTATGGCATGAACTTTATGCAACTGATAAATCCCTGCGGTATCAAAATACGTGCTATCATTTTAACAGCTGACAAGAGGACTATAGCTCAAAATGTATAGATACTTTTCAGACTTGTTTGCCTGACATCAGTGGTAGGTAAATTAATGGAAAGATTGATATGCAACCACATCAGAAATATACGTGAAGAACGTAAGTGGTTTTCAAGCAGGCAACATGGTTTCAGGCAAGGATATTCATACGAATCTCAGTTGGTGGGATATATGCAAGATATTTCAGATGAAATGGACAAGGGAGGCCAGATTGATAGTGTAGCACTAGATCTGTCTAAGGCGTTTGACATAGTAAGCCATAAAATGGTAGTTAATAAGGGAAAAACCATTGGAGTGGATAAGAAAGTCATTTGCTGGGTAGAAGAATATTTTATGCTTATGCTATTCCAATACTCGTTTTCACTGCTATAAAATAAGGAGAAAAGAAATTATTTTTTAACAGTTTTAGGTTTCTGTTGGAATATGTTCTAAGGAAATAATTTCTGTGGTCAGAGAGATAAGGGAAATGCGATGTTTGGTGGTTTAAGTTGATTATTAGGGAGTAACAGTTGAAGAAACAGAGAAAATGATTCTGAATGATTACAGAATTAAGACAGAAAAAATTAACAGGTTTACAATTTGCCTGTGACTGGAAAAAGTGTAAATTGCATATGGTCAACTGTATATTAAGCAATTGCAGAAATAATTAATGAATTTTATGTTGTTTTAACACAGTTTAACTTTTCTAGCAGTAGCTAAACTGGAAGGTTACATCAAGACGTTACTAGGTAATTCACTAGTCGTTCCTTATTCTTACATGTATGAAACCTTCGAGCTCTCGCCGTTTGCCATTCTTGCTTACAGCAGAAATCTCCTTCTATGTCATGTGACTATTGCTTCTCGCCCAGTATTATCACTGCTGTATTTCTTCCAGGAGGTTGCCAATTCTTATTCGCTACGTTCTCTCTTTGTCTTCTCACATGTCCGTACGATTACGGCCTATACAATTCTGGTCTCTTCGTGAGGACGGATTACAAAATTAAGACAGAAAGAATTAATGGGTTCATAATTAAGTTATGACTGAAGTTGGCTGGGAGTCGGTGAAGGACAGGAGGAAGTTGAAGAGAGTGCTGGGAATGTACAGGGCATATGCTGGGGACGAGGCTTGGAGGAATAGCGCATGGAAGGGGAAAAATGACCATGATTACAAACTGGTACTCAATTTCATGCATAAGGGAGTGGGGAAAATTTTCTTTTGTGGGTAAGGGTGTCAGGGATTGGAACAAATTACCAAGTGAAGTGCTGAATAATTTACCAAAACGCTGAAGGAATTTTAAGGGGAGCCGGAGGTGGTCAAATAAAAAAAAATACGATTTTGTTTGCTATCAAAAATTAATTGGAACATTACTCTTTAATGAAAACTTTGAATTATTGTTCTACTTTCCCTAGAAGTGGAGTTATTACCATTTTCTCCCGCGCCTACAGAGGAAATTGGCGGGGCCGCTGAGTGCATCTCGTGACTTCTTGGCGAACTACTTGGCTTTTCTCGACCTGAAGTTGAATATTTCCTTATGTTACCCATACAGTGAGTGTGCAAGGGTTGGCTACAATGTTTTATGTGACAAATGAAGCGCTAAGAGCGCCGAACATCGTATCTTAGTTTCGGAATTACGTCAGTGTTGCGCCTGTTGATAGTAATATTATAATTCTTGTGTAAAGCGTTCTTCTGGTTACGATGCCACGTTTTAGTAATCGTGTATATAAGAAGAGGAAGAACGTAGGGAAAAGAAAATTAACACTAATACCAAGTTGCGATGCCGTAATTACGGAAACAATGCGCTGCTAAGCAAAACACGGCTGGCCAGCGCCCTGAGACATCTTCTAGCAAGAAGTTGACTGGTGGAAGTGACAGATTTTGTGAATATGCGAGTGACAGAGAGAGGATAAGAGGAGCAGAAAGAAGAGAAAGGAATATGAAATATGGTGGAACAACAGGCCAGAAAGAAGACCAAAAAGGAAGCTTTTGGAGGATGAAGAAGAAGACCTTGATAATCCATCCTATAGTGCAGGAATGTATTGAGAAACTTTTATAGCCATTACCCGTGAATTAGAATTTTCCTAATGTAAGGAACATTTTCTCAAAATCCACTGAAACTATGGAGATAAAATTTTTATACAGCACTCATAGTAGTCAAACTTAAATTGCAACACAGATATTTAACAATATGTTCAGTAGTTTCATTTCAATTTGATTAAAATAAAGCAATTTTTGTAAAAAATGTTGGATCATTAAATAAAAAAAATATTGAAAGGAAACTATAAAAGATGCTCCAATATCCCTCCATCATAACTGCAATACTAAACCACTTTTTATGTTGAAAAAATTTCAAATTCTTCTGTTTGGTAGATTGTTCATAAATGTTCCTTAAACTTAGTGATTTTAACATGGGCAGCATAGGCACCTCCGGCTCCCCTTAAAAAAAATTTGTAAATCGCAAAAGTAAGATAGGGGAGGAATTTAACACTCAAAGAAAAGAAAATAATAAAAAATAAAACAACTAAAACTTAAAATATAATAAAAAAGGGATAATTAGTTGACAGGCAATTGCCACCGGAGCGTGTGCTCCATCGCAATTGAATTAATAACAATAACAATGTGTAAGGAGTATACGATGAATTTTATATTAAAATAAAGTGCAGAAAAATCAAACTAAGTTTCTGTTGTTTTAATACAGGTTTACTTGTGAAGTATTAGCGTAACTGGAAAGTTACATCAAAACTTAATTGGCTAAGCCAGAACTTAATCCAATACTACTTTGGTATGTGTTTTCTATACTGATAGCAATAACACAAAGTCTGTACTGCTTCTCTTTGTTCCACTAAACGTACAGGTTCTGATTCAGTTTTCAA
Source organism: Vandiemenella viatica (assembly GCA_031002005.1). Taxonomy (NCBI): domain Eukaryota; kingdom Metazoa; phylum Arthropoda; class Insecta; order Orthoptera; family Morabidae; genus Vandiemenella; species Vandiemenella viatica. The sequence goes on from JARYHS010011408.1 coordinate 27,466,833, forward strand.
AGATTTACATTTCCTGGGATGATTTCACGCCGTAACATTTATTGTAAACCCTACATCGCAAAAGAAAATCGAGGAGCCCATCCCACCAGGCTGGATTACGTGAAAGACGAGCGGTATTTGCATCTGCTGCAACGCGCGATCGTTCACTGGAGGCAGTCAATCAGCGATTGTCAGCTAAAAGCTCGCTTCATGCAGCGCCGGTTCACAGTCGCACACTGGTCGCAAGATTCCGGGCAAATCAGCGCACTTATTGCGGCCCGGATTGGACAGCTGCCCAGGCCAACACACACATACACGCGCGCGCGCGGTCCGTGATCTCATTTCGCTAATGGAAGAGCGCTCTGGTCTGCAGGGGGACGCATTCGTAATTGGTCGAGCAGAGCTGATGGACGAAGCTAGGTTTACAAGCCTTCGGTTTACAAAAACGCTCGCTGACAATTCAGTTCGACGTATTTTAAGGAATGCAAAGGTAGCGCATACAAAATAAGCTGTGGCAAGCAGATAGTTGCAGCATTCACAACCAGCTCCTTATTAATTATAATCATATGAATTACGAGGGGTGATCAGATACTTTGCTTATGGCTTCTACACCTCCTCCGGGTCATTAGAGGCGGGAAAGAAATGGTAGCAAGGCAAGGAACAGGAAGGAATTCTGCCACGGCCTGTTTTGAAGGAACCATCCCATCATTCGCCTGGAGTGATTTGGGGAAACCATGGAAAACCCAAATCTGGATGGCCAGATGAGGATTCGAACCGGCGTGCACCCGAATGCCATTAATTGTAAATTTGTATTCGATTTTCGGCAATAAGGATTTCTTTAAATTTTTCAGTTTTATGTTTAAATAGGGTGTAAGAACTGTAGAGGTAGACGGAAAATACAATATACGAAGCAGATAATTGAGGACGTGAGTTGTAAGGGGTATGTAGAGATGGAAAGGTTAGCACGAGATAGGAATGGATAGCGGATTGCATCAAAGCAGTCGAAATAATGATGCCAGCAAAAAATAAAATGTTTTAAATATTTAGGAGAATGGATAACGAGTGACATAAAGAAAAGACAGCAATAGAAACTAGAATACATAAAATGGAAAGAGCATTTCATATGACAAAGAACGTATATAACAAAAAATCCTTATCATGGAACACAAAACTAAGGCACTATCAAGTAGTGGTTAGACCAGAAACGCTGTATTCGGCAGAAACGCTTAAGCTAACAAGATATGGGGATCTTGAAAAACTGGAAAAAGTAGAAAGAAGAATCTTGAGAAAAATACTGGGACCCAAACCTAATAGTAATGCTGAATACAAATTAAGACCAAACCGAGAACTATATTTGAAAATAGAAAAATTAACAGTTGTAATGAGGAAACGAAGACTGAAATTTTACGGGCACATATACAGAATCGATAGTAATAGACTAACAAAATGATCTTCACCCTACTGAACAAATACAAATCCAAACCCACATGGTTCACTGAAACTGAAGAGGAGATGAAAAATGCTAGAGTGAAAGCAGATATAATAGACAACAGAACACTTTTTAGAGAAGTAATTCACAATGCAGGTTTTCAGGAGAGACAGAAATACATAAAGGGAAGGAAATGGACCCAGGAACAAAAGGAACAACACTCTCAAAGAATGAAGGAAGTTTGGAAGCAAAGAAAATTAAATACAAAGAAACATAGCCAAAGTTGATTTATCGTACCCTCCAAATGGGTTATTCGGAATAATAATAATAATAAATGCTCTATTTTCAGTTAAAAATGTTTCTTCGTGATTATAAGTAATTTTTTAGGTTTTAATTTTGTTTGTATAGTTTTAGTTGCTTGGAGCGATTGTTAGTGATAGAGAAGCGTTGGACTGCGCTTGAGATGTTTTATTGAAACGCTGTACTGCCTATTTAAGCTCACCTGATCGTGAATTGCAGGGGTTCACTTCAAATTGTGCTAACGAGACAATGTATCTGTTATATTCTTATCGTGCTTTAGAATGTTTCGAAGGAGTTGATGTCTTATCCGTGTATGTGTTTAAGAAGATCTCGGCTAAATAAATAAAAAATAAGACGTATATCCACGATTTTATTTAAAAAATAAAGAGCGGACTGGTGGCTCAGTGGTTAAGGCGTCTGACTGGAGATCTAAAGGTCCCTGGTTCGTATACCTGTCTCGGCGGGAATTTTCATAGGCTTAACCCGGCATTCATCTCTGTCACAACTTCCTGTGTAATGTGCAGAACGCTTCCGTGGTTCGGATTACACGTTAAACTGTAGGTCCGGTATACCAGGCAGGATTTCCGGGCTAGATTAAGGCAGCTACGACAGGGGCAGAATGCGCAGCCAATAGAAACCCTGTCACCAGGTCATTACGACCACACTGAATTATTATTATTATAATTTAATAATTACAGAAATTATTTATAGTACTAAAAAATACAAATCTAGAGACTGATTAATTAAGTTACTTCAAGTTACAATGTCTTACAACATGCTGTTACTAGTAGTTTTTAAAGATGTTCATTTGATCATTTGTCGAGGAATATACTAGCGATCAAGGTATGGCATATAAATCGTCATATTAGATGTTTATCCAAGAATAAAACCGCAGTATGGCAGTAGAAATGTCGACTTTATACACAACTAGCTTTTACCCTTTCTTCGTACACATTGACTTGGAATTTTACTGCTTGAATTAGATATAGACAGCTGCAAGTTACGTAGGTGTCACAGAAAATCCATCACCATACAATTCTACCAAGATCAGTTTCCTCCGACAGATTGTTTGGATTGTGAATTAAAATTATGTCACTTTCTGGAGACATCTTATAACATCGCCGTTTTGTACACAGCGTTTTTGGCTTTACCGTCTTTTGCTATGATATATAGGTTTTTGGATTTGGATATAACTGGTCATGGGGGAATGTGTACTCCTACTACTTTCAGTGTCCGTCCATGGGATTTATTGACAGTCACCACATGCAACACAAACCCTCATCTATTCCATACATGGTGTCCAGGAATGAAAGAATAATCATACAACCCACATCATTTCATACTATATGACAAAATTTTATTTCAGTAAAAGTCTCACCAATTTCGAGATATTGATTTTTTAATATTTTTTTGAAACATGTGACTGTGTTCAGTTTACTCCACGCCATTTCTAGAAATTAAGACTTTTGAAGCATGTTTTTTTTTTTTTTTTTTTTTTTTTAATTTACTCAAAGATATTTGAATAATTTAAAACAATATTCTTTTTTTTTTAAAGTTAAAAAATCTTAAATGGTATAATTATTTTATACTTCTTTTAAAATGATTGTTTTAACATTTTAGGAAAAAACCAGTTTTAGATTACTCAAACATTCTTGAGTAAATTTAAAAAAAATTCTTAATTTGTACAAATAGCATGGAATAAACTGAACAATGTCACGTGTTTCGAAAAAAAAATAACTAAACGATATTTCGAAAATGGTGAGACTTCTACTAAAATAAAATTTTGTTATACAGTAGGACTACAGGAAGAAGAGACAGGCTGGTAGGTCATATTTTGAGACATGCTGGATTGGTTAATTTGTTAGTGGAGGGAACAGTCGAAGGTAAGAACTGTAGAGGTAGACAGAGATTAGAATATATGAAGCGGATAATCGAGGACGTGGGTTGTAAGGGGTATGTAGAAAAGAAGAAGCAAGACTGACGACAGCAAAAAAAAAAAAAAAAAAAAAAAAAAAGGACATGATGTGACCTATATGCTTCTCTTCCTGGGCACCCTGCATATGGTGTCTGTACATGAAATTTATGGACAGATCATACACAAAGTCACTGCGAGAGAAACAAATCCTGAACCACCGGTAAAACAATACAAAGACTTACACACGTTATCCGTATGTCTGTCACCGTCTAGTTAGTTTTCAGAATTTCATGACAAAATATGTTATTTAACTCGAAACAGTAACCTATGTACTTCATAATAATACACAGTATTTCCTTAATAAATTTAATCAATCAGTTTAGCCATTTAGTAGTGAAAATATAACAAGCAGAGGGAGAGACAGAGATACTTTTGCATTTCTAATATTAGCGTAGACGTCTCGAAGATTGTATAGTCCCCCATTCCGATCCACAGTAAAATACAATTTTTATGTTATTGTTCCTCACAGACAGCTTCTTGTTCTTCTAACATTAACACAGGATTACGATACTCATAAGTCCTATGACAACACTTTCATCTACTTTTGGTTTAAGATGTTCGGAACTGTGTAATTGGTTCCTTTTGAATATAAGACGAGCTGGATTCGTCGTGTTTATATTTTTGTCGTATACTCCAAAGAAACTCAGAATTTTTTGTCTGTGTTTTATTAACGTCCTTTTTAATAAAAGTCTGTGCCGTTATGAATATCATTTTTCATCTGATACGCCCGACGGATTATTGCGGAACCTCCGACGTCAGAAAGCCCCTAAGCTGTCGGCGAGGGAAGTAATTACGAGACCTCATATTAATTGCCTATTCGTTCCTTTGTGATGCGGTCTCTTATATTGGAACAATGACGAGGACAAAAGCGCTAAATCCTGAAATTAAGAAAGTTGATCTCTACCCTCGGACGCAGGTCTGTAAACAGTCTTGTCTCACTTTTAAACACGAAATGATCAAATATTTTTTATCCTGAACGCGATTAGTATTAGATTTTCCGTCACTTATTACCCGCAGTTAATCCTGTTGTAATGATGCGGTCAACTGTTCTTTCATGTATCTTCTTGTGTCTTTGACATATGTATGTTACTTATTTGAATATATATATGTATAGCTGTAATTATTTACTATCATCGGAGGTGATTGGTGAGAAGGTTACTGATTCGAGTCCAGCCATGTACATGAGATATATTAACTATGTGCGCTATTAGAGGTAAAGATTTTATATTGAATACTAATTAAATAAAACAAAATAAAATATTATTGTTTTTTTAATGTAAAGAAGCATAATTTCAAATTCGAATAATGATCAATTATTTTCTTATTTTTTTTTTTTTTACGTACTATTATCATCAAAAATAACGATTTATTACATATTTATATATTTAGAAATAAGCCACGTTTCGTCAAAACTTTCAGTGGACATTTATTGTTTCTTATACCCTATCAAAAGGATCTTATTTTGTGACTGGTTCTAGTTAGTGCTACAGGGAACAGAGTGTAAAAAAAACTAACCAATACCATGTAGATTGAAACGAAATATATAAAAAAAATCGTGTTAAATTTGCAAAGTTAAAACATATTAAATATTGTGTAAATATTACGCAAGCATAAACAGCTAATATCATTCTTAACTAACTAGTACCACCATCTGTGGACACAGAGTATAACGAAAACATCAGAAAATGGCAGAGAATCTTAACAATTGACATGTAGCTTTAAATGAAATAAATACCTTTCTCGTTGGTTGGTTCTTTAGATTTTAATTTAAAAAGGAAACACATTAGAGCTTTACGCAAACATAACAATGTAATCTTCTGTTTTAACTTGCTGTTACAGCAACGTCCTTGGAAAGAAATGGAAAACATATCCGGCTGTCATTAGTGCGCCGAAGAACATCATGCATCATGACAAAACCTGCCTTTCATTATTACTAATTACAATTATCACAGCCTCCTGAGCTTATGGGTAAGAAACGTGTCTTTAAAATTGAAGGTTCCTGTCACAGTTTGTAAAGATACCTAATATGATTTTTGTGCCTGTGCCAACGTTTCCTTTAGGTATGTGAAGTTTGCTGCGACTGATCTGTGGTTCGAATTGCAGTCCTTATACTAATACATTACCTTGGTTTGCCTAATTGGGGAGTATGAAACGAACATTTAGGCTGGGAACAAAATTAGGTTTAAGTACAGTTTTGACTTGCAATAGAAACTACACGTACAAAGATCTGGGTAATTTTTTTTTTGTCGTAACTATTCTGACTGGATATTATTATTTAGGTTACAATATATTACGAATTTAGCGAAGGATCCTTCAAAATCTGAGCCTCTCTTGAATATTATTTCCCACCGCTTACTATTTCAATCATTGTATAAGACGGAATGTCGCAAGGCACAAACATTATTTCATCTTTAAAGTAATCTTCACCAGGGTGTGGTTCTAGATGAGTCTGAAATTTAAAGCGGATCTTACATCTAATTAAATGGCAGATAGGCTTAAAAAGATAGCATGGAAAAATTAAATTTGTTGATTCGTTCTACTCTTTTACTGACGACGACTATTGTAACAAATAATTTACACCAATACATAAATACATTAATAGAAACATCACATATATAAGTTACCTCACCGTTACAAAGACAATAAGCAAACACTGAGATCCTAAATCTCTAATAAAATATAGTTGAAAGTATTTAATTTAACTGTAGCATTTACTTAAGCTAAAGAACATCTTTGCAGCCATATCTGCAATTACGTCAGAAGTTTTAATTCATATTCAGTTTCGTACAGCATGAAATAGAATTGTTATCTTTCTAAGATTTGATATCTTGCCTCTATGATCCTCCAAATATTGACTCAGTTTGCATTTAGCAATAATCATCGTAATTATTTATTATTCCGCAGTACAAACTTCAATTTACAACGTCTAAACTTTTCTAGAACACGCTTTGCAATGTACACCTGTCACAACCGATTTTTACACAATATTAAATACTCTTTTACTATAGACAACTCACCAACTATTGCATCTTGTAGTATCCTTCATAAATTGCCAAATCTCTCACATCTGAGAAAACATTCTCCAACATTTACGTAGTCTGCCTTGTTCATGCTCATTTGTTTAGAACTTGGATTTTCTCATTCTACACTGCATTCAATATTCTATGGAGTAGTACCTTGGTGCAAATATATACTTATATCAATAATAATTATAATTAACATGTTACTTGAAATGTATTACCAAAATCGGCTTATTCTAACATGAAAAAAAAGTAACTGTTACAACAGTTTTAGTTTCCCGAAAAGTCCATAAAAAGTGTCCTGGTTATTCATTGATCATCAAACCACTGACACAATCGCAAAAGAGCTGCAGTAAAATTTGTTATAGTAGACTAAACTGAATCTCTGAAAAAATGAAAGAGAACTCAGCATCGTTAGACAAACAGCAACAAAGAAATTAATACAAAACAATTGTCTAAACACACTAAACAGTAAAACAATGAAACAAATACAAAAATAAATGGCAAATAATTGATGTAAATTCCAGCCACTCAAAACTCATTTCACAAATATCTGCACAATGCTGTTTAAAATAAATAAACAAAAACTGATACCGAAAATAATAGGAATAAATGATATTCAGTGACATGCCCCAACAAATAAACACAGTGTAACATTTACATTGCATGTAACAAGGATCACAATGCACTCAGAACCGACAGCTCAGTACGCATACAAAGCAAATTCCCTCGTACACATACTAGCTTTCATACAAGACTGGAGTGCTGTACACATAGAATAACTGTGCAGATTTTTGCATTCTAGACACTAAAGATCACGATGAGAAATTCAATATCTGCAGAACATCTCCTGGATAACTACTATCTCCCCTGAGATATTAACATGTCTTAACCGTCAACATTGCAAACATAACTCCATCAGCGTTCATGAACAAAAGAATAAAAAATGATACATGTAGTATGTGATGTAGAAGAACATTGAAAATTAAGATCAGGCTAAAAGAAGGGAATCAAATGTCGCACAGAAGGAAGAGATGGGTTTTAGGCACATTTTGAGGTGTACGGGATTGGCTAGTTGTAGAATAGTGGGAACATTCCAGGAGAAAAATTGTAGAGGAATGTAAAGGTTAACATCGGAGAAGCAGATGATTGAAGATGTAAATTATAAAGGGAACGTTGAGATGAAAAGACAAATTCAGGAGAGGAAGTGATGGTGGATTGATTCAGACATTATTTGTTTTCTCACAAGCTATATTCATAGATTATTTACATGGAAGGTAAATATACTCATCACTTTGGCGTGTGTTTTTTGTTCCTATTGCCTTCCACACTACAACTTTGGTGAGTATAGGGTATAGTTTATTCTTCTATTTCAAATGAATTTCGCGTCATTTCATTTCTTCCCACGCTATTGCTGCTGAAATACACAGAATGGTCACATACTGTAACAATGCAGTATTTTTCCCCATATAAACATTATTATTCGCAACTGATAAAAAATTTCGCAGTATTGAGAACCCTGTGCTAGTTCTGAACTCATTATTATAATGAAGAATTTTCAAGACTTGCTATCAATTTAAATACTTTCTATTTGATTTTTATTCATTATTTTTTAAATGCATTGTCAGTAATAGTACGAATGCTTTAATATTTCATTGGTTAAGACGCCTGTCTTCAAAATTAAGTGTCCATGCTTCCAGTTCCGATGGCGGCAGGAATTTTTAACACATTTTTTTGATCGTATTAGAATCGTGCCACTCTCCGTGGTGCGGAACCATGGGAAACTGGCCGTTCTACCTAGGACGTACTAATTAGTATGCCTCTTGTTGAAGGACACAACTAATCTTCGGGTTGCGCACTATGTTTAGTTTCAAGCGGATCTTCTATAGCAGTGCCTGGATTTGATTTTAACTCTCTGTGGTGAAAAAAATTAATAAAGTTGAATATCCATTTTGCGAAATTGTCTTTTAAATGGAAAATATAAATCAAGTAAAAAACAAATCATTTTAAAAATTATAGTAGATGATACAGAAATACTCAAAATTTTGTCTTTCATAACATACTTATTTTCAGCTTCGTGAAATTCTCGCTGGGAAGATACTGAAAAAAAAAATGATTTTGTGGAGTGTTACATTTTTTAAGCTCATAGATTTAGTTATTTTTCGCAAAGCATAAATTCCGAATACATCAATACATTTTTTCTGTAAACGTTAGGAGGTCATGTATCATTACAAATTTTTAAAGAATTTTGCGAATTTCAGAAGAAAAAAGGGAGTTTTTTTTATGTATTTAGCAAAAGCTTGTATAAATAATGGAATATCGCCGTACTCGGTACCGTAGGGGCTAAAGTACTGACTCCACGTGCCGAAAGTCAACGGTTCCGGTCCGGTCGAGGGCATGGGTGTTCTGAGTGTTAATGCCCTCTCCGTTCTGTAATATCCATACTTAGTAGCAACAGCTGATACGCTGGAAGAGTCGTGATAATCACGTTGAGCTAGCTGTATGGCCTCGGTACCTAAATGCTATTATTATAATTAAAATTAAAAAAAAAAACAACTAAAAATAAAAAAATTAAAAACACCAGTAAAATGAAAAATCCGAGTCCTTAGGTTACAATTTAGGGTTACGGAAAAAAAAAAAAATTTCTTGAACTCCCCACTACACCCTTTTTCCCCTTTCTGGTTTGGCCACCAAGGACCAGGTGGTGGACATTGGCCACCTATTTGCACAATGAAAGTCGGTTTCGCGCGGTCCTTGGTTCGAGCCTGGTTCCATTGTTGCTCCCCTATTGAGTGTGCGATTCCTCTTCCACACTGGCTGGTCTTCAAAGACCCTTATAATTAACGAACATGCATTTTCAAAATTTTACGTTACTATCGTATTAAGGTTGGTAAGAACCTAAGTAGCCTGCAATTAGAAATATCTAAGTGAATTGGTTCACAAGTTGCAGGGAGAAGCAGACGATCAAATGAGCGAACTCGTGAGGGTTCCATCTTTCACTAAAAAGGCAAGTAACACCAAAAATTGGGGTAAATTGATCAAATGCATTGCAAAAACAGATAAGTTCCTGAACGTGGTATTGATTTTTGTGATACGTATTTTTCAAGAGTGATATACTCGTAGTTACCATAGACATAAAAGCAGAATTTCACATCAGTTTTTTAAACAATTTTTGATTTGTAATGCTTCACTTTTCCGAACAACTGGAGGTTCTAAACTTGAGTCTTTATTGTCTAACTGATGAAGGGCAGCGCTGTTGGTTGCAAGTAAATATTCTTTTAATTCCCCATTCGCGTTACCCAATTGTGTTCGTACGTCCACCCACTGCGCAATAAAGTTTTAGTAATTCCAATTGTACTTCACACAGAGAAACGAAACAGGAACAATGTGATAATTGTCTGATGATTTGTTGAGTCTGTGGCCTGTTTCGCGTTTTTTTTAATGCGTTTCTAGATTCAAAAACAATTTCAGAAATAACTCTTTGCAAACTACACATGACGGTCGGGAAAAGCAAAACTGTTTTAACGCGGCACGTTCATAAAGTTGGCGGAATTGTTTTTGTTGGCAGTGCAGTGAGGTTGCTGGAAACCTCATAGTTCTGCCGGAGTGAGTTCTCGGTGGAAAAAGAGAGAGAGGAAAGTATGAGAGGGACAGAACGAGAGAGAGAGAGAGAGAGAGACTGGGGCAGGGCGCACCAAAAGAGAGCAAAAAATAATTCATGAGAACTTTTATGAGAGTATCCGTGGAGAACGAGGTGCTCCATGACATTTAACAGCGCGCGCGGCAGAACCCCTTTCTACGTGGGCTTCCTTTGTGTTTGCACGTGTGCCTGTGTGTGAGTTGGGCAGAAAATAATTTATAAGGTATTGCGTAGCATCCTCTGCCGGAAAACTCTGGCTGGCGCCAGCCGCAAGAAATACTGCCGGCTGGCCTCAGGAGAGGAAAACCTCTAGCCTACACGAGCAGCGTCGGACGACACATACGATCACTCGACGCCAGAAGCGCATCATGCTAAAGTGGGGGATTCCACGATAACCGCGATGATTGATTATTATGTAACTCAAAGAGACAGAACGAAAGTGAAGACTAAAATATTTTGATTTCTTGATTACTTCTAGAGATATCGTATCTCAAAAATCAAGTCGTTAGGTTGAAATGGGGCCTGGATTAGAAGGCAAATGTCCTTGAAGTCAAGTTTGATGATGGTTTCTTACATAATTCGGCGAGACAAATAGAAAATGAAGAATACTACTTTTAAATATCTTGCTTAGTTATTGTGATACACTATCTCAAAATTGAGGGGGAAATGCGACCCGAACCAGAAACAAAATTTCACCAAAGCCACAAGGAACTAAGCGCTGGAAATAAACGATGGGTTTTTTTTTTTTTTTTTTTTTTAGCGATTGACTTTATGTTGAAAAGAGTGACATGGACCAGGAGAAAAACGTCGCCAAAGGGAAAATGAATTAAACCAATAACTAATTTTTGACAGTTGATGGGAACTAAGCGAGATAGCAAAAAAAAATTACTTTTCACTTTCGATTTGTCTCGTTGAGTTACATAAGAAGCCGTCATCGAACATAATCGTCGTGGTTCAGCTGCTGTTACGTAATTTAAAATTTCACACTTTTGGAAAATTGCACTTATATGTCTATTCGTGCATTGCTGCGTTTTTATTGCTGGTGGTGCCAACGTTTCTGTCTCAAAGTGGGGCCTTCGACAGCGCTCTTTACGTTAATGTATCCACTTTGTTTTCTGGTACCTACACTGAGTGAATTGTTTCTATCTTCCTGCAGAGATGGTATTCCGTCTTCGGCAAAGAGTGTATTCTGTTCCAGAGAGGTTTTCACTAAGCGGCGCGATCTGGTTGAAGTTGTTATGATGTTTATAAATTTTTATTGATTCCCCCATTTTACGTTATAAAAAATTCTTCGGATTTGAAACGATTGTATTTTCTCCCACTGAATTCCATGTC
>JARYHS010011408.1:27479510-27725536 GCA_031002005.1 Vandiemenella viatica
CATTGTACCAAATGCTATGCGAGAACGTTATTATTCTCTCACCACACTATCTAAAGTTTCAAAAGCCACGGTGTTAATATTGTTTTCCACGTTCTATTGTTACTAGTGCATTTCTTAAGTCTGACTTTTACCAGTTCTAAATTGTAGAGTGATACAGAAAAAAAACTTTTTTTTTTAATTGCAGGGTGACTATGCGTGTGGGTGCCGTCGATTGCGGCTCGTTTTTTAATTGGAGCAGTGCTACTGTTCCACTCCTTGAGCCCTAGGCGCTTGAGGAGGGTCTGGCATGAGTCATGCATGGCGCCAGGTAGAGCTCGCACGCACTCTGACTAACGCATATCGATTGCGTTCAGCCAGTAAGGGGATAGCCACACCTGCAGCAATCGAACAACTACTAGTCAGACGCTCATGTAAGGCGGGACGGCGTCGCGCAGGGGCTGCTTCAATACAATGTGGCGTTGGTATCTCCCCACTGTATAACTATCACTAGGATCTGAGTTACTCGGAACATCATACTGTGTAATGTAAAATATAATCAGTGAATAACGACTGGGATAAACTTCCAAGTTGCCGCATATTTCGCGTCTTTCTAAGGAAAAAATGAATGCTATCTTCTACCTGATTTCCACTTAAGTTGAACGTATAAACCCCTTTCATTACGATTTTTTTAAGACTATCTCTTGTAATGAATTCAGAGAGGGAGACGTCATATTAACTACGCCATCCCATTAACGAAAACGGAGCAAAGAAAACACTTAAAAAATTCCGCATATTAACGTGATGCACCAGCTCTTATTCGATAACCAAGGCTGGGTGGATATTTGGCATTCAGAAGCTTCCGATCGGACGGATTTAGTTTAACATGGTTTCCCAATATCATTTCTGACGACTAACTGGAAAGTTTTTTAATTAAAAAATCTTCTCTAGGAATCTAATGATTGGTATCGTATATGTAGCGTTTACAAGCAAAAGAAAACTGGCAGAAAATATTAAACAGATTTCGGGGGATCCAAAATGGAAAAATCAAAATTTTGAATAATTATAAAATTCTGTCTTTATTTATCACGGGTTACTGCTTAGTTTATTTAACCATAGTTTAATAGTTCCGCTTACTTTGCCGGTAAAGACCCCCAAATTAAACAATCAATGCGCATATTTCGAATGTCTGTGCTAAGTTATGATTAATTTTGGAAAGGAGAATATGGAAGACGATTTCAATTTCTCATTACGTAACAAAGAAAATAACCGAGAGCTTTTAAAATTTATTAGCGGAGTCCTGCACAAGAGGACTAATCAATTTCAATACAATCTACCAACAACATTATGTATAAAAACACAAAGAAAACTTTTAGAAGCCTGTATACATATTCTCGCATGACACGTCTTAGCGAGACTTGCAAAGATGATAAATAGTAGGGTGAAAACTATAGGGTTTAAAGGTTACGTTTCTGTTTAAATTCATGAGTGCTATTTCTCTGGTTCGTTTTGAATTGATAAGAACAATGCAGCACTAACTGTTGAAATCACCTGATATTATCAATTAGTGTAATAGCACCACTATATGCGCCCTACGATTAAAATATTTTTGTTGTTGTTTTTTTTATTTTTTAACGCAAAAATTTATTTCTTAATTAACCTATACAAAAGAATCGAAGTACAGGACGGTCAGTGATATATAGAATAAGTATTCTGTCTCCTCCTACTTAACCGCACAGTGTATCATCATTTATTTCCATGTAAAATATAACCGATAACTGCACACTGAAGTTTGAATATAATTTCGAATGTACAATTATTGTAACTAACATACTGGTCACTGTCGCATAAATTTCAAATTATGATTGATTGTTACAAGGATAGAATAAAACATTATTAGGTATGTAGTCTGGATTTCGAGAATGTAAAATGTAATCCCAAGGACGATCTGGGAAGTTTGATGGATGAAATTTCGGGACACTATCGTTACAATGAGTCTACACAAACAGGTTCAACTTTTTATACCACTCTTTAAACATATTTTGTGCAACAGTACAGAATAATGTATACAGAAATCTGTGGCTGACTCGAAAAATCTTCCAGATAAAGTTCATACCGTAGAATTCTGCAAGTGAGACTAGTGATACGATTTTCTTTTTTAAAAAAATACTGTGATTATTACAGTTTAACAAGGTAAATAAAAGTGAAATTAAGCTCTGCAGTAGACCGTAGCCTTTGAACATTGGTCACTGCCAAATCCTGATATATATATTATTGGACCAGAGTTTTTATAGACAATGAATCTAAATTAGGAATTTCCAAAGTTTTTGTTACCACACCTTCCTTCCATCTAAAGAAAAATTCCATCATCTCCACCACCATTTTATTGTTCTCTTCTTCCTCTTTCGATTTCGGCCTACTTTGGACCACGGGAATTAAGTGGTTTACTGGTTCGCCTTATTATTAATAACGTAACGCCTAGTTTTCATAACTACATCTCAAAGGAAATTCACTATGCATGTAATGTTAGAATAAGGTTTTCGACTCTATGAGGCGTCAAACAAGAAATAGTACTTCCGACATTGTAGAGGTAGGGTATTGTCCACATAGGTGACGAAACTATCCCGCGACTCCACCTCCCCCTTCCCCCAATATATTCGTGGCTCTTTGAGGGGCGCGAACCCTAGTTCGGAAACCTAAACCTAAATAATTAGTTTTATCATAACTTGGTAACGCAGAAATATTAACATTTCTACATGGCAAAAATCTATATCAACGTAACAAAGTCCCCGCCCCCCACCCGCCGAAGTCGCAAGGACACTGGCATGTCACTGGACGTAGCATTAACAGGTTCCAGCCAGCCCTGTAAGAAACAATGGTCGTTCTGCAGGATCGGGCAGAAGGGCAGCAGATGGGGTGTGCAATTTTCCTAGGGACAAGATTACTATCTAAACTCTCTGCAGTGTTCGTGAATAGACAAAATGCTATACTGTTGATTGAGATTCGCCTATCGGAAAGGAACGATAAGTCGATTTCTTTCTGAAGAGTAGGCTGAAGTGGTATCACTCTTTCTCTTCTAACCCGTAAACCAAACAATGCACTCCATTAAGCAACTGCAACACATCCATGCCGCTTGATGGAAAAAAAAGATATCTAGGAAAAATATGAGTAAGATCTGGGCTATGTGATGCCAATCTCTACAACAATTAAGGCGCGATATTGTCCAATCTGTTTTTAGCCTGTTCTAATTTTGAATTGCCCATATTTATCAGACATTTCATTATCAGTTTACGCATTGTCAGCATCTACCTCTGTACTCAGTAATTCACTGTGTGTTTTAACAGGGGGTGGTTATGTTTGCTCCACTTAACGAACCCCACACCTTCCATTCCCTAATTGAAGTCCCGCATCGTGCATGGGTAGTTTCAATTAAGCGATGTGTTTCTGTTGCAACCTACTATACATACTCTGCTTATGAACGTATAGGGACAATGAGGTTACTATCTGAAACATTCACCGCCTAGATGAATCAATGAATTCTCTCTATAGAAAGCTGTATATTTGTATGTATCCGAACATCTTTCTCTTCAAGGGTTAAGTCATTATACATAGAGATTTTTATATTACATAATGTTTCATATTTTGACACTTTTGATGCATATTTTAAGCATTTTTCATGCATATTTCTTGCTTTTTTGTTGCATATAATCCGGTCTCTAGTCATGACTAAGTAAAAGATGACTCGCTGACAGGTTTGTGTAAAAGTTTACACTCTTCACGAAATTTGACGTATCCAGATGGGTATTACAGAGACGCGATTGTAGTGGGAATGTAATGCAGCTAGCTGGAAATAAATATCGTCTTCACCAAAATTCTCTTGATTGGGTGACCAGTATCTACTTCACACGCGATACACTGAACAACAGTTATAACATAATTCACATTCCTGATCTTTCTACAGGAATTTCTTTTGTTTTGTTGAATATCTCTGGTTCAATATTCTCGTTAAATACTCTCGGGTAACCAGCCGGTTAGTGGCCCGAGAAAATTTTATAAGTATAGAGTGCCGAGAAAACCTCCAGTCTTAAAAGATTCTCCTTGGTCGTACTTCTTGGCGATAACCATTTTTGCATCATCTATTAACAACTGACTTGAAATATAATTAAGTCTTTTTACATTGTAGAGTGAACGAAGGCTTTCCCGGAGTGTCGCTGGAATGTAATCTTCACGGGTTCTCCACCAGACGGTGTTCAAAAAAGATAAGACGAGCTTTCGGCATCGTGCTCTTTTACCGCTGTGACCACCAGAGCTGCACTCTGCACCAGACCTGAAGATGGAGGCAGAGCACGCCACCGAAAGCTCGTCTTTCTTCAACACAATCCGGTGGAGAGCCCGTGAAGATTATATTTATTTGTACCTTGTTTTATCGTCTTTCCATCACATTAGTGAGCATATTTTCCGTCCTTATTATTTTTAAGACCGAATGCCGTGATGGTTCCTTCAAAAGCTCTTTCTCGCCTCTATTGATATTAACGCCTACGAGGATTAAATCTCTTTAAAATACCCATACATTTTAGTGGTATAATAATGAGGAAATGCAATGTGGTTAAATTTTACGTAGCCTGTTAACGTAAAGACTGTATTTTCCATTGAATTTATTTTCAACGGAAGTAGGTATGAATTGCGGGGATACGGCCAAAAGATACATTGTATCAATCTATTGTTCTATTGTTCTCCCCCCTCCCACCTGTCAATCATTTTCACACCTCTATTGTTCTCTCCCCTCCCACCTGTCAATCATTTTCACACCTCTATTGTTCTCCCCCCTCCCACCTGTCAATCATTTTCACACCTATTGTTCTCTCCCCTCCCACCCACTTGACTAACCAGTTGACATGTATTATCTCTGGTTCTATTGGCCACTTGACTTGAGGGCCACTTGACTAACCACTTGACATGAGGGCCACTTGACTAACCACTTGACTAACCACAGTTATACCCCTATTGTCCTTGACCACGCACCCCTCTAGCCGCACCAGGTGTGACGCAGCCGTTGCCAGACCACTTGAGCGAGCAACTGGACTTTTCGGACAGATGTCGACATGCCGCTCCTTTTTCGAACGAGGCAAATAACAGTACATGCCGAGTGCGTCCATTAACTACGTAAGTACATTTTGGCCGAGTACCGACCAAACCACTTGAGCGAGCCCAACCGCACCAGGTGTGTACTCTGCTGCTTTTGTCGTTCTGTGAGGTATGAGAATTCTGCGGTATGAACAGAGAAGTTCACCGGAATAGCATTGCCATGCTCGAAGCTTGTGGACTATGCGTTTCTACCGAGAGTGGTGGTGTAACGGTTAGCGTTCTCGCCTCGCATTCGGGGACGCCGGTTCGAACCCCGTCCGGGCATCCAGATTTGGGTTTTCCATGGTTTCCCAAATCACTCCAGGCAAATGCCAAGTGCTTCCTTCAAAAGACCATGGCCGAATTCCTTCCCATTCCTTGCTCCCATCCTTGCCCCGCATCCTTTCCCGTCTCTAAAGACCTCGCTGTTGAGAGACGTAAAGCAGTTAAAAAAAATACGCGTTTCTGCCGCTAGGCGTTTATGGCGCAACTCATTTGCAGTACAGTGCCGCGTGTGTTGCCGACCTGGCTTCTGTCAATCTGTTTCTGCCAGCGCTGTTTTGTTATTGTTTCGTTTTTTGGTGATGTAAGTTTAAGTGAGTAACGTGCAGCTGAGAAACTTTGTTTTCTAATGAGATAAAATGCTGCTGAAACTCGGTTCACTAGGCTTAAAAATAGTGACATGTTGGTTGATGACAAACCTCGTTCTGCACGTCCATCAAATGTACGAATCGACGAAATGTTGAAAAAAAATTCCAGAGCTTTTGCTCTTTGACCGTCGACAGACAATTTATCAACTGTCAGAAATTAGTGGGTTATCTTGGAGCTCGATTCAGCGAAATTTAACAGAAGATTTGGGAATGAAAACGGTTGCTGCCAAGTTTTTTCCTCGGGCTGTGACTAACAATAAAAAAGAACGTCGACTTGAAACATGTCGTGCTTTGAAATTGATCCAGATTTTCTGTCATTATTGGTGACGAGTCATTGCGCTATGGTTACGACCCAAACACAAAGCAACAGTCAGCCAATGTAAGGCGTCAATGTCACCCCGTCCAAAAAAAAAAAAATATCCTGGTATGGACTGTGTTTTACGTAGCATGGATTGACCTCTCATCAAACTGAACCGAACATTGACTTGAAATGGTTATATTCTGTTACTTGTAGACCATTTGCAATCATATGCCAGGATGCTTCCTTCAAAAGGCCAGGGGATAGACTACATCCTTGCCTTGGCCAAGACTTACTAACTGCGATAAGTTCGGCGAAA
This sequence comes from Vandiemenella viatica, assembly GCA_031002005.1. NCBI lineage: Eukaryota > Metazoa > Arthropoda > Insecta > Orthoptera > Morabidae > Vandiemenella > Vandiemenella viatica. The sequence continues at coordinate 27,485,878 of JARYHS010011408.1, forward strand.
GACGTTTGTGACGGCGAGTGTTTTGGACAAAGTTTTATGCATATTCTTACGGCTCATACCGAGCGTGGTGGGTGAGCGGTTAACAGGGAAATAGTGTGAACTTTGACAAAACATCTTTAGCTGGGACGCTGCATGTTAGAGACTAATACAGTAACTCTAATCAACTACACAATCTTGCTACTTATCCCGTTTCTTTGGCAGAGGTATATTGCATACTGTACGGATATTGAGTGGCCAAGACTTACTAACTGCGATAAGTTCGGCGAAAGACGTTTGTGACGGCGAGTGTTTTGGACAAAGTTTTATGCATATTCTTACGGCTCATACCGAGCGTGGTGGGTGAGCGGTTAACAGGGAAATAGTGTGAACTTTGACAAAACATCTTTAGCTGGGGCGCTGCATGTTAGAGACTAATACAGTAACTCTAATAAACTACACATTCTTGCTACTTATACCCGTTTCTTTGGCAGAGGCATATTGCATACTGTACGGATATTGAGTGACCAAGACTTACTAACTGCGATAAGTTCGGCGAAAGACGTTTGTGACGGCGAGTATTTTGGACAAAGTTTTGTGCGTATTCTTACGGCTCATACTGAGCGTGGTGGGTGAGCGGTTAACTCTCTGGCCTCGCATTCGGGAGGACGCGGGTTCGAACCCCCGTCCAGGCATCCAGATTTGGGTTTTTAATGGTTTACCTAAATCATTCCAAGCGAATGCCGGGGTGTTTCCTTCAAAAAGGCGTCGGGAGGACGTGGGTTTGAATCCCTGCCCCGACCATCAAGATTTCGGCTTTCCATGCTTTTGTGAAATTACTGCATTCGGTGCTTAAGCCCTCTGACGGGAAAGTGAAAAGCCCTCAACCTGACCTTCACATCTTTCACAACTTGCGTCGTAATGTAGGTTACGCCTTAACACTTCGTTGTTCGGTTTCAAGTTTAAACTGTAGGTTCTCTACACCCTGTTAAGTTCAAGTAGGCGTTATGATAGAGGCGGAATGCGCAGGCAATAAAAAACCCTGGTCATAATGACCAAACGAGCCATTACTCCGTACTTCAGGTGAATCTTGGGTTGGGTCCTTCAAAAGAACCATGCCTGAATTCCATTCCGATCCTTGCACCAGTCCTATCACACTTCGTGATCGGTAAAGATCTGGCCCAGCATTTGGGAGGGCGTGGGCTCGAATCCCAGTCCGGGCATCCAGATTTGAGTTTTCCATGGTTTCCCCAAATAACCGAGGCGAATGACGGGGATGATTTTCTTCATTTGCCATGGGCAAATTCCCCACCGTTCCTCGTCCACTGTCCTTTCCCACCTCTAAAGGCTTCGATGTCGACGAGGCGTAGAACCCTAAAAAAGAAAACCATGACCACCAACTCCAGATGAATGTCGAGTTATTCATTCAAAATACCATGCCCGAATTCCTTCCCAGTCCTTGCCGCCAGTCCATACAATTATGACCATTACATTCTCGCAATCACCATAGAGGGGGAATGCGCAGGCAATAAAAAAACCCTGGTCATAATGACCAAACGAGCCATTACTCCGTACTTCAGGTGATTGTTGGGGTTGGTTCCTTCAAAAGAACCATGCCTGAATTCGATCCCGATCCTTGCACCAGTCCTATCCACACCTCGTGATCGGTAAAGATCTGGCCTAGCATTGGGGAGGGCGTGGGCTAGAATCCCAGTCCGGGCATCCAGATTTGAGTTTTCCATGGTTTCCCCAAATAACTCGAGGCGAATGACGGGGGTGATTTTCTTCAGGTTGCCATGGCCGAATTCTCCACCTTCCTCGTCCACTGTCCTTTCCCACCTCTAAAGGCTTCGATGTCGACGAGGCGGAGAACCCTAAAAAAGAAAACCACGACCACCAACTCCAGATGAATGTCGAGTTATTCATTCAAAATACCATGCCCAATTCCTTCCCAGTCCTGCCGCCAGTCCATACAATTATGGCCTTTACATTCTCGCAATCACCAAATTTTAGTGCCAATCGATTTACAGTAGACCTATCAACGGTATTGTCGGTATAAACAGCCTTGAAACGACGATGAATCGCAGTAGGAATCACTTTGTCGGCAGTTAAAAATTCGATAACAGCACGATGTTTAACTCACGTTGACACAACACTAGAACAGTTCTCCATAATTCCGGACAACGAATCCTTACTTCTCAGTACTTTCAAATAAAATGTAATGCCGCTTGGTATGTATGGTCTGGCGTTAGAGTTTTTCAGTCGTAACAGCCTTACATAAGGACAGGACTGAACACGTTTACCCCCACCACCACGGACTAGGCCTGATTACTACCCAAATGGACTAGTGCCAGTGTACAGAGATGGCCAGCCCGGTACTGTTGTTTTTTTTACCAGACAATGCTGTGATTCTAAGCGTTTGACGATAGGTTTATCGTCCAAACACGAATTTGAAGCCAGTAGTAGTGCTCGAAAAAGTTGGATACCGCACCAAGGTTATACTAACGTATGAAGAATGGGTCGTGCTGACTCAAGTATTGGATGTAGTGTCAGATTTGTTCTACACAGGCAGCTCCCAGACAAACATTCCACTTGGTGAGAACGCCGTCTCCTTCCGTACGATTGCCAGGACGAAAACTGTATGTTTTTACCCAAATGTTGACCCCACCAGCGGCATCTTCTTCAGCGATTCAACTTGGAAGAACCTCATCGACGCGCAGCCTGCAGTGTCCAGCGCCTTGACCGTCAAGAAGAGGTGGGGATACCTAGTTGCAAGATACTACACAGAATTTGTGGGCATTTTATCTAGTAAAGTGCTACGAGACTATCATATGGCAACAGTGCAAAAACTGGTTGATATGCATATTCGTGATGTTTATGTGACTCAATTGGCCCCCAGTTCGTCACTGGACTATAATCTACTAAAATATGAACTTATTGCATATAAAAATTTACTTGTATTACCTGTTATTAACAATGTAGTAATTAAGAATTATAACCCAGGATACTACATTGATGTGAACAGTGTGAATAAAATACACATACTAAGTTATTCAATTTGTTTTATTTTATCCACTTTCCATTAATAAAACCCTTTACAGAGTTATTTTTATGAGTGGCGTGACGCTTCATCACTTACATACTGGTCTGAAGAGCGAATTGTAATAGACGCCAACATTCGAAAAGACATAAATTTGTTGGATATAAGTACGTATGCGGCTGTTTCTATGAATATCATAAAAAAAACAGTGTGAAAATGTACAAAATCAAGAAATTTGTCATATATAACAAAAATCGGTAAAAATGTAAATTTCGTCCATGAATGAAGTCAATGGTTGACATAAAAATCACACCTGCGTGTATCACAATATCGTTCATATAATGTGTGTGGATTACAGAAATACGTGTTATATGGGGGAAAAAAGTGTAATGGCAGTCACCAGATAAACTAAAATGTGTTTTTTTTTCAGTAATAAATATTTTCTGATGAATAACGAAACTTGGTAGAGTTCTCCAGAGTCAACACACACGTCACGTAACCATCATGATAGACGTGTCAGTGGAAGTGCATCGGTGCTGCATTCACATGTGTATATGGAGTACTCTTTAAATTTCCTCCACAAAAGACGTAAATTGTATGAATTACATGTTTGCTCACTCTTGATTTTCATAACAATAACATGCAGAGTCTAAACACACATAACATTACCAACATTATAGACACGTCAGAGGAAGTGCACAGGGTGATAACTATATATACTAGCCTAGTGTTTGTACCAAACGAGGTGAAACAACGTATATGTGTGCAGAAACTGACTTAACGCAGTTACACGGAAGGTAGTCTGCGTTTAAAGACAATGGCTCTCACTCTCTCTCACACATACACGCATAACGTTACCATCAATATAGACACGTCAGAGGAAGTGCACAGTCGGAACAAGATCGTGAAAACAGGTAAAACATCACCGCAATTATACCACTTCACTATACGAAAGATGTCATCGGTTTACATGGTTAGAAGGTGTCATCATGCCATACGATGTGTATTGAGTGCATCCACCAAAATAGAAAACAAAACGTGCGACATGATGCGGTGTTCCATCATAAATGAAACTCATTCTGTTCACGGCCCGATATGACATCGGACAACTTAAGTAGTACATCAGATATACCTGTCGAAAGTCACACTAAAGTACTGAAGTTGAACTAACCTGAGCATGCAGAAGATGAGAACATCACAAGTTTCATTAAACAACACGACCCTCCACAAGACCGAAACATAATGGGCTCAATACCAGATGAAACATAAATTATGTTAGATATCAGTTAGTGAAGTGCCACTTTCGATTAATTTCATTTAAAAAGTGAAAAAATAGATAAAAAATCGGGAATACTGGTCAAATATAGCAAAATATTGGTTAAAAACTTATGGCACTTTCTGAGACAGAACTTATGCTAAAGTCTGGTTAGTACATGATGTTAAAGTGTTTGTTATAGTTGGTTAGAGTAAATTAAGGTTAGGTTATTTCAACTCACCATCTCATGGTGCCACTGATACATGGATATCCATGAAGAAAGGCGAGCGCGCTGAGAAGTCTTGATTTCTTCTTGCGTAACTTCTCCAGCTGCTTGACTTTACAATAAATATCTTTCTTCAGCGCTGCAGGGACCAGGACACCGTCCCACGTTTTGCCGAGATTCGGCACCCGATTGATTCTTTCGCAGCGAAGAAAATTCTGCGGCGGGCCAGCTTGGCTCTAGTGCGGGAAAGGATACGGTATACCAGGCGTAAACTAGATTCCGTGTCTCAAGAACTTTTTGCCGTCCACCTGTTTCTATCAAACCACATCCACCGTGACGCCTGGGACTGGATAGACAGTTGTACTGTGGCTGGAAGTTGCAAGGTTCAATGCAGCGCAACGGCACGTCAATGTGGCAAGTTCTCTCGGCTCACCCGAAAATCAAAGCCCTCCTCAGAGCCAGACAGGAATTCGTCATCAATCTGAGCGGTGAGGTAATGGACTCTGACACCATATCGGTGCTATCTAAGGGACTAAATTTTGCTCCAGTACCGAAGTCCATACCGTATAGGGATATTCTTACCGGCGTTGAACAGGCCGTCCGTGGTTTGCCTAAAGAGACTGCGGAAGAAATGAGGCGTGAAACCTGCCGTATTTTATGCAAATCAAAGTCACCACGGCCCAACATCACAGCTGCCGAGAGGAGATCACTTCGGGCATTGCGGGACAACACAGGCATTATTGTCTTACCGGCAGACAAAGGTAACGCTTCGGTAGTGCTTACTACGGCAGATTATCGTCGAAAGGTGGAAGAACTCCTGAAGGACGCATCCTATCGCAAGATTGCACGGGATCCTACCAACGCTGTGGTGAGAAAAACGACAGCTCTTCTTAAGAACTCAGGTCTGCCAGAAGACACAGTGAAACAACTACTACCCCGTGCTGCTGTTCCTCCAAGACTCTATGGACTTCCCAAGATCCATAAAGAGGGTACCCCATTGCGGCCAATCGTAAGTACCATCGGATCAGCTACATATTTTCTTGCCCGATATCTAACTGGGCTGCTGACACCATTAGTGGGTAAAGGTCCTCATCACGTGACCAACTCCGCAAGATTTATTGACGTAATTAAAGAACTCCACCTGCAGCAACATGATTTATTGGTGAGTTTCGATGTGGTGTCACTGTTCACTAGGGTCCCTCTCAATGACACGTTGGCTCTACTGGAACAGCATTTTGAGCCTGCCATAGTTGATTTATTCCGGCACACACTCGAATCGTCGTATTTCTTGTATGATGGGGAGTATTACGAACAGGTTGATGGAGTGGCCATGGGCAGCCCTTTATCGCCAGCTATTGCTGACTTCTTCATGGAGAACTTTGAAGACAAGGCACTTGCAAGCGCTCCTATGAAACCCAGAGCTTTCTTCCGGTACGTAGATGACACCTTTGTGGTCTGGCCACACGGCAGAGACAACCTGCAAGTTTTTCTCCATCATCTTAACAGTAGAACGAAAACATCAAGTTTACGATGGAGGTGGAAGAAGAAGGCCGGTTGCCTTTCTTAGACATACTAATAGAAAGGAAACCTGACGGGTCTCTAGGACATTCTGTGTACAGAAAACCGACGCACACAGACCTATACCTGAACGCGCGAAGCCATCACCATCCGGCACATCGAAAGACGGTACTCAGCACGCTTGTACATAGGGCGCGAGCGATATGCGATGCTGACAGTCTACCCGGTGAATTGAGTCATCTGCGTCAGACCTTTCAACGCAATGGGTACACTGATTATCAGATAAGACTGGCATTCCGAGAGCCGACACGTAGGCTCAACAACACCAACAAGGAGCCACCTGATCGTCTAGCCTTTTGCCGTACTCTGGCGCCACAACGTCCAAGATAGGACGGATTCTAGCAAAAACTGGAATCAAGACCATTTTCCTGCCACCACCAAAGGTGAAGAACATCTTACGCTCCCCCAAGGATGACCTTGCTTTGCGGACACCTGGGGTATATAGCATTAATTGTGAATGTGGTAAAAGCTACATTGGCCAAACGGTGCGGTGTGTTCACCAACGTTGTCTAGAACATGCACGACACGTTCGTCTGGGGCAGAAAGACAAGTCTGCGGTGGCGGAACACAGTCTAGAACATGGCCATGGTTTTGATTTCGAAAATACCAGAGTACTGGCGCATACTGGGAGCTTCTGGAACAGCATCCTTACAGAAGCAGTAGAAATTCGTCTCGCGTCTAACCTCGTCAACCGCGACAGCGGGTACCAGCTGAGTGAAGCCTGGACGCCAGTCATCAATACTATTCGCCGACAGCGCGACCGGGACGCATTACACGGCGCGTCCAGATCAACGGGAAGTTCGGTAGTAACATAAGTGAGCAATTTGTTACTCAGGCATTAATGATCAGCTTACGGGAAAGTTTTTGCCTTCTGATTTTTCCTTCTATGGAACGATGTGTTGATACGAGGCAGGACCCCGGCTACGATTGGTTACAAATCTGACCAATCACGTGGCAGCATGGCTCAATATGAGGCCCGCAACGGATCCGTGTTGACCCATCAGTTTGATAAACAATTTATGCTGAATGCTTTGTTTTATGATATCATCTTCGAAGGAGCGATGACTTTAAGCCCGTCCGCTACATGCCATGTAAAAACTGACATCAAATCTAGTCGTAACTCCACCTTAGCATCGATTCAAGCCGCAACGAGATTTGACCCCTGCTACGACTGGTTCTACAGCCGACCAATCAGAGGTTAGCAGCGGTAATCTGGTCTAGCTCAGCAACTTCGCACGTTCCTGACCTCACTTCACCAGAAGATGGCGTCGATGATTCAGTGCGCCGAAATATCGTCTAACTATGACATTCATATAACTCGGCTAGTCACCCGAGAAAATTATTATATTTGCAACGCCGAGAAAAACTACGTAATTATGTAACAATGTAGTAATTAAGAATTATAACCCAGGATACTACATTGATGTGAACAGTGTGAATAAAATACACATAGTAAGTTATTCAATTTGTTTTATTTTATCCACTTTCCATTAATAAAACCCTTTACAGAGTTATTTTTATGAGTTCTTGTAGTGGCGTGACGTCATCACTTACATACTGGTCTGAAGAGCGAATTGTAATAGACGCCAACATTCGAAAAGACATAAATTTGTTGAATATAAGTACGTATGCGGCTGTTTCTATGAATATCATAAAAAAAACAGTGTGAAAATGTACAAAATCAAGAAATTTGGTCATATATAACAAAAATCGGTAAAAAATGTAAATTTCGTCCATGAATGAAGTCAATGGTTGACATAAAAATCACACCTGCGTGTATCACAATATCGTTCATATAATGTGTGTGGATTACAGAAATACGTGTTATATGGGGAAAAAAAGTGTAATGGCAGTCACCGGATAAACTAAAATGTGTTTTTTTTTCAGTATAAAATTTTCTGATGAATAACGAAACTTGGTAGAGTTCTCCAGAGTCAACACACACGTCACGTAACCATCATGATAGACGTGTCAGTGGAAGTGCATCGGGTGCTGCATTCACATGTGTATATGGAGTACTCTTTAAATTTCCTCCACAAAAGACGTAAATTGTATGAATTACATGTTTGCTCACTCTTGATTTTCATAACAATAACATGCAGAGTCTAAACACACATAACATTACCAACATTATAGACACGTCAGAGGAAGTGCACAGGGTGATAACTATATATACTAGCCTAGTGTTTGTACCAAACGAGGTGAAACAACGTATATGTGTGCAGAAACTGACTTAACGCAGTTACACGGAAGGTAGTCTGCGTTTAAAGACAATGGCTCTCACTCTCTCTCACACATACACGCATAACGTTACCATCAATATAGACACGTCAGAGGAAGTGCACAGTCGGAACAAGATCGTGAAAACAGGTAAAACATCACCGCAATTATACCACTTCACTATACGAAAGATGTCATCGGTTTACATGGTTAGAAGGTGTCCATCATGCCATACGATGTGTATTGAGTGCATCCACCAAAATAGAAAACAAACACTGCGACATGATGCGGTGTTCCTAAAAATGAAAACTCATTCTTTCACGGCCCGATATGACATCGGACAACTTAAGTAGTACATCAGATATACCTGTCGAAAGTCACACTAAAGTATGAAGTTGAACTAACCTGAGCATGCAGAAGATGAGAACATCACAAGTTTCATTAAACAACACGACCCTCCACAAGACCGAAACATAATGGGCTCAATACCAGATGAAACATAAATTATGTTAGATATCAGTTAGTAAGTGCCACTTTCGATGAATTTCATTTAAAAAGTGAAAAATAGATAAAAATCGGGAATACTGGTCAAATATAGCAAAATATTGGTTAAAAACTTATGGCACTTTCTGAGACAGAACTTATGCTAAAGTCTGGTTAGTACAGAATGTTAAAGTGTTTGTTATAGTTGGTTAGAGTAAATTAAGGTTAGGTTATTTCAACTCACCATCTCATGGTGCCACTGATACATGGATATCCAAAAGTGTTTGCTGAGGCGGCTTGGGCCCCACCGCGGCCTAAGAGACCGGTATTTTGCGCGGCCTAAGAAGACGAAATTTCGCGCGCCGGTTTTCCGGATGCAACGCGTTTGTATTTTTCTATACAGCAGCAGCTTACTGTGGGGCCCAAGCCACCTCAGCAAACACTTTTGGATATCCATGTATCAGTGGCACCATGAGATGGTGAGTTGAAATAACCTAACCTTAATTTACTCTAACCAACTATAACAAACACTTTAACATTCTGTACTAACCAGACTTTAGCATAAGTTCTGTCTCAGAAAGTGCCATAAGTTTTTAACCAATATTTTGCTATATTTGACCAGTATTCCCGATTTTTATCTATTTTTTCACTTTTTAAATGAAATTCATCGAAAGTGGCACTTACTAACTGATATCTAACATAATTTATGTTTCATCTGGTATTGAGCCCATTATGTTTCGGTCTTGTGGAGGGTCGTGTTGTTTAATGAAACTTGTGATGTTCTCATCTTCTGCATGCTCAGGTTAGTTCAACTTCAGTACTTTAGTGTGACTTTCGACAGGTATATCTGATGTACTACTCAAGTTGTCCGATGTCATATCGGGCCGTGAACAGAATGAGTTTCATTTATGATGGAACACCGCATCATGTCGCACGTTTTTTTTTCTATTTTGGTGGATGCACTCAATACACATCGTATGGCATGATGGACACCTTCTAACCATGTAAACCGATGACATCTTTCGTATAGTGAAGTGGTATAATTGCGGTGATGTTTTACCTGTTTTCACGATCTTGTTCCGACTGTGCACTTCCTCTGACGTGTCTATATTGATGGTAACGTTATGCGTGTATGTGTGAGAGAGAGTGAGAGCCATTGTCTTTAAACGCAGACTACCTTCCGTGTAACTGCGTTAAGTCAGTTTCTGCACACATATACGTTGTTTCACCTCGTTTGGTACAAACACTAGGCTAGTATATATAGTTATCACCCTGTGCACTTCCTCTGACGTGTCTATAATGTTGGTAATGTTATGTGTGTTTAGACTCTGCATGTTATTGTTATGAAAATCAAGAGTGAGCAAACATGTAATTCATACAATTTACGTCTTTTGTGGAGGAAATTTAAAGAGTACTCCATATACACATGTGAATGCAGCATCCGATGCACTTCCACTGACACGTCTATCATGATGGTTACGTGACGTGTGTGTTGACTCTGGAGAACTCTACCAAGTTTCGTTATTCATCAGAAAATATTTATTACTGAAAAAAAAACACATTTTAGTTTATCCGGTGACTGCCATTACACTTTTTTTTTTTTCCCCATATAACACGTATTTCTGTAATCCACACACATTATATGAACGATATTGTGATACACGCAGGTGTGATTTTTATGTCAACCATTGACTTCATTCATGGACGAAATTTACATTTTTTACCGATTTTTGTTATATATGACCAAATTTCTTGATTTTGTACATTTTCACACTGTTTTTTTTATGATATTCATAGAAACAGCCGCATACGTACTTATATTCAACAAATTTATGTCTTTTCGAATGTTGGCGTCTATTACAATTCGCTCTTCAGACCAGTATGTAAGTGATGAAGCGTCACGCCACTACAAGAACTCATAAAAATAACTCTGTAAAGGGTTTTATTAATGGAAAGTGGATAAAATAAAACAAATTGAATAACTTACTATGTGTATTTTATTCACACTGTTCACATCAATGTAGTATCCTGGGTTATAATTCTTAATTACTACATTGTTAATAGCAGGTAATACAAGTAAATTTTTATATGCAATAAGTTCATATTTTAGTAGATTATAGTCCAGTGACGAACTGGGGGCCAATTGAGTCACATAAACATCACGAATATGCATATCAACCAGTTTTTGCACTGTTGCCATATGATAGTCTCGTAGCACTTTACTAGATAAAATGCTCACAAATTCTGTGTAGTATCTTGCAACTAGGTATCCCCACCTCTTCTTGACGGTCAAGGCGCTGGACACTGCAGGCTGCGCGTTGATGAGGTTCTTCCAAGTTGAATCGCTGAAGAAGATGCCGCTGGTGGGGTCAACATTTGGGTAAAAACATACAGTTTTCGTCCTGGCAATCGTACGGAAGGAGACGGCGTTCTCACCAAGTGGAATGTTTGTCTGGGAGCTGCCTGTGTAGAACAAATCTGACACTACATCCAATACTTGAGTCAGCACGACCCATTCTTCATACGTTAGTATAACCTTGGTGCGGTATCCAACTTTTTCGAGCACTACTACTGGTTCAAATTCATGTTTGGACGATAAACCTATCGTCAAACGCTTAGAATCAGCAGCATTGAGCTGATACATAGACGAAAACAACAGTACCGGGCTGGCCATCTCTGTACACTGGCACTAGCAGTCCATTTGGGTAGTAATCAGGTCTAGTCCGTGGTGGTGGGGGTAAACGTGTTCAGTCCTGTCCTTATGTAAGGCTGTTACGACTGAAAAACTCTGACGCCAGACCATACATACCAAGCGGCATTACATTTTATTTGAAAGTACTGAGAAGTAAGGATTCGTTGTCCGGAATTATGGAGAACTGTTCTAGTGTTGTGTCAACGTGAGTTAAACATCGTGCTGTTATCGAATTTTTAACTGCTGACAAAGTGATTCCTACTGCGATTCATCGTCGTTTCAAGGCTGTTTATACCGACAATACCGTTGATAGGTCTACTGTAAATCGATTGGCACTAAAATTTGGTGATTGCGAGAATGTAATGGTCATAATTGTATGGACTGGCTGCAATGGACTGGGAAGGAATTCGGGCATGGTATTTTGAATGAATAACTCGACATTCATCTGGAGTTGGTGGTCGTGGTTTTCTTTTTTAGGGTTCTACGCCTCGTCGACATCGAAGCCTTTAGAGGTGGGAAAGGACAGTGGACGAGGAACGGTGGGGAATTCGGCCATGGCAAATGAAGAAAATCATCCCCGTCATTCGCCTCGAGTTATTTGGGGAAACCATGGAAAACTCAAATCTGGATGCCCGGACTGGGATTCGAGCCCACGCCCTCCCAAATGCTAGGCCAGATCTTTACCGATCACGAGGTGTGATAGGACTGGTGCAAGGATCGGGATCGAATTCAGGCATGGTCTTTTGAAGGAACCAACCCAACAATCACCTGAAGTACGGAGTAATGGCTCGTTTGGTCATTATGACCAGGGTTTTTTATTGCCTGCGCATTCCCCCTCTATGGTGATTGCGAGAATGTAATGGTCATAATTGTATGGACTGGCGGCAAGGACTGGGAAGGAATTCGGGCATGGTATTTTGAATGAATAACTCGACATTCATCTGGAGTTGGTGGTCATGGTTTTCTTTTTTAGGGTTCTACGCCTCGTCGACATCGAAGCCTTTAGAGGTGGGAAAGGACAGTGGACGAGGAACGGTGGGGAATTTGCCCATGGCAAATGAAGAAAATCATCCCCGTCATTCGCCTCGGGTTATTTGGGGAAACCATGGAAAACTCAAATCTGGATGCCCGGACTGGGATTCGAGCCCACGCCCTCCCAAATGCTGGGCCAGATTCTTTACCGATCACGAAGTGTGATAGGACTGGTGCAAGGATCGGAATGGAATTCAGGCATGGTCTTTTGAAGGACCCAACCCAAGATTCACCTGAAGTACGGAGTAATGGCTCGTTTGGTCATTATGACCAGGGTTTTTTATTGCCTGCGCATTCCGCCCTCTATCATAGCCTACTTGAACTTAACAGGGTGTAGAGAACCTACAGTTTAAACTTGAAACCGAACAACGGAAGTGTTAAGGCGTAACTACATTACGACGTAAGTTGTGAAAGATGTGAAGGTCAGGTTGAGGGCTTTTCACTTTCCCGTCAGAGGGCTTAAGCACCGAATGCAGTAATTTTCACAAAAAGCATGGAAAGCCGAAATCTTGATGGTCGGGGGCAGGGATTCAAACCCACGTCCTCCCGACGCCTTTTTGAAGGAAACACCCCGGCATTCGCTTGGAATGATTTAGGTAAACCATTAAAAAACCCAAATCTGGATGCCTGGACGGGGGTTCGAACCCGCGTCCCTCCCGAATGCGAGGCCAGAGAGTTAACCGCTCACCCACCACGCTCAGTATGAGCCGTAAGAATACGCACAAATCTTTGCGCACAAAACACTCGCCGTCACAAACGTCTTTCGCCGAACTTATCGCAGTTAGTATTCTTGGTCACTCAATATCCGTACAGTATGCAATATGCCTCTGCCAAAGAAACGGGGATAAGTAGCAAGATTGTGTAGTTTATTAGAGTTACTGTATTAGTCTCTAACATGCAGCGCCCCAGCTAAAGATGTTTTGTCAAAGTTCACACTATTTCCCTGTTAACCGCTCACCCACCACGCTCCGTATGAGCTGTAAGAATATGCATAAAACTTTGTCCAAAAAACACTCGCCGTCACAAACGTCTTTCGCCGAACTTATCGCAGTTAGTAAGTCTTGGTCACTTAATATCCGTACAGTATGCAATATACCTCTGCCAAAGAAACGGGATAAGTAGTAAGATTGTGTAGTTGATTAGAGTTACTGTATTAGTCTCTAACATGCAGCGCCCCAGCTAAAGATGTTTTGTCAAAGTTCACACTATTTCCCTGTTAACCGCTCACCCACCACGCTCGGTATGAGCCGTAAGAATATGCATAAAACTTTGTCCAAAAAACACTCGCCGTCACAAACGTCTTTCGCCGAACTTATCGCAGTTAGTAAGTCTTGGTCACTTAATATCCGTACAGTATGCAATATACCTCTGCCAAAGAAACGGGATAAGTAGCAAGATTGTGTAGTTGATTAGAGTTACTGTATTAGTCTCTAACATGCAGCGCCCCAGCTAAAGATGTTTTGTCAAAGTTCACACTATTTCCCTGTTAACCGCTCACCCACCGCGCTCGGTATGAGCCGTAAGAATATGTATAAAACATTGTCCAAAACACTCGCCGTCACAAACGTCTTTCGCCGAACTTATCGCAGTTAGTAAGTCTTGGCCACTCAATATCCGTACAGTATGCAATATACCTCTGCCAAAGAAACGGGATAAGTAGCAAGATTGTGTAGTTGATTAGAGTTACTGTATTAGTCTCTAACATGCAGCGTCCCAGCTAAAGATGTTTTGTCAAAGTTCACACTATTTCCCTGTTAACCGCTCCCCCACCACGCTCGGTATGAGCCGTAAGAATATGCATAAAACTTTGTCCAAAACACTCGCCGTCACAAACGTCTTTCGCCGAACTTATCGCAGTTAGTAAGTCTTGGCCACTCAATATCCGTACAGTATGCAATATACCTCTGCCAAAGAAACGGGATAAGTAGCAAGATTGTGTAGTTGATTAGAGTTACTGTATTAGTCTCTAACATGCAGCGCCCCAGCTAAAGATGTTTTGTCAAAGTTCACACTATTTCCCTGTTAACTGCTCACCCACCACGCTCGGTATGAGCCGTAAGAATATGCATAAAACTTTGTCCAAAAAACACTCGCCGTCACAAACGTCTTTCGCCGAACTTATCGCAGTTAGTAAGTCTTGGTCACTTAATATCCGTACAGTATGCAATATACCTCTGCCAAAGAAACGGGATAAGTAGCAAGATTGTGTAGTTGATTAGAGTTACTGTATTAGTCTCTAACATGCAGCGTCCCAGCTAAAGATGTTTTGTCAAAGTTCACACTATTTCCCTGTTAACCGCTCACCCACCACGCTCGGTATGAGCCGTAAGAATATGTATAAAACTTTGTCCAAAACACTCGCCGTCACAAACGTCTTTCGCCGAACTTATCGCAGTTAGTAAGTCTTGGCCACTCAATATCCGTACAGTATGCAATATACCTCTGCCAAAGAAACGGGATAAGTAGCAAGATTGTGTAGTTGATTAGAGTTACTGTATTAGTCTCTAACATGCAGCGTCCCAGCTAAAGATGTTTTGTCAAAGTTCACACTATTTCCCTGTTAACCGCTCACCCACCACGCTCGGTATGAGCCGTAAGAATATGCATAAAACTTTGTCCAAAACACTCGCCGTCACAAACGTCTTTCGCCGAACTTATCGCAGTTAGTAAGTCTTGGCCAAGGCAAGGATGTAGTCTATCCCCTGGCCTTTTGAAGGAAGCATCCTGGCATATGATTGCAAATGGTCTACAAGTAACAGAATATAACCATTTCAAGTCAATGTTCGGTTCAGTTTGATGAGAGGTCAATCCATGCTACGTAAAACACAGTCCATACCAGGATATTTTTTTTTTTTTTTTTTTTTTTTTTTTTGACGGGGTGACATTGACGCCTTACATTGGCTGACTGTTTCTTTGTGTTTGGGTCGTAACCATAGCGCAATGACTCGTCACCAATAATGACAGAAAATCTGGATCAATTTCAAAGCACGACATGTTTCAAGTCGACGTTCTTTTTTATTGTTAGTCACAGCCCGAGGAAAAAACTTGGCAGCAACCGTTTTCATTCCCAAATCTTCTGTTAAATTTCGCTGAATCGAGCTCCAAGATAACCCACTAATTTCTGACAGTTGATAAATTGTCTGTCGACGGTCAAAGAGCAAAAGCTCTGGAATTTTTTTTCAACATTTCGTCGATTCGTACATTTGATGGACGTGCAGAACGAGGTTTGTCATCAACCAACATGTCACTATTTTTAAGTGAACCGAGTTTCAGCAGCATTTTATCTCATTAGAAAACAAAGTTTCTCAGCTGCACGTTACTCACTTAAACTTACATCACCAAAAAACGAAACAATAACAAAACAGCGCTGGCAGAAACAGATTGACAGAAGCCAGGTCGGCAATACACGCGGCACTGTACTGCAAATGAGTTGCGCCATAAACGCCTAGCGGCAGAAACGCGTATTTTTTTTAACTGCTTTACGTCTCTCAACAGCGAGGTCTTTAGAGACGGGAAAGGATGCGGGGCAAGGATGGGAGCAAGGAATGGGAAGGAATTCGGCCATGGTCTTTTGAAGGAAGCACTTGGCATTTGCCTGGAGTGATTTGGGAAACCATGGAAAACCCAAATCTGGATGCCCGGACGGGGGTTCGAACCGGCGTCCCCCCGAATGCGAGGCGAGAACGCTAACCGTTACACCACCACTCTCGGTAGAAACGCATAGTCCACAAGCTTCGAGCATGGCAATGCTATTCCGGTGAACTTCTCTGTTCATACCGCAGAATTCTCATACCTCACAGAACGACAAAAGCAGCAGAGTACACACCTGGTGCGGTTGGGCTCGCTCAAGTGGTTTGGTCGGTACTCGGCCAAAATATACTTACGTAGTTAATGGACGCACTCGGCATGTACCTGTTATTTGCCTCGGCACGCACTGGTAAATACCTCTGCGAATTCCTCGTTCGAAAAAGGAGCGGCATGTCGACATCTGTCCGAAAAGTCCAGTTGCTCGCTCAAGTGGTCTGGCAACGGCTGCGTCACACCTGGTGCGGCTAGAAGGGTGCGTGGTCAAGGACAATAGGGGTATAACTGAGGTTAGTCAAGTGGTTAGTCAAGTGGCCCTCATGTCAAGTTGTTAGTCAAGTGGCCCTCAAGTCAAGTGGCCAATAGAACCAGAGATAATACATGTCAAGTGGTTAGTCAAGTGACCCTCCAGTCAAGTGGGAGGGGAGAGAACAATAGAGGTGTGAAAATGATTGACAGGTGGGAGGGGTGGAGAACAATAGAGGTGTGAAAATGATTGACAGGTGGGAGGGGGAGAACAATAGAATGATACAATGTATCAAATTCTTTTGTGTGGGCTCACTCCGCCCTTTTATACCTACTCACCAGCACTTGGTCGGAAGAGTAGGAAAGGCGATAGTGCACAATTCCTTTCACCAGATTGTACACCAATCCCTGCGTTAAATCCAAAACCTCTCCTCAGTGCGTATGTAATGAGTGCATACGGCACTGTTGACGTTTAGACTAGAGGCCTTCTCGATCCTTTCGGAAGAGTAGGCCTCAATGTTCTTGTAGCGGGTTTCACCCTCTCTCTTCCTCTAACTTTATGGCCGCAGTTGATTTCCCAGAGGTCAGATGATCATGGGATGTATATGTTATTAAACCCAGACTGTTACAAATGTTATTTCTGCGCAAGATCATCTCATAAAAACATTTCTATTGATCAAAATCCTGAAACGAAGAATACTATTTTACGAACTGAAGTAAACTTCCAGTAATCCAACCATCTCAAATTAACTGTCGTGACGATATCGTGAATGAAATTCAAGTGTCGTATACTACTGGTAAAGTTGTATAGGGCTGATCTTGAAAATAAACGAAATTGAACATTTAAACTTATTCTTGTCCAACAGCCAATTCTAAATGCAGAAATGAGTTTCGTTCAATATTTTTTTTGCTTTATGGTTCGTCGACGACGAGGTGATTAGTGGTTGGAAAGGACTGGGGACAAGGAACAGGGCTTCCATGGCCTTTTTGAAAGAACCATCCCGCCAATCGCTTGCTGTAAATTCAGGAAGCCATTGAAACCCGAAATATAGACTGCCACTCACCAACCACACTCCGAGAGAAATTCGGTGAATATGGGGAACTGTAAAAAGTGGAGAAGTTACTGGTAAAATTATGCAGCTGAAATTAGAAACAGTTAATTGGACGAAATACTTTTAGTTTTAACGACAGTTTTATTCCTTGTCAACTAAACGTTTATTAGAGTAGGCAAACAGTTTCAGTGAAGATAACGAACGAAATCGGCCATTCACCTAGCGAAGGAAATATACCCGCTGGGAGCGACCGTGTAAAACGAAGTTCTTTGACGAAATCAGAACGCCAACCCATACTCAATAATTTAAAACGCTTCAAAGCAACAGTTAATCCCGCCCGGATTGTAGCTGCAGTGCATTGCCCACAGGCTGGTAGTGACAGCAAAAATAAACGTCTTCGTCTGCGCGATTAGCCAGCGGATTTCGCCTTTCCTGGGAGAGTGGCTCATTCTTAATAAGGCGGCCTCAGCAGCCATTGTCCTCGGCTAATTGACAAAGTTGAGCCCCGCCAACCGGCCTCAACTTTGCGGCTTCCGCCAGACTGTTCCCAACATTATTTACACTTGGTAATTATGCATCTTGTCCCACTGGGTAATCGATTAATTTTCGGAGGTAACAGCGCTTCCAAGTTTGCATCAAATCTATACTATTATAAATCTGTAAGCAACCGGCGTGTGTCTGAAAGTTTGAAACGATATCGCCCAAACACTGCCGCAGCAATTTGGATGGTGTTTTACATTTTTTAGAGCTAGTGGTTTGGATTAAAATTTGCGGAAATAGCTGATGACTTATATGTACCGAGGGATGGAACAAGTAATTACGGTCATTTGTAAACGGAATAAAAATAGACCACGGATTACTCTGTATTTGAGATGAGCACTCCTTCCTCGAAGAACTAACAAAAGATCACACTAACTTAGGATTCTGTTTTATTTATTTACTTCGGTTATTTCGTTTTCTCAAATTCAGTACGTTAAAATTAACAGAATAAATGAATCAAACGTAAAAAGCGTTTACTTTCCATTATAAAAGGTAAGCTACAATGCGTTAGATTATTATAAAAGATTTCGTTGTTAAACTGGTATAAACATCTTCACGAGATTAATGTTGCGCCACCAATGCTCCTCCTGCTTACCAACGTTTCGACCAAACCTATGGTCGTCTTCAGGAGAGTAGTCTCTTGCTGAGTCTGCTAGGGACTGGCGTTTTAGCCAGTTGTGCTCGTATTTATACCGTGGAGAGTATCGTTTTTCTAACAGACATCGATTACCCAGTGACATGATGCTTGTAATTTTATGTCTATGGTCTCAGTTATATTATTAATGTGATAGACATATATTGTCTCTGATAGAAAGTTAAATAGGTTGTCTCTGGTACAACATGTCTGCTGTGGTCGCTAAACGCTGTACATTATACAACGTTAATATGTCGCTAGTTCTCCCTTACATGTCATACGGACACGAAGTTAAGTTTTTTCTCGAAGAAAGATGCCTGAGAAACAACTACAATAAATATCATCAGGTAATACTACGTATTTCATGCATAATATCTTGCGATGAACTGCATGTAATTCGAACGGCTTAACTTACTTGTTATATATGTGCTTGGTGGCCATATTGCGCAAATATTCTTAAATGATATTGTCCAAGAAACATGTGTACAAATTTTCGTGGCAAAAGAACACTTCGTCCCAAGATAGTTCGTTCGCATTACGGATGAGCCAAATTAATATCTGTATTAATTTGGCCATGGTACAACAACGGCGTACCGAGAATTAATTGCCCATTTGGTGTAAAGTTTGGTACACACGTTTGGTAGGCAGTAGTATTTTAGAAAATATGCATATTAAATCCATGAAATACATACTAACGAAATATTTTTCTTTTGCTTATGGTGCTGTTTCCACATGATGCCCACATCAGGACGCAACAGCCGGTTAGTCTGATTTGCAGCCTGGACCATAGTGAAAATTCACGAACTTTGTTTTAGTATAAGGCACGAGGAATATAATTTTAATTGATAACTTAAGACCACTTAGTTTTTGGACGGAAATGTACTGGTAGTTAGGTTGGGATGCAGCCTGGACCAGAATGAAAAATGCTTTCAGTAACCGTTATTTGGGAGTATATACATTGCTATCGAATACATGAATAACTTGGTCGTTGCATTAAATTCGTTGTAACGATATAGGAATATCTTCATATGCTATCAGAAAATATGTTAGGGATTTTATATTCATTGCTGTGGATGCTATGGGTGGCGTCAAATATGTATTTAGAAATGGCCAACGACGGAAGTGCCGACGCTGTCGTATAAGGTAAAATCCGTATTTCATTACTTCTAAGGTACGTTTCTTTTTGCTTTGATATGAACTTTTTCTTGCGCAAGAAAGTAGAAAATTTCTGACCAAAGGGACAGCTAAGAAGTTGTAACCAGTATTTTTTCAAAAAAGAAGTCTAAAGATCCGAAATAATACTTCGCAACATGGTGCCAAAAGTTGTTCACATGCTATTACAGTTACCGACAAAAAATTATTCAGGTAACAAATTTCAAGAAAAGTATCGAAACATTGACATGCAGTGAGTTAGTGATATGATGCATGTGAGCGGGATTGAAGAGTAAGAAGAATATCGTTTCATGATAGATGATCCCGATATCGGAAGTAGCTGTGGAAATAGAACCCGTTTAATGAAGAAGAAAAAAATCACCTACAGCCTAGATTAAGGAACCGTCTTTGTAATTGGCTGTAGTGATTTCATGGATACCTTAATGTTTGTGATTGCTTTAATAAAGGGGTGCAGTTCAGGGAAAATCTAACATAGTTATACTACCGGTGTGGTTTCGTCAACACTACCGAGCAGGGTGGTTTAACGGTTAGCGTTCTCGCCTCGCATTCGGGAGGACGGCGGTTCGAATCCCCGTCCGGGCATCCAGATTTGGGTTTTCCATGGTTTCCCCAAATCACTCCAGGCAATTGCCGGGATGCTACCTTCAAAAAGGCCATGGCCGAATTCCTTCCCATTCCTTGCCCCCATCCTTGCCCCCCATCCTTGCCCCCCATCCCCCCATCCTTTCCCGTCTCTAAAGACCTCGATGTTAAAAAGAGACGTAAAGCAGTTACAAAAAAAAAAAAAAAAAAAAAAAAAAAAAAAAAAAAAAAATCGTCAACACTCTTTGTATGATTGAATAATCTTATATTCTGTTTAGACAGTAATGATTTATAAATAAATATTAATATGCGAATTTTCTCTGTTAAACATTGGGTCTCACGATGATAAAAATTCTTCACGGTAGTTCTGCCGGTTAAGTTCAGCGATACACGACGTTTCGACTGCTAACTCCGTTGTGTTCATCATGTGGAATAGTAGTTGAAATCACAGTCGGTGACGTGTTGTCGCAGTTACCACTTCTGAGCGAATGGGAGCATTGTAGTTAACAGAGTAGTGCGATAAATTCCGGTAGCTAGAAGTGATCCCGACGCGCCGGCCAATCCGGTTCTGCTAGAAATGCCAGACGGACCAGGAATGGTAGACTGTTTCCGGGATAATAACGGTGGAAGGAATAGTATGGTCAATAGTGTGGTATGACAGAATCACCCACAGTGAATATAATTAAATAATTTAATTAATATTCAGATTTTCTTTAATAATATTCAATTTTGTAAGGTGTAAATATGATAAATAATAGGGATATTGTATGGGTAAATAATTATATATTAAACCCGGGCAGCCAGAGTTATCATTATAATTTTAATTTCTACAAAACATGCTGCTCAGTAACGTAGTGTATATGGGAAGCTGGAACTGCCATTTTCGAACGGTCGAGAGCGAGACAATAGCTGGGTCCCCCGACTCAGCGGCGCCGACGCTCACAACAGCGGTGGTCCGTTAGACGGGTGCACTGAACCCACCCCTCTCCGATGCTTGGTCGAGGTCAGGCAAAAGTGCGCGAACGGAGACAGCGAATGCTGGCCGCGATATAAAACACGTGACGACGGACATGTATCGATGACCAATCGTGAACGATTATAGGGGTTCCCAAACGTTAATTCAAGGGATTCTGTTGCATGTGGCGAGTGGGAGACGACTTTGCCGAGGAAGAAGAGAAGAGGCCATTTTGAGGACACTTGGTGCCGGGACGAGCCACTGTGCAGACGTGTCAGCCGACACGCTCTCGTCCGGTGATCACTGACTGTTTCCTGATCACACTCTCTTGCTCTGGGAAGCGAGAAGTTGTATGGAATGCCTGCCATTATCTGGAAGCTGTTGTGATAACGCGGTCGTATCCGCTAACCTGGCTTTCGCAGCTGCAGTGGCACTGTGCGTGTCACACTTCATCACGACGATGCATTCATGGTAAAGTACCG
The DNA here is from genome assembly GCA_031002005.1 of Vandiemenella viatica. Classification (NCBI taxonomy): domain Eukaryota; kingdom Metazoa; phylum Arthropoda; class Insecta; order Orthoptera; family Morabidae; genus Vandiemenella; species Vandiemenella viatica. Next base: position 27,507,848 of record JARYHS010011408.1, read on the forward strand.
GCGCATACGGTCACGGTTCATTGGGTTTTGACGAGACTTGTGAGCCCTTAAGCGGCACTGAGATAAGACTCTGCTCCCGTCGTAAAATCACTGAGCTAGCTAATTTTCATGTTTAATTTCAAATTCTAAGCATCTTGCTAATTTGTGTAAATTCAAGACGATGCTTTTTAACTTTATATGGTGCCCCTGGGATACTCCTTTTTTTGTAGTAAATGTTAACTTCAATTTGATGGCCTGTGTTGCCACGTTGATAATATGATGATTTTGCTATTTGTTGAAATATTTAATTCAGTTTTTTGTTTGCTTTTCATCGGCGGATTGTAAACGTCGGGTATTGCTTGTTTTTGTTGTCTTTGGAATATGTTTAACGTAAAGTTAACTATTACCCGGCCTTGTATAAGCCATAAGACTCAATAAATGGGATATTATTTTGTGTACAATATTCATGGTTCTAGTTCCTTCTAGTTCGCCTTTTTGCAACCATTTAAAATCATTTCATTTTTATTTTCATATTCTAATAACTCACGTGTAAAGGTATTAAGGCAAGGCAGGTGTTGGAGGAGGTGATAAAATTATAATTAATATTTTCACCCACGTCCCCCTTACTTTACAATACAGAACGATGTAAATAATAATAATAACAACCTTCCAAGATGTAGCGTCCGTAGCTGGGATACAATAACATAAACATCATGTAATTGATAAGTTTACAAAAGCCGGCGCCAGGTTGTGTGAGCCACGGAATTTGCAGTGGCCAAGCAGAGCCGATACAGCACCTAACCAGCGAGGTTAATGTCACACAAGCGGCGTGCGTATTGACCACAAACTGACACAAATAAAAATTGGCAGTGTTTTTACTACTATGGCGTCGAGGAAAGGTATGGAATGTTACCATCCCCCTAATTTATAGTTTAAAAAATTCCATTTAAAAAACATGTCACAAATTAATAGTAACGGAACTTCGGTTACACACGAACTTTTTCAAGGTTGTGGAAACGAAGCAGGCAATACTAATGTATGCATGTAGAAACTTTCAAATTAGTAACACATGTAATGTTCATGTTCGAGGATGATACAATTGTTAAGTATTCTAAGGAGCTGAACCATAATAAGACTGTAAATCCCAGTAGATGTTCACTATGCACTAAAACTTCAAATCCTGAAGTTCGCAATAGATATGTGTGTGTGGGTGTCTGTGTACCTGTATCTTAAAAATTGTTTCTAGAAATTCATTGTAATACAACCTGATGTAGCCTTGGAACGTAGAGTGTAGCGCAATTCTGTATTGTATCAACTAAAATAAAGTTTATGTAATGTGATAAAGTATTCACTAACCAACTAACAACTGTAAGCTCACATTGTATTTGTCAAATAACTACCGATGTATTGTTATTCATCTACTAACTGAGTCATCTGTAACGTTTACTGTGTTAATATTTAATAATTTAGTATTATATAACAGTTACCAATTAACTGAATGAAGTGGAATAATACACTAAGTCCATACACAGAACTTTCTTACACTGTACATTGTAAACTGTTAACATGGTTTCGCTAGTAAACAGGTTTGGTCTGCTTCCTCGCGGGGACGGGAGACTATGGAGGCTATCCAAACACCCGAGACGCCAGACTAATTAGTAATGAAACCAGCGACACACGATGGCGAAACCTTTCATCAATAATAAACAAATGAATGTAATAGGGCCTAATTTAGTATTTAGATGTTAGGCTGTTTAAATTTGAGATAAATAAAAAAGCTACCACTACTATTCACAATTTCATCTGATGAAGACGGTTGAGGTAGCAATCGAAACGTCGTGTCTGGCGGAACTTATCCGGCAGAACACGCAAAAAGAATTTTTATCAGCTGTCCGCCGCGAAAGATTCCATTCTCACAGTCTCACAGTGAAAATTTCCAATTAACCCATTTATGTACACCTCACTCTTCGTCAAACACACTGTAATATAACATACGTCAGAGCCATGCAAGAGTATCTGTGGGCGGCGTAGTAAGCCAGTGTGGGGCGATCTTTGGTGTGTGCATGGTGGACAGCCATCAAGTTTAGTTGTCGACGCGGGAACATTTCGGACGTAATTATAGAAATTGTGAAAAGATGAGAAGATTTGGCGGAGTATAACGTGGAAACTAGTAATGTGTTATATTAACGGTTTTGCATGGAGTGCAGCGATCTCAAGTGACTGTGGACGTGTTATGAGTACTGTGGAGAGTGTGGGAGTTTGTGCAATTTAATTCCTCTTGTTCCACGAGTCTGCAATTCTCGGAAAAGGAGTCTGATTCCTATATTTAGATATTGATTTGGTGGTGGTATTTTCCGTCTGTGTGAAAGCGTAAGTTTATGAACTCAATAAAGTTTGGTATATCTGTACATTCTAAAGAATGTGAGCTTATCATTTAGTAACCCGACGAACGGTAATACCTAAACCTGGCGGCCGCGGCATAAAGAACCTTTTATTTGATCAATGAATATGTGTGTGTCGAGTAAGGGACTTTTCTAATAATCAACATCCATAATTAGCCAGAAAGCTTACAACATGTATGAGTTATTGCGGAGACCAGTGAAGAGATTGGTGTTTGCAGCGTCAAGACTAATGCACCTGTTTCTAAAAAATGTAAAACCCAAATTTTAAAGCAAATGTTCATTACTACGTTTCCTTCAACGCGACGATTACAGGAAGCCTGTTGTACTCATTTGTCAGAACTTACGTTTATTAAACCCTCGTACTTTCACGCACGAAAAAGTGAACTCAGTCGCGAAACAAAATTAAGTGCGTGCTGGAGTCGTGCCGAGCACAAAGGAGCCATATCTCATATGTTTCTGCTGTGCAAACCGCGACTTTCCGATATTTCACTGTGTTTCGTTGTGGAGGTTAAAGAGGCATGAGGCAGTAACTTCCATCTGTCACCACGGCTCGTTATACGTCACGCGAATGAGTGAAACGTAAATAATGCCTGCCTGATTTGTGGAAGAAGGGAAAATATCGCGGCTTATTCTGTGAACCGAACGTTTTTATGGCGGTGTTATTATGTTTTACTACGTTGCATAACAGTGTGCCTGGGTGGTGAGTTGGCGGTCTGCCACCAGGGGCAACCGCAGCGCCGTCGGCGTGCAATGGCCTGGAAATGATAAACAGTGTCACTCGAAGGAATTGGCCAATTACACAGCGACAAATTTACGGCGCTCTTTCAATACTTGTTATAGATGAGAGGCCGTGGCCAGGAAACAAATGCTAGGGGAGATGAGGAACAGCTCTATCGCAGGGCGTTGACACTCAACACCGGAAGGCTTGGAACTCAGACACCACATGTCTGAGGAGTTTGTCTTAAGACTCCATACACTATCAAACAATTTGAGCTACAAAAGGTGATGTACATATATTTTGAAGGTGTGACGGACGAATTAACTAGTTACACAAAAGTTTGAAACGAATCGGTCGAAACCGAGACTTTTTTGCGGAACACGCAGCGTTTACAAGCGGTTTGTTGATCGTCTGTGATAGTGGTTGACGGTAGGAAAAAAACTCATACTGTTCTCTGTCCGGTTTGTTATTATGGCCTTAACAATTAATAATAATTAAAAATTCTGAAATTAGTTTATCAGAGGTTATTGTGCCTTTCTCAAGGTGGCGACATTTGTTCGCTCATGTCTGTACTCCTTTTTTGGATTAAATTTATGATTGTTGATAACATCTCACCAAAGAAATTTTCTACGAGGCTTTTATAGTCTACTGCTGAACTTATTTTGAGTCATACAACTTAATTAATGTGCCTCAAGTCATTCCTTCTTTCAGTCATTCTTTAATCCTTTCCTTTTTGGTTTTGCTTTCTTCTTTTCGGTCGAGGAAACGATTACAATAGTTGTGCACGTAATTTTAATATACGGGATTGTTAGAAATGACTGAGTAGACGACTCCAACTCGACATTGCTGATGTCCGACAGTTTCGCAATGATCTTGCAGGTTCTCGATGGCAAGATACGATTACCTGATGAAGACAGCAGAGGACGTTGTCGAAACGTTGTCATCATTTTATGAAAATATGCGGCTGCCAACTCGTCAAGACTGTGTTGCATTTATACGCCGGGAAAATCTCCATCCACGAAGCTGTTTTGGGTAATGGCCGGCCGTGCATCCAAGATGGCGTTCATCCGGCGCTGTGGTCACATTGCGTCGTCCAGTATCCCCTTGTACGACTTTCTTCTACCCCAATGATGTTTTTGTATACACACAAACATCATTGCCTAATCAGCATGCCAAAAACAAGCTGCATTGTTGCGGTACGTGAAACCTGTTTCTCGATAATCGTGTGTACTGCCAGGTTCCAGCTCACTCAGGTGCTGATAATGCGTCTTTTGATGTAGTCGAGGCGTACTGGCTGGCACTTCGTTTGACGGCTGTGCACCGACTGAGCCAGGCGTATCATTGAGCCATACGGTTAAACAAAAGAAAGCGCTACTTGGCCTACGTGCGCGAAATCTCTCTAAAATCTTAATCACCAATTATGGTTCCACTGTTCTGCACCTCATCCGATTTTCGAATGATTGAGGCCATGCAAAATGGGAGCCGAAATTTTTAAAAACAGTAGTGTATTTTCAGTTTATAGGACTTACCGGTACCGTATATTACGAACATGCAATCAGCAGCGTGGGATAAAAGACTGCAGTAATTAATCGTCATTATTCTCCATATTTCTTTCTGTCCGTTTTTCTGGATACAACACTTATTTTTCTCTCTTTAGCACTTTTTTTCTGCTGCTATCAGTTTTTCGGCTGGTTAGATACAATCCTCCATTCCTTTCTATCTTGTTTTAACCTCTTCATCTCAACATACCCCTCATAATCAACGTCCTCAATTATCTGCTTCATATATTCTAATCTCTGTCTACCTCTGCAGTTCTTACCTTCGACTGTTCCCTCCACTAACAAATCAGCCGATCCTACATGTCTCAGAATCATGACCTACCACCTTGTCTCTTCTTTCTGTAAGACTCTCCCACAAACGTTTATCCCCACCCATCATTTCCAAAGCTCGTTCACTTCTTACTTTATCTGTCCCCTTAATTTTCAGCATCCTTCTATATCACCTCATTTAAGATGCTTTAGCAGTTTTAGATACGTAAAGGTAACACGATTGCCAGACTGTGAAGAAATTATTCTGTGAGCCAGATCCATCTACCGCTAATTTTTTTTTTTTGTAACTGCTTTACGTCTCTTTTTAACATCGAGGTCTTTAGAGACGGGAAAGGATGGGGGGCAAGGATGGGGGGCAAGGATGGGGGCAAGGAATGGGAAGGAATTCGGCCATGGCCTTTTGAAGGAAGCATCCCGGCATTTGCCTGGAGTGATTTGGGGAAACCATGGAAAACCAAAATCTGGATGCCCGGACGGGGATTCGAACCGCCGTCCTCCCGAATGCGAGGCGAGAACGCTAACCGTTACACCGCCCCGTTCGGTATCTACCGCTAATGTAGAGTTGTCCAAAATTTTTGTCTCAAAATGACCTTTGATGTGTTTTATATCCATGCTAATGGCATAGTTATGCAACTTTATCATTTATAATCAGCACAGCAATCAGACACAAGTTGCGGCGTTCTCTTAACACGTACAATCCACCACATTAAATGATTAATTTGCACCCTTATTGACTCGTCTAAATGCGTAGAAATTAATAAACGGTAGCCATAATATCAAATAATTTATGGAATGCAATACTGCTGAATATTGTGCGTGAATTTCATAGTAAATACTTAACGAAATTGAATGTACCCTACCGCATGCAGCTTTAATGCCATAAAATGCGTAACTGTACGTTAATAATTTCTGAAAATGGTTCTGTTGAAAAATATATCTTTCCATTAACAAACGCTCCCCACCTGATATTCCTGTACACTATATTAAGTCGAACAAGGGACGGGACGTCACGTCGATCAGATGAAAGAATTTGCAATTAATCTCAACTTAGTAAGAATTCTAGTAATTTGGTTGAGGAGCTTTTTTATCGTTGTCTGTTACATTCGACGGACGAAAAAAGTTCATCAGATCAAATATCTAATTAAATACAATTATTCTGTATGTTCAGGACTGTAAAAACACATAAAACTGTCTGCGGGTAACCATGCAACATTGACAGAGGGAAAGTTATTCTTACTATCCACAGCATATGAAAATCGGCGCCCATTAAGAGCTCTTTTGCTGACATTTCTTTGCTCTGCCAAAAAAAAGCTTAAAAAATTCAATTGATATTTTATACTTTATGAGATTATTTTTTTAATAAACTATCGGAGATCCCGGCGTTGCCTGGTATAGTTGGCGTATATTTACCCTTACCCCTATCTTATTCCCGCAATGAAAAACATTTGTACAAAGTTTCATAAAATTCGCGCCAACTTTTTTCGGAATTAAAGCAAACCTAGATTCACCCGCCCCCTATCAGGAAACGGGTGGGTTGAAGTTTATTTGCACGAACACTATTTTCATTCGTCCAAAAAGATTCATGTATATCAAGCTTCGGTAATCAGGGTTAACAAATTGCATTACTGCACAACGCTTGGTTATGTTAGAAACTCACATTTGATTCAATTGCGAAGTGAATGGATATACTTTTTGCTCGAAACAACAGATACTTTAACTCCACAGATTCAGCCCTTTCTACAAATATCAAAAGTGAATCCGGAATAATATTATCATTAACAGAAGACTTATGATGATGACCTACGACATTGTCCAGAGATCTTGCTTAAATAAAATCTCTGTTGTTTTTACGGCTATTTATGGCGTTTAAAAACTGAATATCCCGGATTAAAAAAAAAAAAAAATCAAATTTTATTTAGTGCGCAAAATAGTTATTATTGTAAAATTGTAAAGTTATCGTATTGCTTTCATTAAAGGCTATGGTCAGAGACATTTAGTTGTGTGTTTAGTGCGAAGTATGGAACATCTAATCCTTCCATCTTTGGGATTTGTCATCATACATTTAGAATTTCATTTAATGCGCCTGCGTTATTTAACGTTGAAACACAAGACATGCCAGACAGCTGAATAAAGTTTCTAAGCTTTAAAACGGTGAAAACTCTATCTAAATCTCCTCCGTAGTTTTCGAGTTTTTATAATATCAATATATCCGGTTTTGTTTTATAGATGTAGATAGGTAGATAAGGAATATCGTGAGAATTACCCAACAACATGTAGTTTTAATTCCAGAAAATGCGCAATATACGATAACACTGCGTAATGCATAGTGTACTGCGCTCAAAGACAGTGCCGGATCTGGGGGGGAAAGGGCAAAGCGGGGCACTTGCCCCGAGCGGCAACTTCAGGGGGCGGAAAAATTGTGTCTGACGGACGGCAATTTAAGTAGCGGACCTTTTTTTTATTTTTAGCTCCACTACTGCCAAGTCAATAATGGTTGCGTTGAGCTCTAAGGCTATTGATCGATTTGAACTCTTAGCAGCTGATAATCCTACATCTTCTTCTTCTTCCCAATAAAGACTACTAGGAACACGTGGAAATTTCAACTCTTCATCCTTTCTTGTTGTTTTTTCTTCCGTTCAATACAATATTCCTTCATCATTTCACTAGGTTTCGTCCTTCTCTCCTCAGACTACTTCGGAGCAAATTTCTTTCGTCTTCTGCCTTGGAATCCTTCCATCCTTAATACTTTCTCTCTAAAGATCACTCTTTCCATAATTTTCTGTTCTCGCATCTTTCTTAAACTCTTGAATCCAGCTGGTCGTTGTTTTTTCCTCAAAGGTAACTGAATAATTTCTTTGTTAATCTGTTATCCTTCATTTTATAGATATGTCCAAAAAACAGCAATCTCCTTTATCTTGTCGTATCTGTTATATTTTCTACATTGTGATACATTTCCTCAATGCTTCTTAATTTCCATTATTCTGGTGTTTTAAATGGACACAAGATTTTTCTCATGATTCTTCTTTATATTAATTCCAATTTTTCCAATCTATATTTCCAACCTAAGCATTCACTAGCATATAGATAATCTCCTACATGTTCTATCCTACGCTACACCGTCATGAATGATAGGGGTAATACGTGGGGTACAAAATGAGCCAAAATGTTGCAGGAAAGCTCTACTTTCCCCATACCAAATTTAATAAAATTCATCGTTAAAATTCGGAGGAAGAAATAGAAAAATGAATCTCTGACATCGTTTCGTGAGTATTACTGCTATAGTTATATCAAGACAAAGCACTGGTAATGGTTTCCTCCGTAATCGCCTGTAGCAGTACACAAGTAGGACGACCCGGTGGGGCGACATCGTTGTTGCCTCCAATGGACCGGCAAGAGGTTGTTTTCTGGACCGAGAACATTTAATTGGGACCTTGCCAAATGCGCCCAGTCGAGATTCGTTAAAACTTCTTTTTTCTCCCTCTTTTCTCTTTTTTCAACAAGAACAGCGTCTCACGTAGAAGTTTTCAGTGTCCCGGCTGCAAACTGAAAGCCAGTGGTTCAAATTAACTTTTCGGGGTTCCAATTATGTTAATACACATTGTTAAACTGACAAGAAGAAATTAATTTAAATCTCCATGGAACACAAAATTAATTGTAATCTTATACAAGTTCAACTCCATTATTTCCTTTTATTACGTTGCTATGTATTACGCTGAGCAGAAACAAGAAGGTAAATATTGGAAGGAGTAAATCAAAGGTCGGATTCTAGATGTTTTCTGCTTTTCATTATCACTATATTCTTAAACGAAGTTTCTTTGTAAGTATCCCGCGGACATATGAAACTCTGACGTATTTAAGACCATAATGACAATCATCATCATCTTCTCCTTCAAGACCTAACCATTTGTGGTTTGTTCCTCCTACAGACGTTGAGTCTACTTTTGTAGGCCAACTTTCTTCCATCTTTTGACTTTTAATTTAGCTGCACCTATTGTAGTCTAGTATTTTTCCCTATTTTTTGTGTTTTTCGCAAATATAATTTGATTTTAATTAATTGCAAAGGAGCATATGTTATACTACATGCCTCTTTTCTCATTTCCAGTTTTTCATCTTAAATTTTTTCAGCGCAATTTCGCCACCCGCACAATTTTGCTTTTTATGAATTTAATCTTCCTTCGGTGTTTCTGGTAAATCATTCGGCACACGGTTTGGTAATTTATTCCTCTCCTTGACATACTTACCAAGAAAAGAAAATTTTACGGTTCCCTTGCACCTGAAATCGACTGCCACTTTGTGGTCATGGTTGTTTTTTCCATTCCAAACAGTAATCAAAATTTTTTTACCAACATCCTTCCAAGACTCATCATCAGTGTACGCTCTATAATCTTCCACCATGTTATCTAGCCGATTCCAACGACTCCCAATCAAAACGACTAGGTGGAGTAATCAGCCGTCAGCAGTGGAAACATCAGTCCGAATAAACCCCCACGAAAAACACAGGTTGGGTGCTGAAAAGTTGGCAGTAGTAATAACATTAACTAAAAGCTAAACTTGTGAAGTAAGCGGAATTTTACAAACAGGCTACCTGCAAAGAGCATCAAATTTTATATGGTTAATACAGGGCGTTCGCCGGGAAACGCAACCCACTGTTAGCACTACAAGGAAGAAACTGCTCCCGGCGAGCGAGCGGTCAGTTTCCGGCATTGTTCGACCGTCGGCCGCGGACTATTTCAGAATAATTACGCTTCATAAACTTCATAAACTTCATAAACTTGTGTGCTAAGCATTTAAATGTGACGTAATTCATTAGCTTACCTTATAAAAGATGCTGGAAGTGTTGACCCTCTTGTGTAATGCACATTTCACATCTTCTGAACATATTTCCAGACACACGCTGCCCTAACTGACTTAATGATTTTTTGGGTGACTGTTCTAGTCGAAAAGCGATATCGTCAATTTTCTCCTCTGTGAGCATACGGTTGACCGACAGTCTCTTTTTGTTAAAAAATGAACCCGTTTCTCTTACTTTTTTAACCAGACGCAGAATTGTTGATTTAGCTGGCAGTAAAGCGCCAGGAAATTCGCGACGAAATTTACTGCGACACTTTTTAAACGACTTCTTCTTCACATATGTATCGTAGAGAAATATTCTTTGTTGCAAACTGTAACGTACCATAATTTTACTCACACTCAAACACTGTACAGATTAATAAGAGTATGAAGCCCCAAACCAGCCAAACCGCAAAGAAACGTTTATTCACAACACTGATTAATAAGAGACTGAAGTCACAAACTATCTACAATACAAAGAAACCGTTCTTAACACTGTAAGGGTCACTGCACTGCACTGTTGGGGCAGCGGAGGTGTTAAACAGTGCGGTGATTCACGGTGCCGTGTGGCGGAAACTGCTTGTTCCACTGACCGAGCAAGTTGCCGACGGCAACAGACTGGGAGGGTAGCGTTTTCCGGCGAACGCCCTGTATATTCTTCATTAAGCTTAGCTCTTGTTGCAAGCCGTCTAATAGGGAATCGTTTACAATGATTTTTATATGTATTATGAGTTCACTTCCATACTATGCAACCAAAAACTTAAGTCTACATGAACTGAAAATCTTGATAGCCTATGCACTCAGAATGTATAACTACATTACATAGAAACGCTGATTAGATGACTGGTTTCTGTATTTAACACTTAAGAAACATAATTGATGTGAGACTGCTACCAATCAATTGCATGAGTTTCAAAACGGAGAAGCAAATGACACTGGTAATATTATTAAAAAGGCTGTAAATTTGTAAACATTTTTGTGAAATTTTTTCTTGTGATGTTATATGAAGAGTGCCGGAGGATATTTTTAGAACTTCAAGCTGTGCGACTGCACAACTAGTTAGCTCTCGCACAAGGCGATCACAACACTCAATTAAAATCAACCACGCCTTCGGTCTGATTCGAGCCGGCCAGCGATCTAGCCGCCCCACTAGCTATGGCGACTATCTTGCAGTTATAAAATACCTATTCAATTTCTTTCTATTTTGCGATACTCCATTCAGTGTGATTTTTTTATGTGCATGTGAAACAGCCTAACATCAGGATTGGTGCAGATCGAATGCACGCATTAACAGCTGCTTAGTTTCTGTTATATACATACAAGAGATTTATTTTTGCGAGACTGAATGTGTCACAACGTTCTTACTTTGATCATTGATCACTGAAAAGCAGTGTCTGGGATTCACGTAACGAATAAAGAGTAAACGTGGAAGTACACGGTCTACGAATTAGGATATTGTTTATCTTTTGCGAAATACGAATAGATAATGACAATTTCTAAAGGAACTATTTGCTTTTGCAGGGTAAAAACTATCCTATGATACTACTCAGGCAACATACTCACACCGTCTCAAATTTCATTTAAATCTGTTCAGCAATTAAGGAGTGACTGCGGCAAATAGCCCAAACATCCAAATATCCATGCATCCAAACTTTCTCATTTATAATATTATACTAGCGACTTCGCATACATGGACGTTTGTCATAGTATAAGAGTTTTCTTTTAAAAATAATCACAGTAATGGTAGTAAATATTAAAAGAATAAAATTACAAAAATAAATTTATTTTTGTTCTGTGATTAAAAAATTAATAACTTTTATCTTTTAAAAAGATAATAGTTGGATATTGGTTTTATTTTTACGATACGTTGATTTGATCAATTATTAATGCTTTGAAATAGAAATTTGTGTGTATTAAAACTAAACTTATATGATACCGCATAAGTTCGCAAAGAATTATTATTAATTTTTTTTTTTTTTTTTTTTTTTTGCTGAGTGTAAGTAGTTCCATCGGCTCAATTTTCGATCTCGATACAGTGAATGTATTAATGCGCTTGTGAAAGAAGCTCTGATGTCGGATCGGCAATATTAGCGGAGATTGTGGTAAGGTTGAAATGCAACCTGGAACAGAATAACAACTTAAAGCATATGAGAAGTGAGTGAGATCTGTTACTTGGGAAGCAAAATTACAACCGATGGCCGAAGCAGGAATGATGTTAAAAGCAGAATAGCACTAGCAAAAAGAGCCTTCATGAAAAAGACAAACCTTTTAGTTTCAAATATTGATCTAGGAATTAGAAAGACCTTCTTGAAACTCTATGTGTGGAGCACAGCACTTTACGGTAGCGAAACATGGACTTTAGGAATACCGGAAAGAAAGAAACTTGAAGCATTTGAAATGTGGTGCTACAGAAGAATGCTGAAAATTAGGTGGACAGAAAAAGTAAGAAATGAAAGAGTTTTGGAAATGATGGGTGAGAAAAGAAGTTTATGGAAGAAGCTTACGGAAAGAAGAGACAGGCTGGTAGGTCATATTTTGAGACATGCTGGATTGGTTAATTTGTTAGTGGAGGGAACAGTTGAAGGTAAGAACTGTAGAGGTAGACAGAGATTAGAATATATGAAGCAGATAATTGAGGACGTGAGTTGTAACGGGTATGTAGAAATGAAGAGGTTAGCACAGGATAGGAAGGGATGGAGGATTGCATCAAACCAGTCTAAAGACTGATGACAGCAAAAAAAATGGCATGATTCAATAAAAGTTTCACGGGAGTCCAGCCGGATGGTGTCATAAAACGACGACGTTTCGACAACCTGCTCGGTTGTCTTCATCAGTCTGTTTGTGATTTCGAGAAGAAACATCTAAAATAGACCTGGTGAAGACAACCGAGCAGGTTGTCGAAACGTCGTCGTTTTATGACACCATCCGGCTGGACTCCCGTGAAACTTTTATTGAATCAATACGCCGGGAAAGTCTCCATTTGCATATGGCATGATGAATTTAATTTTATAATTTAGAAGGTATAGCATAAGATTTTATGATTCTTAGTTAATTTTTAATTTTTTTTGATTCCATATTGCTATAACTCAATAGCACGTAAGAAGTTGCAACTTTATGGATATATAAAATACAACAAAAATTTGCATTACAAAATCAGACTTATCAATGTTATTAAATAAAAAAATTCTATTTATTCAAGCAACTGCGAAAAATAAATTAGAAAAACACTTCTTTCAACCAGTCATTTCTGACTGACTTCGAAGCTGGTTGATATGTAATCACCTTTTTACTTTTTTCCGTATATATGACATTTAAAAAATTAAATTTAAAAACAGATTTTATTTCCTTTTTTGGAATTATTACTTTATGAGTTTCGCCCATTTTCGCGCTTTTAAACGGAACACTGAATACGTTATAATGTTTTCTCTGATCCCCGTGATGTGTGAAAAGCAATGTGTACAGGTGACAGTATCAGCCACGAATTAGGAGGTTCTTTGGTGTTGGTAATACTTGAATTGTTATTGACAATTCCGAAACGAACTATTCGTTTTTAGAATCTTGATACTTTTGATTGGTATATTCTGTTTATTTATTTATTTATTTGTCGTATGGCCAGCAACTAATACAATAATAAACATATACAATGACAAGAACGTTGGTAGCGTTCACAAACTGATGTCCAATTCTTCCAGCCATTCTAAGAAGGAACTTGTAGCTCCAAAAACATCTTCATATGGTCCATCATACTTCCGTAGAGGGCATTCCCTGATATTCTGGTGTACAAAAAATAATAACTAAGTAATCGATGTGAAAACAGAACCGAATAAAGATTGTTGAGTGAATTTTTCTCAGTGTTTCTTGAAAATAGTTTTCATCGGAAATACAGAGTGATCTGTGTCCTATAGTTCTTCTATCATAAGCAATTACCGCATATTTTACTATAATCTCTAATAATTTGAAAACGCCATCAAAATTGCTGCGGTAGTTTCTGCGTGACAGCGATTCAACCTTCAGACACACGCAGATTGCTTACAGATTTATAACAGTATAGATCATCCATATGAAACTGTTGCCGAGCGTGATTTGTCCTGCAGCTTCGCCAGCTCAGTGTTTCTCCACGCTGGACTGGACCACGCATGGAGTCCTCTACAAACTTTCATTAGAGCGGCTTATCGTCGCTTTTTAGGGCCTGGGAGTCACTAAGGGCTTTGTTTATTGGAGGCTCTCTCGTGGCGGTACGTGCGTTAGCGTTCGTGTCGGAGATAGCGCGCTCTCCACCAGTCCAGGAAACGCGTGTATCGCAGTCGATACGGGCAGAGTCCCGTTCCTTGTAGCAGCTAATTTGTGAAGCTATAAATCTCTTAATTAAGAATGTAAATACTCCACGCAGCCGATAAGTAGTTCCTCGCTACGCCTCAATTAGGTAACATTTAGTCTTCCTCTGCCACTAGAAACCAAACAAAAAATATCATTTCTTTTACACATCAGTAATCACAATTAGAGAATTTGGAACATATTTCTGACACTACTTTTATCTAACTGCCTTTTAGTTAGCTTTTAAGTAAGCAATATAACTACTTGAATCCTATCTCTCTCGCAACTCAGTTTAATAGTTACTTTACTTTCAAGCTAAGCAACACTAGTCAAATATTTATCGATAATGACCATGTAATTCTACTTGCTCTAATCAATCCACATTACCTTCACGTAAAATAATATCTCTTTCCACATAATGCACAACTTTTATTAAACTTTTCTCTGCACAATTTAAATTCACTTAGACATTTCTTATTACATTTTTACCGACAGTCTACACAAATATCATTAAATGGAAGCGCCGCCAACAGATTCCTTCCTTTAATTATGGCTTCTTGAAGGCATCTCTCCCTCTTCATCTTTTGTTTCTATTTAATAATGTCTTTGTCACATTTCATCTGTGGCTCGTTCCTCTTTTCTGCCTATAGATATCAGAATACTAATATTACTGAAAAATATTTTTAAAATTTTTACCAATTCTTAAAATTACATTAACAAATATCTATAAAACTTAATTGGTTGACGTATGTCAGTTATAACCTTCAACAAATATTATCAAAAGGAACAAATTTATATCCATAAATCGAAACACTTGTATATTTGCTCCATAGAATCTAATAAACTAATGATTAGATTTCTTTGAAGTTTTCACCTTTAAAGCTTAGCATGTGAAATGTTTGTCATATGTCATGTTTCAACGTTACATGGCACCGGAGCAGGAGATTAAATCCTGAATGTATCGTGAGAAACACCAAAGATGCAACCTTGTTAAAAATAACATTTCTGAAATTCAGTCTTTAAACGCCACAGATGGCTTACTGGATTCAAAGAGGAAACTATATAAAGACGAAACTACGTAAATGAACAATTACGGAAGAATATCAGAAAACATCGTTGCCACCGAAGTTGTTTCAGGCAGTAAAACTACAATTTCTGACTACTACTAGTAAGCTATGCATAGCTAATGCTTGTTTTTCACTTGAAAATAAGCGATTCATGTTATCAACAAAAGCAATTTTGGAAAATAATTTTGAATACTTGATAGTCAACTGTAAAGGTAGGGACCAATTTTAATTTTGAGCTCCAGTGCCATACTAGCTAGCATAATGAGATAATTATCAGCTCTAGCGGCAGATGAGGCAGCATAATGACACTTACGCCGGGTACTCTGCTAGAGCTAAATAACCGTTTCGAGAAAAATATTTTATCTCTATTATATATTAACTACAACAAAAGATTAACACAAAATGAAAGTGACGTAACAACAGCTTCAGTCGGGAACATGACTCTATACAAACCGCTAAAAATTTTCAAAGTTTCGAACCAATATTGGTTATTCCAGCGGGATGTGGAGGTACAGTCGATAAAGGCGTACACTGATTTCATTGTGTTTGCCGTATACCTAAGGTGAGGACCCCATAAGAACGCATTTTATTGCATTATCAATATGTTTGTCCCTTATTTTTTTTACCTAGCTTCGATTCCATGAAATTTAAATGCCTGTTAGGAAAAAAATTAATTACTTCATGACCACTTTGCCTTGAAAGCTTTATATATTACAGTAGTACGAGTTTTCACCTCTTGGTGGCATCTCAAGTACTCACTGATTGTACTTCCAAGATAACTAATGCCCCTTACTTAGCTGATACTAACTAGTCAGAACCAGTTTTGGGCAGGTGGAGAATGTCCCCTCGCCCCCTCCCCCAGTAGTTCTATCTTAATAATCACCAGCTTCCTTTAATTTATCAATTACCACACTCTTACTGGTTCTCATTCCATACTCCTTACAAGCGTCATATACACCTTTTGGTATTGACTAGCCGTAGAGCTAGAAGCAAGGGGGGTCGGGGGAAGGGAGAATAAGAAGAAGAAAAAATTAAAACAATACCAAAGTATTCCTTATAGAACTTGAAAAGAAGTTAACTAAAAAACCACTGATACTCCAAGTTATTTAGGTTGATATGATCCCTGTACCGATAACTTTTGTGTCATTTTTACAGTGCTGCTAACATTTCGCGGTTCCGGAGCATCCCATATTTCGGCATTTTTAATTTAATTCGTGGCGACTTTTCCGGAAAGGAGAGTGCTAAACGTGAAGAGGACACTATAAGGAAGCAGTTAATCCAAATTTTAACAGGTCAGTAACAGTTTATCACTGGTGGAGAATGTCCCACCCCACCCATCAACACTACACTCCAGCATTGCTGCCCCAGCGGCGTCCCGAACGACTGTGTTTTGTTTTGGCGCTAATAATTACGAGTTGCCTGGAAACGTTTAGTTTATAGGGATGGTCTAAATTATTTAGTGTTTTTACGCATAAAACGGGTAAGTAACGTGTTCGTATGATATTTTATCTATAGGTAAACTTATCTATTCTTCTACATCATAGTTCTCATTAGAATAATTCATCACTACACATTCTAAGAAAATTAATTAACAGATATTCAACACCTCTAGTATAGGGAAAGTTTTAATATCAGCCCTTCGGTAGAACGTTCCTCTTTCACCGATTTTAAGTCTCAACACATCGGCATGGGGATTCATTAATTAAATTATAGATTGGGGATTCAACATTTCCGTGATGCTGTAATTTGATGATGGGTTTTATGTAATTCTACGAGACAAATCTAGTGTTGAGTAAAATATTTTGACATCTATCTTAGTTCTCGAGATATTGTATCTTAAAAGTGAGATGGTTAGGTTGAAATGTGGCTTGGACAAGAATAAAATCCAAATTTGATGAAGGATTCTTATGTATATCGACGAGACAAATCGAAAGTGAATAATATATATTTTTTAAAATATTTCACATAGAACTCTAGAGAACTATGTGAAATATTAAAAAAAAAATTATTCTTCACTTTCGATTCTCTACAATCTCAAAATTGATTTGGTTAGGTTGAATTGCAACCTAATCAAGGAAAGAAATTTCGCCAAAGCCCATAAAGAAATACATACTGGTCATGCACAACAGGTATTTTTTCCTCCCTCTTCTTCTGCCTACCGGTAGTGGTTAGGTTGAAATGCGTCCTGGAACAGAAAAAAAAACTTCACCAAAGGAAGTACATTTACAAGTAATTTTAAAAAATCGATATCTCGAGAAATATATATATATATATATTAATTTTCCTCTTCGATTTACGTTAAGAAACCATCATCAAATTAAGGCGCCACGGTTATGATAGAGTTACGAATTAAGTCACGTAATAGTCTTGTTCCCATCACTTCACTTTATTTTATATCATACCCATCAACTTTATGAGTATTTTGTCGTAAATTTGAATCTGAATACATGTTTCAATTACGTTATCCCTATAGTCAAATGAAATTAATGAGTGTTTATGTAGGATATATAGACATGTGACTCGTTTAGCATGATTTCAGAAATTCCTACTGCGCGGGTATAATGAGGGTGCATTACTGTTGTGACTTAGAGAAAAGCGTTCTTGATATCAACTTCCACAAGCGGCGCTGGAGGAAGGTTTCGGCGGAGGAGGACTGGAATTTTTATTGGTGAGACGATTTTGTGCTTACAAAGTAGTTTAAGTCATAAAAAATCTGTAATGGTAGTAATTCTTCCATACTAAGTTACATTGTAAGTGCTCGCGTGGGAAAGTAATAGGTCCAGCAGTAACTTCAAGGACTGCTAAGAAGTTGGTTTCGCTCCGTCGGATGCAGGCACTGGAAGTTCTGATATGTCTTGATATAGTTTTAGGCTTTTCTACGATAACCGCAGCACCGCAATTTGATGATGGATTCTAATTTAACTGGACGAGGTCGACAGTGAAGAATAATCTTTTTGTTATCTCGATTAGTTCTCGGGATATCGAATGTCTAAAGTTAGTTACATGTAGGCCAATGGGTGCTTGTGCCTTTGTGTTTCTTCTCATCCAGGCTGTATTTCAAGTTAACCGCAACCGCTAAGAACAAAACAATACACCCTTATGCATGTACAACATGTATTTCCTTGTGGCTATCGCGAAATTTGTTTCTTGTGCAGGCCTCATTTCAACACAACCACTTCAGTTTTGAGATACGATATCTCGAGAACTAAGCGAAATATCGAAAAGTTTTATTCGTTTCTTTCGATTTGTCTAATCGAATTACATAATAATCAATCATCTAATGGTGGGACATTGGTTAAAGCAGCTCCCCTAGGTTTATAACGTTTAATTGAAGTAAATAAAGTTTAACTTAAAGGTCTACATTTCTTAACTTTTACATTCGACATTCAAGACACAGCTGATAAAATAAAAATTTAAATTGATAGTCTCAACTCATTAAGGAATCTTTACTGTAACGTCATTTATTGGTGATTAAAGCAATGTTATAACTGTCACACAACGACAGAAGTTGTTCCTACTACTCTAATTTCATAATTTTTGAATCTCAGTCAAAAAGGGAAATAAAAACATAAATTAGAAAGAGATAAATGTCAGAATGAAAATCAGTGCTCTATCGATGGTGCCAGGTAATCTTTAAGTTTTATAAAGCCATATTTTTGTTAAAATATTTTTTTAAAAGATTACAAGTTTATTCTATTTTTCAAATTCAGTAGAAATATTTAATAAAAGTTTTCACACACTCGTTTCTTCGAAGAAGGTATATTGGGAGCAAATACAAAAGATATGTACTTCCCTCCATACACTCTCTTCATAAAAATTAATCTCTGTGTGTAAATATCAATCTTGTTTTGATTTATCTTATCGCTTTCTGTGATAATAATGCTACAAGTGGTGTTTAGATCATATCCATCCACAAACAGCTTTTATTATATGGAAATATTTAACCCCACGGATTTATGGAAAAGCTGGGCATCATCATTTAGTACTGCGGTAAACTGTCATTAAACATACACATTATGACTGCCAGCATTGCTAGTAGCCGCTGCTACCTGTTCAACAGCAGCTGATATTGCTGTCGCACCAACACTAGCAAAAAGATTACATCTAGACTGCAAATATTTTGTAAACTTATGTTTACCGTCGATGATGTTTGTTACATCTTGTTATATTACGAATCCGTGTTTTATTTTCGTAATAGAGCAAACTTTTCTTTCTTATTATTTTTACTGTGTTTTTTGTCACACTGCTGTTTTCACAGAGTACTATTTCGTTATACATGTAGTTTTGCGTTTCTTTAAATGTAAACAGTGGTTTCCTAAGTTTCTTTATTTTAAATGTTTTACTGTCGGCGTGAAGTTGACAAAGTGAGAAGCTTAGTAAAGGAGTTCTTAAATGGTAGGAAGCAAAAAAAGTACGAGATGCAATATAAAAAAAAGTGGAAGTGAAAATGGAGGTGCTACAGGGTAGTGTATTGCAACCATTGCTATTATTTATTGTAACGAATGATTGTGTTAATGGTTTACAGGTTTATATACATATACTAAGCCATTGTATCGGAGTTAGGACAGCCAGCCGTCTTCGGAGACCTACAGTTTAACGTGGAATCCGAAACAAGGAACGACCTGACATAGCTCATATGAACAAACACTATTCTTAAAAATTCTTGACTAGAATCAAAATAGTAGAAGACTGTAAATAGCTGCAGGGTGACTTGGATGGAATGTCTTCCTGGTTACTTCTAAACTGAATGAATTAAATTCCAAGAAGAGTCAACTTATTAGGAACACAGATAAAAAACTAAAAGTTACTTACGATTAAAGGGTGGATAAAGAACTGTCTGTTAAAGATCTGGAGTGTAAAGTTTTGGCGTAACATTTGATAGTTAACTCACTGTGCAAGATGCACTAAGCAGGTGGTAAGAAAAGTTTTTGAAATTCTTCACTTGTTGGAGAGAGTGACGAGGGGATTAACCAGAAAAGCGAAATAATTGAGTTCGAAAACTTTGGTCAGACCATTGCTTGAATATAGTGGTGTAGTATCAGATACACATTTTGGGTTTAAAAACAGAAGTTGAAGATGGTGCAAAGTAGAGCTGCTAGATTTGTACCTGGAAATTACTGCAGAACACAATCAGTAAGTAATGTGATAATAACGTTGGACCGGGATTCAATGGAAGACAGGAGGAGGGCGAAGGGAATGCCGGGATTGTACAAGGATAATGAAGATTTGAAAGATGTTAGAGGTAAAATTAAGAGTAGTGCATGGAAGGGAAAAAATAAACACTAGCTGGATCTCCATTTCAGGAATAAGCGAATGGAAAAATTCTCTCCTGTCGTTCAGAAGGTCAGGGATTGAAAAAAAAAAAATACCAAGAGAAGTGATGAATAATTTACCAAAATACTAAAAAATAGTTTTAAATTCGTAAATATCAAAACCAGGTGGTTACAAGAAATGTGAAAAAATTCATATAAATTATATTAAAATTATTATGATGTGTGCTGATGTGTGTGCTTGAGTTTGTGTTATATATGTTTGGAGCGATTTGTGTATGGTGTGGAACTTATAACTTTTTTTCACATTGTAATAGCATTCCCAGTAGTTTAACTTAGGTATACTGCTATACTTTCCTGACGTATAAATTAATATTTTCTTGGAAAACGGTAATAACAGTCTGAGTTTGTAATGATGTTTAAATGTTTCTGTATATAATTGTTTTTACATATTTGTAGTTGTCTGTAGATGTGTTTTTTGCTTCTTTCACAGGTTGTTTCTTATGTGTATATGATTCTTGCTACAAATGTTAATGGAAGCCGTAGTTCAATTTTCCCAGCTGGTCAGATGAATTGTTTACGGATATGCTATGATATGAAGTAACGAGCAGGTTATTTTGCTTTTAGCTCTTAGTAATTAACTAATACACAGACAAAATTACCTTTCCAGGTCAAATGTGCAGTCATGCCGCTTCGTCTTCAGTGTGGAAAATAAAATTCGCTTGAACGACCGGCAGTGAGTATTCTCCAACACTTTCAAATTGATAAATAGTTCACATGGAACATAATTACTTGATTTGATTTTATTCATAAAATATTTAAAGAAAATGCATCCAAAATTTTAATTAAAAGAGTTTTTGTATGTTCCACATATCTTCCCAAAACTGCAAGGAATTGCTGAGTTTTAACAACTCTCTGGTAGTGATTTACGACTCGTCGAAGTCGATCATTCCATGTACTGGAATTAAACATTAATAAATAATTTTAGGAAAATTTACAACCTGTACTAATCAATACAGCTAAATTACGAGATAAGAATGAAGCCGGAAACCGTTATCAACTACATTTACATTATTCTTTCCGTCAATATACTGAAAATTGAAATTAAATTGTTCTTTTTATTTTAAAAAAATAAATAAACCTTGGTGTGGAAAAGTGAAACTTTTATGAGAATGAGTAATGTATATATACGTATATCGTGTTGTATCACATTTCGCTCGTTAAAGTGCAGCAACTCTCAATTTGACATTGACTCAGCAAGTCGTCGGAGGTCCCTTGAAGGAATAATCAGCCATGTTTCCTTTATAGCAGTCCATAATTGCGAAGGTGTTGGTGGTGCAAGATGTGAACGAACTTAATTTTGAAATATGTGACAGATATGTTAGATTAGATTTATGTCTGGTGATCTAGATGGTCAAATCATTCGCTGGAAATGTTCAGAGTGTTTCTAAAAGCAATTGTGGACGATTTTAGCCCAGTGACTTGGCGCATTGTCATCGTGGAAAACCCCATCGTTGTTTGGTAGCATGAACACCATGATTGAATGCAAATTGTCTCCAAGTAGTTGAACATAACGACTTCCAGTCAATGGTAGATTCAGTTTGACCAGAGTACCAGTCACGCCTTCACAATGACAGCTCATAGCAGGATGGAGCAACCACCAGCTTGCACACTTCCTGACAACGTAGGTACTTAACATTGTGGGGTCTCTACCGCCAAATTGTATCGTGACTCATCTGACCATTCATAGTTTTTCGAACGACGCAACCGAAATGATGCGTCACCTATTTTATACGGATGCAGTGTTTTGGAGCAGGTGTTGATTTCATCTCGTCATTTTTGCTTTTCTATTACCTAATATTTCCAAGTACCGAAGGTAACAGGATATTACAAAAATTCCTAATGGTCCCTAATGACTGCCTAGATACTCAGAAAAATTGTTCAAAAACATTTTTATTTCCGAACACCTCATATGCTTCAAATAAAATCCTGGTGCGTAAGATATAGCCAGCTTCAGAATAACGTTGTAATGCCGTAGAATGCTGTTCTAGTCTACCAATAAGTAATTTCACTCAAACCTTGTTTTGTAAACATTCATTCACAGAATTATCAACCATTTTCCTAACCACCCGGAGCTGACCCGCAAGGACCTGCTGGTGCGGAACATCAAGCGTTACCGCAAGGAGCTGGAGAAACAACACAGCATGCTGGCGGAGAAGAGCGATGTCAACAAACGGTACCTGCACCTCGACATCATACCCGTCACATACATACTACCTGCAGGTGAGACAAACGGTACCTGCACCTTGACATCATGCCCATCACATACATACTACCTG
The DNA here is from genome assembly GCA_031002005.1 of Vandiemenella viatica. Lineage (NCBI taxonomy): Eukaryota > Metazoa > Arthropoda > Insecta > Orthoptera > Morabidae > Vandiemenella > Vandiemenella viatica. The sequence goes on from JARYHS010011408.1 coordinate 27,530,596, forward strand.
CAGGTGAGACAAACGGTACCTGCACCTCGACATCATACCCGTCACATACATACTACCTGCAGGTGAGACAAATGGTACTTGCACCTCGACATCATACCCGTCACATACATACTACCTGCAGGTGAGACAAATGGTACCTGTACCTCGACATCATACCCGTCAAATACATACTACCTGCAGGTGAGACAAATGGTACCTGCACCTCGACTTCATACCCATCACATACATGCTAACTGCAGGTGAGACAAACGGTACCTGTACCTCGACATCATACCTGTCACATACATTCTACTTGCAGGTGGGACAAATGGTACCTGCACTCCTACATCACACCCATCACATACATACTACCTGCAGGTGAGACGCAAACGTTTACAGTTTCAATATTTCTGTACCATCACGACATTTAACCTTTGTGTTCCTGTGGGGCTGATCATCTTCAATTGTCAGTCTCCAAGAGTAGTTGTTATTCATTTGATTGTAAGTAAAGTGTCTCATGTTTTATGCAACGGGTATGGTCATTATTTTGTTGAGTTGGAGACCTTACCACGTGTCGACATGGTACAGTATTCTGAAGTTTTGTAACTTGCAAATTCGAAACATGGTAAAAGTGAGTTATGCCACCCGGAGTTAGTGTCCTGTATTCTAACTTATTTTTCTTAGAGCTTTAGGCTTCAAGCATTACGCAGTATGTTAGTGCTCTCAATGACGATGTGTTGTCATGGAGACTTTAGGTCCTCGTGTTCTCCGAGCACTTTATGTGTAATGAGGCTGCAGCACATTTTAGTCATAGTGCTCGACATGAACTAGCTGGTATCTACCATGTTTGGGTACGTCCAGGTCCATGGCCTGTACGTTTCCCTGTCCTGAGTCTTCTTGATTTTTATCTGTAGAGTTACGTAAAACAATTGGTGTATGCACCAGACATTGCGAACGCAGAGACGCCACATCATCGCGTAATAGACGCCTTATTCAACGAGTGTTGGAAGGGTGCAACAGACCATGATCCGACAAGTGCATGCGTGTGTAAAAGCAGGCAGAGGACTTTTGGAACATATATTATCAGTTTCTGAGTTGCAAACATTTATACAACTTCCTAATAAGCCGATAATGACAAACAGATAATGTGTTATTGTAAACTATTCCTCCATCAATAATTAAAAAAAGAAAGGATTTACGGACCTATGTTTATACGGAGTTTTTCATGAACATTGCTGGAAAGCATAAAATAGGGGGGGGGGAACAAAGAAAACACGCAGGTGGAACATTTCAGACTTAAATTCTTGGTAAACAGAAGAACATGAACCCCACAGAACTTCTATCAACGTATGGAGTGGGAAACTCAAATCAGGAGCAACGATTTGAAAGATGGTATAGAAGGTGACGTCAAAATAGGACGGAATAAACTCGAATCAAGTGCGAAGAATAAAACTACCCGTGTGTTAAAATAAAACGAATAAAACAAATATGTAACCAAATGCAGAGTTTAAATGATTGAAGCGATTTCAAAAATTTACTTTAGATTTATTATTAGACATATTGTCACAAAAATTTACAGTAAAATAATAAAAAAAACCTCTGAAAGTTTTTGTGACATATTACGCCACACACACACACACACACACAAAAAAAATCACATTGGATTAGTTTGGGAAAGCCATGATAGGATCTCCTGCTTAAGTAATTTACCAGAATTGTTTGTTTGGAGATACGTGAAAGATTCAGTGTTTAAGCCTCCTCTACCAACAAGCCATTCAAAAATGTGGGCTGGCATCATCATTCACTGATTTTGAACAGATCTATAATGACATGCTCCACCGAGTTTTCCAAGAACTTCATTATCAACTTGATATCTGCAGACTCAGCTCAGTAAGGGAACTTTTATAGAGCCCTTGTAATATCTCAAAAACAACAAATTTTACTTCTTTTATACGACTGTAAAGTTTTGTGACAATACGTCCATTAATATAGCTATAGAAAATTTGTGAAATGGCTTCCGTTCTTTAAACTCTGCATTTGGTTCCATATTTGTTTAAAACGTTTTATTTTAATACACGGGTAGTTTTATTCTTCGCACTTGATTCGAGTTTATTCCGTCCTATTTTGACGTCACCTTATATAACTTCTTTCAAATTGTTGCTTCTGATTTAAGTTTTCCCACTCCATACGTTGATAGAAGTTCTGTGATTTCCTTCTTGTGCGGTTCATGTTTTTCTGCTTACCAAGAATTTAATTATGAAATGTTCCACATCCGTGTTTTCTTCGGGTTTTCTTCCTGTTTCTATGCTTTCCTGCAATCTTTATCCTATTGTACGCGATTGTTCATCTCTCTTATCTCAATTATTAGTATCAGTAATATGTAACATAAACTATAAAATTTAGTTCAGATTTATACTTTATCTAGCACTTGCATATGATTTTGTCCACATGTATCAGAAAATATACCCGTCATTATGTCACCGACAACTACTGTATAAAAATAAATTTACAAACATTTTGAGCTTTACTATACTATTAATCAGCAGTAGACCGGTATTTACCCAATATAACTAATAGAAAAATCTTGATCTAAATTCTGTGTATCATGCTGTGGTTCTTGCAAGGACAGAAGGAAGAAGGAAGCGAAACATTATCTTAGATAAAAAACCAATTAAATGTCTACCACTCAGTACACAGAAAGGCCGCTCGCTCTAGAGTTACGTAAAACTTAAAGATAATATATAAGTTTGGCTAACGGGAGTTTCACGTTGCAGATTATAACATTTTCCTGGAGGACTACCGGTCCAGTCCTCACAAGACATGGATCATTAAGCCCAGTGGGAGGTCGCAAGGCGCTGGAATCTTCTTAATCAACCGACTTTCCAAAGTGAGGCGCTTTACCAAGGACACTAAGGCACTGCTACAGTCCTCGCTTTCAAAGGATTCCTACGTTATATCAAGGTTAGAGCTCACTTTAACAGTCTTAGCTTCGAATAATGGAAAAAATTAAATAACGGCTCAATAATTCTCAAACAAAAGATTAACTAAAATAGATTTAATTAAGGATACTTGTGGCAAGATTTGGCTGTGGAATCTGCTCGTAATATATTTCTTTATAAATAACCTTATATGAAAATATCATATCGATAAAATAACATATGAAAGAGCAACTCGTGAAGCTGTATGTTGCTCTACTGGATTGAACATGTGATACCCTGCAACTTATTTGTTTTCACCACTTATATTGCTTCTTGTCCGCTCAACAAACGTATCTTATAACGTCATATTAAAAATTAATTATTCCTTTTACCTTTTCTTCTTTTCAATTTTGGTCATCTAAGGACCACGAATAGTAATCCTGTGAATTCATCTCGATGTTCCATTTCTTGACTTTCAACATTTCTTCATCCTTTGACTTTTCTGTCTCCTTCTTTCTTGCGTTCAGATGTTATTACCATTCCTCTTAATCTTAAACTGGAAACCCTTGAAATTTTCTATCAGTCTTCTGTAATTTATTATGTCTTGCATTATATCTTCTGTTATTTTATTCTATTTCGCACCTTTATTTACTCCTTAGATTCACTGGTTGCCAATCTTGTAAACGTGGTTAAAAATTCTTTTTGTAAGTCTTCTGTTATCTACCCTAATTACGTGACCAAAATATATGATTCCCCTTTTTTTTTGGTCGTGTCTGCCATCTTCCATTTTCTTCTTCATTGCATAAATGTTCTATTCCTTCGATGCCTAAACTCTCCTTCTTCAGTTCTCAATGGTCCTAAAATTTTCATTTCCTTTTTTCTGTCTCCTTTATTTCTCTAATTTTCATGTAGAACATGCAAGCTTTGGCATAGAGACATCCTAGTTAGATTACTGTGCTTTAGTGTTTGATTCTTACTAAACAAGACGTAACTTGTTTGTAGAATACATAAGAATATGATTTCCAAAGATACAACAAAATCACATTTATGTTAGCGAGACTTGACTCCAAATGAATTACGTAACACAGAAGAAAAAACATTTAAGTGAACGCGTACACCTCTAATATTTCACTAAGACACTTTCAATACTTTGAAAAGACAAATGAAGTGAGTATAAGTGTTTTACATATTCAAATTAAGTCAAATATTGATTTCATGTTTTACAAGTAATCGTGTTCCGTCTAATGTTCTCGGAACATAGTGGATACGCCAAACAAGATATCCAAAAACATAACAACCATTGAATACTTAATAATCTCACATTCTTACGCATCAAATCTTTAAATAAACTCAAATATGACTTAAAACGCTACTGAATTGATCCAAAACATTAGAGGGAAATGTCTGAAGCATGTTGAGGTGATATCAATTTCATAAACTATTTACAAACCGAAAAATACAATTAGAAATTAATATCTGCGCTAACGACGGAACATTATTGCATAAATATTATAAAATGCAGATTTAAGAGAAACTGAAAAGATAATGCATTTTTGCATTTTCGCATTTCGTCAAATTCAACCTGCCAAGGTTTAAGCACTGTAATGCATAGCCCTTGGGACATTATTAAGCTCTACTCTTGCATTTCGCATTTAAACTGCGCAGGTACATTCAGAATCCGTTGCTGATCGGTGGCAAGAAGTTCGACTTGCGTCTGTACGTGCTGGTAACGTGTTTCAAGCCGCTGAAGGCATACTTGTTCCGGCGCGGCTTTTGCCGCTTCTGTACTGTTAAGTACGACACTAGCTTACAGGAGATGGACAACGTGTTCGTGCACCTGACCAACGTCTCCATACAGAAGCACGGCGTGAGTATTTTGTTCTTCCGCCTTACTAATCGATAATCTCTTCTTACAGTACAGGTTTCATGCTATCTTTATATTATACTAGATTTTTTCCTTGCTAGATGGAAGTCTAGTTGTTATCCGTAACTTCGTACGGGTGTACTTAAAATTTTATTTCCAGAATTGGATATAGAAAGTTTTAACTTACCTAAAAGGTTTCCAAGAAATCACGAGATCAGGATAATAAGCTGTGTCTGCACATAATATTTATGAACATATCACACACAATCTAACTGCCATAAAAACAAAGCCTGAGTGACCGATATAACAAAACTTAGACTTGCCCACACTATTAGTCTGTCTGTAACCGTTCGATTAGTTTTCAAAATATAGCTATAAGATACGCTATTTAACGCGAAAACATTATCGTTTGTCCTGCCTCGTAATACATAGTATTTACTTTTCAAATTTCATCAACATTGGGTTAGCCGTTTAGTCGTAACAAATATATATATATATATATAGAGAGAGAGAGAGAGAGCTACTTTCTCATTTATACTGATAAGTTTAGATTCTGTAACCACAAAAGTGTAGTATCTGTATCGGAAGGGGCCTCCAGTAATACTCGAATACCCAAGCAAATCATCTTAATTGCCTGTGCTGAGCAATAGGAAACGAACGTTTAGTAGAAAGAAGAGGAAAAACCGAATTAAAAACAGAAGTCGGTTATAATTAAACAGTTAATAAGTAGAGGCAAGGTATATTTACTGTAATGGTCTACGTTCAGAGTGTCGTGAAAAACAAAGTATCTATAAGGCTTCTGGAATTCTGGCACTTTTTGAACTGGCGAGATTGTTGATTGGCCAGTTCATATTTTTAGGCTGTGTGAGGGTGGCTAAAAGTTTATTCCATGTAAAATTCCACTTACCTTGCTGGTTTAGCGCTGCTACTACCAACGTTTCGGCACTCAACATGTGGCCTTCTTCAGGGTTATTTTGGGCTGATGCATCGACTGATAACGCTAATTTGCATCCCTAAACCCAGAAAGGAAGTCCAATTTTACAAACATGATTCCTACAAAACACATCAAATTTCATATAATTTTACTCCATCTTACTTCATACGATTCTACCTGATGCTTCTTCTCTGGTGCTATGTCGATAAAATTAAGTGATTTTTGCGTATAATTATTACAAAAGGAAAAAGTCTAAAGTTTAATTCTGTTTTTAAAATTTTAACACAAAAGATTCCAAAAGTAAAAATATGCTAGTGTTTTCGATTAAAATGTATTTTCTTATTTTAGATAAAGGATTAAAGGATCCGTCTTTCTGCACTTCTAACCATTCAATTTCTTTTTGTAGCAACGAGAAAGTGCTTTCCTTAACCCGTAGACCTCGGAATTTCGGAGGTAGTTTCAGATTAAAGTAGAAGTGTTGAGAAATAATTTTATGCCCCTCTAATCTTAAACGTACAAATTTCGTTTCACATGTAATTCACATTTCGAATAATTTTTATGTTAAGTTTCTACGTGTATTATATGAAACAAAAAATCCATACTTCACTTGAAGGTTGAGTACTTGGTGCCATTTACGAGACATAAACCCGCACTTTTCATTTAAAAAAATGTTTATACCTGTAAAAATATAACTCAGATAAATAACCAATAACTCGTTGCTCTGCTTGCTCCAAGCTTAATCCTCTGCAATTTCATCGCCTAGTCCAGATTTCTACTAACACAACCTGCTTACATAAATCTTGCTAAGGAACCTTAAGCCAAAATTGGCACAAATTAAATTGTGTGAATAATTTCATTACAGTGCATTCCCTTCGTTCACTATGTTGTTCGATATGAATCCACAAAAAAAGTACGAGACAACAGCTGTGGAATTGTCGCGTTCTTCTGCACTTTCATTCCTATTTTTCTTATTCTCTTGTAAAATACACTTCTGAAATACCTAAATTCTTCTACACCCTTTATTTTTTTCTCATCCATACATAACATTTTGCGCCAAATGCACTTTTTTATAGATTCTTGATTTACTGTGAACTTTGGACCTGCTCGTGCAGTTAATAAAAAAAAACTTGTTAATATAAATTTTATCCACCGCGCTTTTAAGAATGGAAAAAACTGAAATTAATTAGTATTGTGGGAGAATGTATGACAGAATATAACTTCGGGAGTGAACTACAGATATTAAGTGCGTCACTTTGTGTGCAGACTGAGTACAACGATACGCACGGCGGCAAGTGGAGCGTGGACAACCTGCGGCTGTACCTGGAGAGCACGCGGGGCACCTCCGTCACGCGACAGCTGTTCGACGACATCTCGTGGCTCATCGTGCACTCCCTCAAGGCCGCGGTGCCCGTCATCGTCAACGACCGGCACTGCTTCGAGTGCTACGGATACGACATCATCATCGACAACAAGCTCAAGCCGTGGCTCATCGAGGTCAGCCCCGCCCTGCTATACACTAAATCTGTTAGCTCTAGACGTTAAGCGCGCATGCGCCGCAACGTTCTGCGCATTCGCATTTAACGTTCTGCGCATGCGCACTTAACGATACTATCATGCAAGCAGCTACGATAGTGTGCGCTGATACCAAACTCATGTTAAACAATGAGTATGTTTGTGTTACGTGAATCTACCAAAACTGCATCAAACATTTTAAAGATTAAGTTGCTTTAATACTCACTGCAAATCACGTGAAGACGTCAGACTGTATATTTACATCCCGAGTAGTCGCCATTATTACACACTGATAGACACACCAGTATTTCTAGTTGATTTATTTTTTACTATATTTTACGCTTTTATGAGGCGTCATATTAATAAAATATTCCACTTATTTCTAGATTACGAGATTCGCGCTGCTTTGATTGATGTATCTGATTGAAGATCATAAAATTCAATGGGAAAATACAGAAGTAATCGCACAATCCAAAGGTTCCTAGAAACGAAAATCAATAGAAATTTTCGAACAAGCCAAAAATTTCAATTAAGACGGCGGGTATGGCTTAAGCGAAATGTGAAAATGTGTACTCGTGGACAATTGCAACACAAAACCTCCAACGACAACAACATCTCTGGAACAGCTAACATCCGTTGCCGTTAACCAAAACAGTTAGCTCAGCGACGGAGTGGTGTGAAAACCGTCACAAGTGATTCTTCACTTCTGAATAGCCCTGATGAAGACCCCAGGTTGGGTGCCGAAACGTCGGTTGTAATACATCAACCAAAGCAGTGCGAATCCCGAAAAAGTAAGTGGAATATTTCATTTATTTTTTGTTTATTAGTGGATTTTTATTTATATTAGTTTGATGTAGATGGTTTCACTATATTTTCTGATCGCTGTTACAAGAGGAAAAGAAAGTATCACTTCTTGCGATTGAACATACTGATACATACATAAGCAGGTTTTTTTCCGACTTCTTAGGCCAAACAACAAGCTCACTTGTGGTTTCGAATCCTCTAATCTTTTCGGTTTGCCCAGTGTATATTGTTTCCAACTAACTACAGGCACCACATAATGGACACGACATTGCAACACACAATACTTAACTACCCATGCCTTCGGCTGGACTCGAACCGGCGACCCTAGGCACGCGGAGCCAGTGCTCTAATCCCTGCGTTACCGAGCTCGCCTACTACAGTATTATTTTGGTGAATGCGATTAGTCTCAGTGGGGTTAATCAGATGGTGTACTACCTGTGGGCAGAATTCTGGAGAAGTATGAAGCAAGTAGTTGCAGGCAAAGTGGTATGGGAGAAGGTGGAAACTAGAGCAGATGTGCCGCAGGGTAGTTAACAAGGTTATTGCTGACCATAATCCTAATAAACATTCTGCTCTTGTTCTAATTGCAAAGTACGATTGTCGGAAGATGACAGAAGGACATACAAAACAGGTAATTGTCTACAACCAAAGAATGATTAAGAGGATACGTGATTAGAAAGTTTTGATACAGGCACATAGGAATTATCTTACTAGGAATACAGGAAATTAAATGTTTTTATAGCTTTGCATGGGAGGTAGAGTTGCCTGTTGAAGATAAAAAAATAAAAAATAAAATGCAGATACCGTGTCATGTCATTTGACAATAAACTGACTTTGACAGGACACGTTGGGAAGGTGGTAGCAAAATACTAGTAGTTCTGAGCTGATAGTATAATTCTGAAAATAACAAGTGGATGTACAGTATCTTGGTAGTGAGATAAATGGTTTATCAAGCAATCTTCAACACTTCGTAGTGGGTTATCCTGGTAATTGTTTTATGGTATCAAATACAGGATCCGAAGAGTGCAGAAAAGGACAGCTAGATCAGTTTGTGGAAATTATGACGCAATAGACAGTGTGGCTGACGTGATGAAGGAATTTGGTGCGGAGTAATTAAAAGATGAGGGATTACGTATAAGGTATATATTGAAGATGAGGCCAAGGTAGATAATGTACGGAGAATTGGCCAATAATTGAATAGTCCTGTATATAGTCTCCTAGGAGGTGAGATGCCTCGTGTTAAAGAAACTTGTTAATTTATATTGGCTGTTTACCATATCCTCATTCTCTTTTGAAGCTAGAAGGAAATTTTATCTGGTAATCTTATAAAAATTCACAATACCAAAGATTATTACTCCCGTTTGGCTGCGAGATATACAATATACATTACTCCACATGAAACTTTAATTAAAGTTCGTAAAACAACGATTAATATTTAAAATTTTCCATTGTTGTAATTCTAACTATTACATGTAATACGTTTTCACTGGTTTCCAAGTGTCGGTTAGTACTGTCCAATTTCGGAGTATGTTTCATTTCATATACACATAGATCGTAACACGATTCAAATCACTTCGCTTTAATTTCAATTCTTGTGTTAATGATTTTTGTTCCTTATATTGCGATATAAATATCGGATGTGGCTCGACAGGTCTACAAACCAAAAACTGCTTATCTCTGAAACCCTAAAAGCTGGAGAAAATACGATAACCACAATAATCTGTAATAAAAGAATTATTCATCATTTGAGGATTGCTGCGATAAATCATATGTTCGAGCGTCATCATGATTAGGTTTAAACTTATTAGTAACGGTATTTCATAAAGGTATACTTCTATCGATGTACACTTACGGTTTTTATCATGTGGAATAAACAAAAAAAATACTTCTGATAACATAAACCACAAAATATCACGTAATCTTGTGTTTGCATTTTATACGCTATCCAAAAGTCATTTAATTTAAAATCAAAACAACTGGATTCAGAGAAAGAATTGATTTCCCAAAAATTGCGTTATATCACTCCCATGATTCAGGCTATTCCAAAGGAAACTAAATGGGTTATTTCATAGACGTTTCTTTCAACAAAATCCTGTTGCTTGACTGTTTTCATATTGTTTTTATTTATTCACAAATTAAGGAAGGTGAGCGAGGTTGATTTGTGTTTCAGATAAACGCTTCGCCTTCTATGACGGCGACGACCGTTAACGACCGAATCCTCAAGACGAAGCTCATCGACAACATTCTCAACATCGTCCTACCACCTGACGGATTCCCAAAGTGAGTCATTAACAACAGCAATGAAACACTTATTTTTATAAATCTAATCCGTTACTACAAACATTGGATACAGTTTATGTTTAGATGTGCGATTAGGGTTGCAACGATATATCAGTCTATAGTATCAGACCAAAAATATCCATATTGATTCGATATTTTACATTGTTACTCTGTTGCAGAATATGCATGCCCAGTTTGGTACTCATCATCTCATACCAAACAGGTGGATTTAGACCTCAATAACACCTGTAGGCTAGTGACAGGTTGTTTAAAGCCTACCCCAGTTGATAGGCTTTACCAGCTTTCGGGCATTGCACCACCCAGTATCCGGAGAGAAGTGTCTGCGAACAAGGAGAGGACAAAAGTAGAACGGGAAAGGGCTCATCCACTGCATGGCCATATACCACCAGCCAAGAGACTCAAATCCAGGAAAAGCTTTCTCCGAACCTCACGGGAACTAATTGGGTCATCTGAAAAGGCAAGAGTACAGTTATGGAAAATGAGGGTTCCCAACATCTCGGGACCACTGACAGTTGCAGAGCGCTTGCTACCTGGTCATGAAGAAGACTGGAACGTCTGGCGGTCCTTAAATCGATTGGGAACAGGAGTGGGCAGGTCCAAGGAAAACCTAATGAGATGGGGTTATACTGATACTACCAGTATTAAGTGCGAATGTGAAACTATGAATCATATGCTCGAGTGCCCTATGTGCCCATCATCCTGTAACAACGAAGACTAGTTTCATGCAACACACAATGCGATTGAGGTTGCGAAGTACTGGGCTAAGTGTGTTTAACGTTGTTGATTTGCACAATGTATTTAACTGTGTATTTTGATGTTTTTGATACGAGAATAAGTACCCATTCAAAGGCAAGTTTCTTTCTGTAGTCGAAATTGTACCGAGATTCGAACGAACGGTATCATATTATTCCGAATCGAAATAAAATTATCAGAAATTAAATTTAACTCCTGCTAGTTTTAACATAGAAAGCAAACTGCAGATCATTCCACATACTAGTCTGTCAGGCCTAAGTTATAAGAGGATTTTGCATTAAGGTATACTCCCTTGACTTTTGATAGTTCCCAACCAAATTAGCAAGGTAGCAATTTATATTCATACTTCAACCCTTAGTACTGGCTTGCAGCAGTTTTTACAACCACGTCAAAACTCTACGAGTCTGTATTGTTGCTAGAAAGTGCAAAAATACGCTATTTAGAACCTGTTACATCACCATACTGACTTATGCACCACAAACTAGTACCATGTCGAGAAGAGAATATAGTATACTTCAAGCACCTAAAATGAAGTTTGTCCGTACCATGCTTCAGAAGACACGAAAGGACAAAGTAAGGAATGAAATCAATCTCGCAGAGGCCGGTATAAACATCAGTGTAGCAAACTCCATACAGTACATGGTATGGACATGTCCAAACATTGAGGTGGAAAGAAGAGCAAAGGCCTACTTTACTATTGCGAGGTTCCTTACTTTCGAACATTAATTAAATTATCTTGGCAGGTTGAGCCAATTTTCGAGGTTCCTTGCTACCTTTCCTGTTAATGATATCCGCTGAGGACGATGTATATGGCCCCAAAATATCGACTCGCACGGCTATTTGCTATCACCTAGCTTTACCATGTAGTCATATATCTTTTTATGATTCAAAAGATCTGTAGCTTGTTTTAGAACAATTACTATTTATTCACACTTATGAAACAACTCAAACAATACACATTCTCACATTCAACACCCTTTCCGCTATATTTTAATTATTACCGCGCGCCTTGTTTATTAGCCGGTCACTACGATTACAATCTACGAAATTCAACAAAATGAAACATATAAAGAGAATTTAAATTTACCCCTTTTACTACACAGACTACTATACTGTGCGGCCTTCTAAGATAAAATAGATTCCTGCAAATGTTATTTCCAAACTAGCATTATTATTTCCCAATGTCTGGTGAAGTGGGACCTTACATATGCCCCCACTTTATAACAAATCAGCACATTAGTAGAAGAATATGCGAAAATCTTTAATTTACGAGTGCAATGAAATACTTCTTCCACCAATCTATTTAGCTCGCAATGACAGGAAGGATAAGACTGGAGAAATAAGATGTCGTAACTTTTACGTATTCTTTCTTTCCTCGTTCTGTTCTGGATTTGAATGCACAGAATTAGGATTGGTGCTCAGCACCCTCTGCCACCCACAAAATTTGTGAATTGCAGATTATAGATGTTGATGTAAAGTGCCACTGATCAGCACAGGTTCAAGCACTACGGGTCACGCTCCAAGCGCGCGTTGCCCCGCGCCTAACCGACACACCGGGCTTCACTGATAAGCACGGGTTCCATACCGCAAACTCGTTCAAGCTTCACATAGCACAGTCGTAGCGCACAATCGCGCTGCAGTTCGAATACCGCCTCAGCGTTCAACAGGTGTTACTGTCGCACCTGAGTTAGATAGCTTTATTTGCCATTGAAGACCGAAATCGATCAGGAAGTCTGCGTCTTAGCGTATGTGAATCGGATTATCGGATTGTGTCAGATATGAGATGCGCCTCATACTGAGAAATGGAAAATAAGAAAGCTACAATAGAATTATAGTAATCTGCTGCGTATCAACCTCTGTGTTTTGACCGAAATGGGAATTGGTGATAGATTATTCACCATTTATAAAGAGACTGCTATACGTACGTTCCACTCAAAAGTACATGACAGTAACTCCCAGGTTTGAATCAATAACCAGTGGGAAATCTTACTGCAACCATAAGAAAATGGCAACCGCCATAAAGGGTTCAGTTAGGGTAAGAAAAGAATTTCAGTTGAAACATTTTTGCTTTTGTATTTTCTGACTTTACTTGATTTTAATAAAAAAAAATCTTTTCAATATAATTTATTATTAATATAAGCATTGATATAAGAGATTACTTGTTCTGGGAAGAACTCAAGAAAAAAATCTCATTTAATGTAATTTAGACACAGTATATTAGGCCTTTAATCAGTTCAATTTCAACAAAGGAAATGACGTTTTTTTTACATTAAATAATAGTTAATTACTCGCAATGATTGATTAAAAAGTTGGTAGAGCATGAAGAGTTAATTTTAGTCGAACGGTTGGCACGACGGTCCCTGCTTTTTTAAATGAAGCCACATCTGTTACGCTTATGAGATGTTGTAGACGATTAGGTTCAGTCTTCGTTACCTTTAGGAAATAAACTTTTATTGAAAGCACTATTCTTCTTAATAACAATCATTACACATTACACAATCATAAACCAATAAATACATCCTGTTATCTCTTAACTTGCTCGTCTTGAATTCTGCTTTTTAACGAACAATTCCTCAAAAACCTCTCTGACCAACTCCACAGATCATTGCACATAACTCTTATTTGTTAGGAACAGATATTAATTCATAACATTTTTTATAAGAAATAAAAAACAAATAAGTGAGCAATTTTTTCCATTTTAATTAATACTACCTTAAAAAAAAATATATAATTATGTTTGTGGAAACGTTCCCGGCGTATTGATGCAATGAATTGTTCACAGGATTTCAGCCGGATAGTGTAGAAAAACGACAATGTTTCGACAACCGGCTCGGTTGTCGAAATGTTGTCGTTTTTCAACACTATCCGGCTGAACTCCTGTGAACAATTCATTGCAATTTCGTATGTTTTCCCTTACACTCTCCATGCCTGAAATTCCCTGTTTCGATGTTTATTGTTTCCCATCCGAGCCTGCGTTAGAGGCACCACTTCTTGTAAACACTTTACGGGGTCGTGACAGTTCACGTGTTGCTGGGCCAATGACTTCTACGTTCGTTTGTGTTCCGATACCTCTCAAGCTGAGTGCCGCCGATGACAGTGCTCGCCACACAGTGTTCATACTGGCTGGTTGTGTTGCAGTGCGCGGTGGAACAAGACGCCGTCGCCCTCCGCCCTGGGCGAGTTCGAGCTGCTGCTGGACGAGGAGCTGGCGTACGCCTCCGGGGAGCACCCCGTCGCCACCATCCCGCCATACTACCTGCGGCGCTGACTCCTCCGGGGAAGTGTTTGTGTAATCGTCTCTTCGTCGGTCCCGACCCTCAGTGAAACGTCTGACAACATTACAATAAACAAAATCTCGGTTTTTCGTCAAATACCTGTTTTAAGTAGCTCTAAGTTAATGTAACCCGGCGCCAATGACCTGAAAATAATTACGCGGACGATGACACGGGTCATCATGACCCGGAACTTAAGGCAAAAGAGTTGCAAATAGAAAAAGAAAACAAAAAAGTATATAAAAACAAACAAAAACTAAAGAAATGCAGAAAACCAAAACAAAACACAAAAGAATATTTCAGTCAACACCTCGATCGTGACATTAACTTCATGTCTTCCTCTTTTTTTCACCTCTTCTGTCCTTTCAACATTAGTTTTATTTATGATAGTGTGGGAACCGCAATCTCCGCCTCATAACGCAAAAGTACACTTATCACACACATAACATATTACACGTTCTGTAGACAGACTGCAACTCAATATGCTACCAATATTCGTGGAAAGTAACGGAATACTACGACATTAATATTTTGCTAGTAGTGCATGGTATGATTCTCTATGTAAAAGAGACTATGGAGAGCAACCATGTGAAAGCAGACCTTCGCACAGAGCACTGATGATGAAGATACTAAAGCACCGCATTAAATGTTTTCGTTTTCATTATTTCTAGTAAGCCCGTCACAGACATTCAAATTATAGAGCAATAATTTTTTGTAATCGTTTATCCTAATTAGGAAGCCTATGAATTGTTCTTATGAACATTATTGAAATTGTGGTAGAAGATTTTGAGTTCCATTTTCAGCTTCTACATGCAATAGCTCAATTACTATTTCATTTGACGTTAATTTCGGCAGTTAAAAGCAATTCAAATGTATGTGTAATTGTTTGGTTGCTATTATCTTTGCTATGAGCTGGCGGGGTGTCAACAACTAGATTATTAGTTCCATAGAAATCACTAGGGGCAATGTGTGGAGGATAAATCCTTTAACTGTCTCATCCATAAGTAAGGTAACTGAAGAAAGGCTTCAAACTATTGTAGTTTGTTGCTACCATAAATGAGGCATGATAATGCCTGTTTGGCAATTTTATTTGTTTGGTGATAAAAATTAAATTATGAATTTCCTTAATTCATTTTATTAACCCTCAGTTGGAGGGGCTGGCGTACAGAGTACGTCAATGATGCATTGCTGGCTTTGAATAACAGACTACCAATCTTCTGTCTTCCCTCCTAGTAACAGTGCACCTAGTCGATTAGTTCAGTCCGGCTTCCGACTTCACTAATTAACCTTTTCTCGTGAGCCTGTCATATCGGCGAACATAGTACACCACCCTTTAACTATGTGAAGAAAAGATTATGGAAACTATCAGGAGGTGTTACAAGAAATGTCGGATGAATGGGCACTCGGGATCAGTCCATAATGCATCTAATATCGATGAATCAGAGTTCACTGAACATTCTGAACATTGCTCAGAAATTGACGGAGATGTTCTTGATCCTCCTTGTAACGTTCTGACCTCATTACCTGATTTAAAATTATAATTAATTTTATTATCATGGAAGGTAGAACTTGCATGAATACTTTATATGAGAAATCACAAATGGTTTTATTTCAATTACTCACATGACATATATAACAAAATTAGTTAAAATTAATCAGTTGTCCTTTTGCGGGCGCCAGGGTATTTTACATAAAATACACAAAATTAAATAGTAAACAAATTCAACATTTTGACTGTTCACTTCTGAAAGAAATATTTGCTCCGGGCTGTGAGAGTTTTATCTGCAGGGTCGTAGCTGGGCAATGCTATGAACTTTCACTTGTAGCTGGCACAATGTCCTTCATATGGCGATATATAATTACCGAATTTTGATGTCGGCCACACACACTGGATGAAGTTTTCTGCTCTGCTACGGAACAGTGTGGCAGGGTTCTTCAGAACATCCTTTGCCTGAGCACCTCCGCTCAAACAAAGTGGCTGATGTCCCGTTCCAGGCAGCACATTCTCATTAACGCACAGACAGTCCACATCGACCGATCGTGAATGCCGACCAGCACTGAATGTTCCTTCTCTCCTCTCGTTCGTCGTGCCACATGCAAAAACAGAAATTCCGCAGATCACCCTGTTTGTCTACCTGGCACGCACAAATCTCCCCTCCATTAGGCCCACACTCTTCTCCCCTCGCTAATTCTAGGAACCGGCCTGCTGGTATTCCTCAGATCAGCCGCTCCACACCTTTACACAGAGTCCAAATGCCCACTAAAATATTCCACATGTTATTAATAAATCTACGTTTATGAATGTAACGAGCGGTACAAGACGCGTTCGTTACATCCTCAAACGTCCTAGTCGCCTAGTGTTTCTCCGGATGTTGGTGTTGTTGTCAGCGATTCAGGTAATGACGATATTTTTGTAAAGACAAATGACAAAAAGGAAAAGGTAACGAGAAGGTTTTGAAACAAGTAAGTGGAATTCACATACGGAAGAAAAGTCCCGTTATGAAACTTTTCAAGAAAATCTTGATATTTTTTAATTGAAAACCATTCTTCCGTATTCCAAAAACTGTGATGATTTATTTATTTATTTCTCGTGTCCAGGACATAACATTAAAAGTTGAAACAAAACAAATAAAATTAATTAATTAATATTAAGCTTATGGACTATAGAAAACAATCCTGATGGCCTTCTCATTTGCCCTTAAAAGATCGTCGATAGTGCAGGTTTCAGGTAGATTCCTGTGTACCAGAAGATGTTGTGTAACCCCATGTTATGATATTAGATCTCCATCTGGACACTTCAGTTCTTAATCTATTTAGTGCCTTCCATATGGCATATGGCTGATTACACCCCGCGGCCGGTGCTTCTTTGATATTCCTCCAGTGCCCTTCAGGCAACGAATTTCGCCATAGTTCTACACGGCGTGCTACAGGTGAACATATTATGGCTGTAGTTGACTGTAACAAGCTCATTCTTGACTTTAACCTTGCGGGATGAGGTTCGTGTCCAAACAAAGGGTGTCTGGGGTCTGTTTCCTCTTCTGCATCTCTGCAGCTGTTGCCCACCACCTGACATTCGAAGGAAAACAGCTACATCCATGATTTGGTATATTATGCTGACAGGAGTTGGTTTCAGAGAACCTGTTACAATGCGGCCAGTATCATTCAGAGCTATATAAGCCTGCCTAGCATGTGGAGAGTTTTGCCAAACTGGTGCTGAGTATTCTGCTGCAGAGAAACTGAGTGTAAGGACAGATGTAACTAACGAAATTTCTGTTTTGTAGCATATTATAAGCAGTAAAATGATTGATGCTCTCGTAGAGCATACAAACATTTACCTTCAACGGATCAGAACCGTGGATAACCCTCTACAAATCTCTAGGGGAAGCATGTGTGACACAAATAGAGCAGAAGTATTGGCTTTTGAAGTATTTCATACTCACTAGTGTCCAAAAAAAATGTCCGAAATCAATCAGTATAAGGCGTAGTGTAAGGACAGCACTGGAATTGAAATTTTGCAATGGGTTATGAGTCTCAAATGATTCAGAAATTTGTGTGTTGCCATCAGATTCGATGACAAATACACAAGCATATATACAGACAAACTGATAAGTTAGCTACATTAACAGAATTTTTTTCATTCTTTCAATGAAAATTGCCAAAATGTTTTATACGCCCTTTCACGATATCACGATCGACGTAAAATTAGAACCCTTTCTCAGGAGATGCTTATTAATTCAATATATGCCGAATAATTCTATGTTTTCTTTTAATTCCTCTTCTTAATTTCTTTCGAATATAGTTCCTGGATAGATAGATGTAATAAAATTTGAAAAAAAAAAAACAGGCAGAAATTTGAGAGTGTAAAAATAATGTAGGCAGCCTCTACAATTAAGGATTAACGACCTTTTTCGAGGAAATAAAGTGTTGGGACTTAATTAAAGCGTGGTTCTCGTGTCAAGACGTCGTGTGGGTCCGATAGCAATGAGAACAAAGCGCCATCGATCTGAGAGGCCAGCGGTGTGTATTGTGGCGGCTAATTGGTGACCGGACAGGTAGCGGCGAGCGGCCTATTAGAATAATGGGCCGTCACAGAAGGCGCCACACCTAACACAATCAGGCGCTAAACTAATCAACTAAGGCCAGAATTGGTGGTGTCTGCGGGCCGCGGGCGACCCATTATCGCTCCGGTAATGACGTTAACCGGTTCATAACGGCCCCGCCGCTGTGATTCCGCGTCAAAACGGCGCCATCCAACCACCGAAGCATACCGTCACTTTGAGACGGCGCTAGTCTCGTGCCCCAGGTACGGCTACAGCATGGGATTCGTTTTATTTCTTACCGTATTTCCTCACCCATCAAACACAACCGAAAACGTGACACTTTTTTTCTGCCTTCAATTAGTATCATGCTGTACTTCATTCCTTACTACAGCTAGAGAATCTATCTGGTGATTCAGGAGGAACGGTAAATATTAAAGGAAATGGTAGCATGAACAATATAGAGTAAAAAAGTTCATCTAAACACGTGTCCGATTTCCATTCATTTTGGAGAATCAGGTGCTGGAATTTTATGCTTACCCCATTAGATTTTTGTGTGTGGGGATGGTTGAATAACGAAGTGTACAAAGAAAAAGTAAACACAAGAGACAAATTACTCGCTCGCATTGTAAACACTGCTACCGTCATAAAAGTACACCAAGACGTACTCAGAAGAGCTACACGTACTGTTGCGTAGAGAGATTCAATGTGTATTGAAACGAAGGTGGGATTTTTGGACATGTAATTCAAACTTTTGTAATATATGCGTGTGTCTTTGCATGAATAAAGTGTTTCAATAAGTTATTTATTTGCTTTTGATCATTTTCTGAGGTTTATTTTATGCATAACATTCCAGCAACTGTATCTCCAAAATGATTATAAATTGTACAAATGTTTACATGAACTTTGTTAATCAATATTGCTCCCTTCCATATTTACCATTTCTCTTGAATCACCCTGTATAGAATTTTATAAATAAAATCACGTCTACGAACTTCTGTTGTGATAAATGTTTTTTATTCTCCAGACGTGTTTCACATGGTGGTCTGGTGCGTAAGGTGTTGCTACAGACCGCATGTGAAGATTATCAACATACCTCCACTGATAATGCCCCCGAAAATTATGGCGAAACGCGTTTGGGGAATAAAAACATTTACCACAACAGTTGTTTGTAGACGATATTTTGTTCATAAGCATCTATTATCAGCAGATGCTGGAAGATCTTAAACCGGATGAGTACGGACAGAATATCTTCGTATCAACATATCCATGACAACCTAAGTTATAAAAACTCTCCTTATTTTAATCTTTGACTTCCTACTGTTCTTAGCTTCTACTGTTCCCTCAACCACTAAGTTAACCAAATTCCTGTGTCGTAAAATGTGACCCATTGCTGTCAGGTAAATCCACAAACTATATTTTGAGTGCGACAGGTTTTCATTCTTTAATCAAAAGTCCAAATTTTAGTTCCACAACCTGCTGGGCTATGTACTTGCATATAGCATCATTTTTTTTTATTTTTTTTTTTTAGCGAGGTTAATATTTGAAACTAGAAGCATTTTTTCGTTCGTTAGTCCAACACTGCTTTTTACATTATGATTGCTTCTACCATCAAATATAATTTTATCCTCAAATAACAGGATTTTGTTGTTTGTATTTGTAAATTTGATTCCTTTTATGTTAATTTACTGTTAATTTTTTGCCACTCTTTATGACTTCTGTTTTATTATGGTTTACGTTAAGTCCAAATTCTTTTCTCGGTCTTTACGATTATCTTATTTACCATTATTATCGAATACATATGTATATATATTTATCAAATCAGTTCAACTGAACATTTAATTTAATTTAATTTTTTAATTTAATTTAATTTTAATTTAATTGCAATGGAGCACACGCTCCGGTGGCAATTTCCCTACACACCCAACTTCCCCCTATCCTGCACCCAACTACATTTGCCCTCTACAAATTTTAACTTTAAATTCTTTTAATATTTTCGGTAAGTTATTCATCATTCCCCTCGGTAACTCAACTACTTGCCTCTTCGCGCTTCCCCCAGTTCCAGGAACATCTCCAGTGGCAATAAATAACGAAAAAACAATATTAGATTTAAATACTGTCCATTACGGTATGTACAAGTTGATCAACCGCAGTTCTGGGCATGACCCACAGTATGCAGTTATTTAACTACTGTAGAAAATACGGAACCCTCATACGTTCTCTTCCTAAATTCTTCCACCAATTTCTTTCCAAGTCTCATCACCTATATACGACTTATACACATATTGTACCTATCACGATACAAACGTCAAATTACTTACTCTATTATTCACACCTTTAGGGGTTGTTTTATTGACTATTATAAATATTTTAATAATCAGTTCAAAGGAAGTTGTTGGAAGTCACTCTATTTCTCATATGTTTGATTCGGATAAGCACAGGTCATAGAAGAGAACTCTAACTTAATAGTTTAAAAATAAGTAAATATAAGCAAAAACTAACCAGTATTTAAAACCAAAACTTAAAATTTTATGAACTCATGAAAGTTGCATATGATCTGATCTTTTCAGTCAGCTTCAAAAATCTGTCCAAGTCAAAAAGACTGATGTGAAATACTAAACAGTTAATATTTTTAGTTCCTTATTTACTAGCCTCCAGCATTGATACTATTTAATTAGTACCCATTTAATTTAATCAGTAAGATTTTAATTTACACATTCAGTAAGCATTTAATTTAACCAGTACAAATTTTAAAGATCTAATACCCAATATAAACACGAATTATACTACATACATTAACGAACATTTATATGGCCAAAGAAAGTGAACAATTGGTAAAAAAAATCGATGGAATCTACATTGCACAATAATAGGACTTTAAACTAACAATATTTTAGTAGCTAAAACACTATTTAAGTGATTCAATAAGTCTGACAAGCGTGTTATTTGCTCAGAGCTTGTGGCAAAACTGGAAATTCCGTATTGACTTTTAATGATTATGTGAATTAATTTCAACATATAGCAACAGTGTATGGTGCTGATTCAGTAAGAGAGCAAGAGAAAGAAGGGTGTTACTAGCTGTGTTCGAAGGAGAATGTTACTGATTTGGAACAGTGGTGATGTGTCAATATAGATGTGCTCGGTTGTAAAAACGAAACAGTGTTAAGAAGATCTCAATTCAGAGTTAGACAGAGTGATCTTGCTTTGCCGCCTTGAACCTCTGGAAGATGGGATTAGACATTGAAACCTGGGCGCCCAATTGAAAAAAGTCATAATTCATCACAAAAGCTGACCACACCGCAACATTTCTTAAGGACCTGTGGCGTGGACTGATAAGGTATCGTCCCTGTGATAGACGATGGTTTTGAAAGTGCGTTAAAATTTCGTATGTCACGTTCCTTTAGTGACGTGGAGACGTGTGTGGTCTCCTTCACACGGCACGGCGACGGCAAAACGCCGTGGTCGTGCCGCTCAACAGCCGCCAGTACCACCAGAATCGGCGGCCGGACGGCAAAAATACCGTTGTATTATGTCAGGGGTCTACGTGAATAAATGCAAGCTTTGTCTCGCAACGGTTTAAAGTGCTAATAGATTTACAACGTAAAAAGTACAATTTATATATGACATCAGCTGTAACATAGTATGGCTACTTCTTCTACTATATCTAGTCCTACATTGTGTGACAAAAAGAAGTGAAGCTCCCAGAAGGGAAGAGGAATCAAAATAAAACTTCACAGGTTGGGAGGGTATGTGAGGATATTTCAGTGATTACAAAATCGAGCGAAATTCACACAGAAATTGGCAGTATGACCATCCACACCCATGGCCTGGATGCATGCATTGGGAAGAACATCATAAAGCCATTTCATCCTGAGGCAAGCTGATCCAGAACTGTTGCAACTGGTCCTTGATATCTTGAATACTGGCATTGGAACAAAGTTGACGTGATCTTGCTGGCCACGGGAGTACCTCAACATCATATAGACAGTGTGGACGACCATAGTCCATAGACCACGTTACTGTCACATTGGTGGTAATACATGAGGACGCAGGATGTCCGTGAAGTAAAGCTGTGCCATCAGAGTTGCCTCAGTCATTAACAGCCATGACCTGAAGTCACACCCGATGGCTTCCCACACCATGATGCCAGGAGTAACACCACTGTGCCTCTCCAGAATGGAAGAATGGGACCTCTCCCCATGTCTCCGCCTACTCGCCGACGATGGTTAACCGAAGCAGTCACACTGATAAGTTGGCTCATACTGCCACGTTCTTTACAAATTTGACTCGATTTTGTAATCACTGAAATAGAATCATATAACGTCTTAAGGCGTAAAGTTGCATTCTGTTTCCTCGTCTTCTTCAGGATGTTTCACTTTTTTATCAGGTAGAGTTTAACCTTCGTACTATTGATTGCTTTGGAGACAATGTGCCAATACCCAGGATATCAAGGACCAGTTGTAAGCCAGATTGCCTCAGGAGAGGATACAACGACTTTATATACCCTTCTCAACCGAATCAGTGCCTGCATCCAGATCCAGAGGGGTACAACGTCATACTCATAAGGGACTGTGCATAAACTACGTGGCTCGGTCTAGGGGTGGAGGGGTTGGCTGGAAAGCTACGTTGGGCTACGTGGGGGGGGGGGGGGGAAGTTTCGAGCCAGACCACGTAGCTTTTCGTTCATATTATTTGTCATACTTAAAATGAGATACAGGACACACAATAGCATGTAAATATTTATTTTCACCATTTAATTATCCCCGTATGTAATTTACGATAGTCTGACAAAAGAAAACAGTACAAAATGATTTTTGGAGTCAATTGGGAAAAAGGCTACGTGCTACGTGGAAGGGAGGTAGAGGCAAAAGCCACGTAGGGCTACGTGGGGGGGGGGGGGGATGGGGGGTTGACAGGAGGCCAAAATGGAGCTACGTGGTTTATGCACGCTCCCTAAGTGGGCTCATATTGCCAAGTTCTTTGTAATTTTGACTTGATTTTTTAATCGCTGAAATAAAATCAACACCTGAAGTTTCATTTCATTTCCTTCTCCCTTTCCGGATACTTCAGTTTTCTTGTCATGCAGCATATTTTCATTGTTATTTCCTATTAATGCTACAACTATATTCTTTTTCAAATTCTTCTTGCAGTATTTTGTTTGTGAAGGTTATTAATTGTCGCTCTTATCATACCAAAGGACGAAGCCATCAGCATACTGACTATTTCTTCATCGTTTTTCTTCTTGTTTTATATATATATATATATATATATATATATATATATACATATATGTATATGAAAGTTATTCAATTACTATACAGTTTACAAACTATTCTTCTACATCAAAATTTTAGGAAATCAGGTCTATAATATCAAACATCTTGTCCCATATAACAACATCAACGCTTTTTATAAGTTATTTATTTATTGAATCGTATGGCAATTTAGACACTTTTAAGTACATTGAATCAAATATATACACTGCAACTTTACAAGATTAAAGACATATTTCTAGTTTATTAACATAGTTTATCGATTCCTGAGTTGCCCGGAGGAATTCCACAGGATCACCACTTTAAGATCTTATCGGACATTCTTTAATAATATGACCAATGATCTGAATCTCTCCGCATTCGCATAAAGGGGATGATAGCTTGCCCCACGTGTACAGGGAGTGTGCGCATCTGCCGTGCCGAGTTCTGATTCTGTTGAGTGTGGACCAAGTTTCACGAGGTAAATCAAAACCTAGTGGCTTTTGTGTGATGCAAGGTAAGCTGTTATTTTGGTGTACAGTCCACTCCTGCATCCAAGCTTTGTTGATGTTAAAATCTTCACGTATAGCATCCCTTGCCGATTTCATTGGAGGTTTTCTCGAGCGAAGCCTGTTGATGCTGGCGTCCTTAATATCTTGGTGGATCGGTAAGTTTCTGTTGCCCATTATCCTCTTGTACTCACATATAAGAGCATTTATCCGTCGCAGGTTAGGTGGTAGTATGTGGCTCAGTATCGAGAGCAATTTTGTGGGAGTTGTTTCTTACAAGTCCACTGGTGCTGCAAAACTATTCTTATTTTCTTTTGATACGTTTTTGCAGTGTTAACCCTTAAGCCAGAACAGCATTTGAATCTACAACATATTTGGTAACGTCCCCGTTGTAAGCTAAACAGCACTACAGTTTTCACAACCAGTTCACTGCGCCCGCTAGGTATCGATCTATCGACCTCGTCTCTCTGGACAAACCGAACTTTTCGCAGACCATACCGACCCGTCAGCGCTAATGCTAATTCCCGTTTTTGTCCCGTACTTCGCTTTTTGTTGCCGGCGCCAGAAACATCTGACAAATCCACTTGTCCTTTCTGCCACCCCTCCCTCCCGCCCCCGTGCATATCCGCCCGTCCATTCCCTCACTCTCTCTCTCTGTCACACGCATTCCGTGTCGGCGAGTGTATCCATCTCTTTCACGACCTCCCCTGCTGCGACCAAACGCAGCGAGAGACGGAGACGGAAGTAACTCCTGCCGGTACCACAGTTACATACATATTTAATTCTTCCTGCGGGGGGACTGCCGCACGTGACGTAGCCTCTGAGCCATAAATGGGAGACGAATGGGGCACTTTCACGTGGACGCCATTTCCATAACACCCTTCGGCTATTCCAACGAACTTACTGCTCGCTGCAGTGCAGTCTTTTTTTTTTTCTCCCAGTTCCGTACGTCGTTCTACAAGCGCCGTACGGACGAGCCTCCAGTACAACTCATAGCACTCACTTTAATTCTGAAACATTTTTTTCCTTGTTTTCGTAAGTCTTTCAGTCCCATTTCAACATACGTTCTAATAAAATGTACCTGACGGAAAGATATATAATTGTGTATCACATCTAAAGTGGTGTTGGTATCGTAATGTTTCTACTCTCTCTTCATTGGTTTTATAGAGCCTTTTGAACATTGTTTACTTTTTACTTACTTAATACACTACAAATACGTTATTGCTATAGTCCGTGTATCGCTACAATTTTCGTTATTTTAGATTACCTTTTATCTTTTTTTCCTGTATTTTCTTAACAAAATTTATCCAGCTTTTAACGTATGCAATTCTGCCGTATTTTCTGCCAGTAGTATTTCGGTTTTCCTGAAAGAAAATCACACTCCACCTTTTCCTTCTCTCTTCTGCAAGGAGGGATGCAACCATTTGTTCAATATTAATCACTGAACTTCAGATTTATTCAAAAAAAAAAAATTATACAATTGTACTGCGCTTAATTTACTCCTCAATACAATTATAATTCTCGTTCATTTAACATTATTTTAAAGCTCCTACCACCATCTTCAAAAATCCACGATTCAATCAATTGTTTTCCGCTCATCCTTTTTGTAACAATATTACATGTTTGTCATCGCATCTCCTACGGCTTTTCTCGTTGCTGCCAAAGATGCTCGATAAGCAATATTATTAGTATGGTCATTCAAACAAAATCATACAAGTAATAAAAATTATTTTGATATTTACATATACAGTCGCGTTGGCATAAGTCTGCTACAGTCTCCATAGTGGATTTCTTACAAAGAGAAAAACACTCTCTGTTTCTTAAGTACCGTTTCACGTTCGGATCTACTTATTTCTTCTGTATTAAATTAAGATTGTAGTATTCACTAATGTGATATGACAAGAGTTATTTGGAGTTGACAATATTTCATTGTAGCCTCTAGTAGCTGGGAATCCACAAGTTAAAGCCAGCTGAGATCTAGACGAGCAATAAGAAGCAGTAAAATGTAAAAAATAACTGTACAACCTGCCAACTTACATCGATCTAATTTTTCACCTATATGAAGGCCTTTTAATAGTGATTACTATTACTATTACTATTACTCCGCGATTCACTAAAAGTGTTTGGCGGAGGGTGCATTGCACCTATCAGGAAGGGTAATGGTTTGGAAGGGATATACGGGATATGGCAGGTGGCGCCCATGGGCTATTGTGAGAAACCATCCCAGCATTCGCCTGGAGTGATCTAGGGAAACCATGGAAAACCCAGATCAGGATGGCCAACTCAATCCTCAACCGAAAACTGCTCTCTTGGATGCAGACTCGAAACGTATTTAGTTAAAAGAGTATTTATAGTAACAAGCGCGTCATACCCGGAAATATGAATTTTATCTGGTTATTGAAGTATTCATGGCTTTTGGAAAGACTGAATAATGGATTATACTCGCTTACAGCATTATTCAGTACGAGTAGGCCTACGGTATTCATTGTATGTGAAAAACTTTTAGTGATCTATTTTTAGCTATGGTATGTCTAATTCTGTTAGAATTAAATTTTTGAAGATTTTGTCTGTGTACAACTTTTCCCATCTTTGCAGATCATAACTGGTTGAGAAATGTTGACGTAGACTATTCAGCCGTGGCTGTCAAACTAAATTAAATTCAGATTAATAGTATTTTTGGCACGACAGCAACACGCTTAAACAATTCACTGTGTTTATAGGTATTTCATGTTGTTTATTGCATTTTATCTTTCAAAAGCATTTAAATACTTTAATTAATCATTTTATTAAGTAGGTCAGTTTGGTCAGGTTTCTTTTTTAGTTAACAGATTGTTGTGTAATAAATTAATAGAATCGAGTTTCTAATGTTAAGCGTTGTCGATTCTTGTGACTATTGTAGGACATTATATTATCTTGTGTTTGATTATCAAATCTCATATCGGTTTCTGAATCTTCACTTATTACAGTCCTATTCATATTTTATAATAAAAATTGATCATCTCCTGTGCGGTCTGATTAACTGAGTATTAAACTCAACAATATTTTACACCAATTTCTGTCTGCTTCATCAAGTTTCCCCCACCACTCCTTCATTTCAATTTGCTGTTGTTACGATTCAACAGAAAGTTTTATCTTACATATCCATCCACATCAATGTCGACTTTCCATACCATATGACGCTCAGTGTACACATATGGAACACTGGGTGCTCTGGTTGAACGAGAACGAGCTGTCTGTTTCAAGGAGGCTAAATTTATGTGCTTTATAGTTGGTAATTCGAGCTGGATAGTGGGTGGTAGTTGGGGTAAGGAACAGAGAGGAATTCGGCCATGGGCTTTTGAAGGAGCCACCTTGACATTCTCTTGCTGTGATTTCGTAAAGCCGTGGAAAACGAAATCTGAATGGATAGACGGGGATTCGAACCCACTACCTCCGAATTCAGGACCGAGCGTTTCCGCTCACCCAACACGCTCGGTGAATACATTTGTATGTAAACTCTCGCCATTCCTAATCATAGAAATATTTTGTTGAAATAAAAATTAATGGAATCGATAGAAATTCTCAGCAAGTTACTATAACTATTGTTATCGATCGATACATCACATGTTCCTGTGTACTTTCCCTTGAATCCTACTTCTTTATTACACTTAATTTCACTTTAAATTTTTTAAATGCTTGAAGCAATTTTTGCAGCTATTCCTTCTTTAATTTATTCCGGTCTAAGACTCCATAACCCACAAATGAAATTTTTTCCACTCCGCTGAGCCTGCAATTAAGTACTAATTCATGGTCATGGTTGTCTCTTTTCTTTTCCAAGTCTGCCAGTGTACGCCTCAAATACTCTCAGCAATCTCCTTCACCACCTTCTCTCTTAAAATGAATCCAACATTAGCACATTTATCATATGAGTCACTGACTGCGATCTACTATAGTAACAAACTAATCTAGCGGCTTTCTTTTGAAACCTCGCCAACTCATGATCAAATTCAAATTATCGTATGGCATTGTTGGCTGGGAGATTCGGAAGGATTGGCCGCCAAGTGACAGAATTTCCGATTCGTCGCTCAGTGCGCATCTCTCACGGCTACCTAACCTAACCACGTAATCCTTCTCGGCATAGGGAACCTACAGTTTAACGAAGGAAGCGTTCTGGTGTACTTCACATTACACAACAAGCTGTGCAAGAGAGTTAGGTCAGTATAAGGGCCTTTGAAAATCCTCGAATCTGTAATGTTTCGATTTACAGTTAACCACTGTACCACCAGGCTGCTTAACAGCTCCTGTATCTCATACATATTAGGACTGTTGATAATATATCGATATATAGAAACATTGATACTATTTTTAGAAAATATCGATAGTTAAGAGTGATATTTTTAGAACGATATTTCGATAGTGAAATCTGGGAATCGGCTTCGATATTTCTTAAAATAAGTTATCATTTTTCGTTTGCTCTGAATTTCTGTTACGCATAGAGATCAGCAAGCTTAAGTAAATCTTACCACATTTCTATAAATAATTTGGAAGTTATAGGTACCAAATTTAATCAGTTGATGACAAGTGTATGCAAGTCGTCGCTCGCCCAGCACGAATCGAACGCGAGCCCATTGTTTGCAATGAACGTGTGCATTGTCCAGGGAAGTCTAGTGTGTTAGCAGGAATAGAGGGAACTATAAATAACAAACAGTTGCTAATTAGAGAGCAAGAAAAGTAAAACAACCCAGAATAAGCTATCAACATACAAAACTAAATGAAATACCAAAAAAAAATCTTATGAAAAAAAGTTATTTAACTTGGCCATAATGCGTGCAATCATAGCTAAACATCTACCTAAATAAATGCCTCAACTGTATTGTTTATCAGGCTTAAAATACACAAAATAAGATTTGCCTCGGACCTCTTTCGAAATTATAAGTTTTATTAATTTTTATGAAAATTGTGACACGCATAATGGTCAATTTAAAAAAAAAAATGAACAATCATCATCACCAGGAGAAACCATTCGAAAGTGAAAACCTGACTAAGAACAAAATCACACATGTGTTTATCAGTGGACAACCTTATTTTTATAAGATTTGATTTTATGAAATTACATTTATAAAAGTATCGATACTTTTTAAAATATCGATATATGGAACATCCGATTATTTAAAATTACCAACAGCCCTAATACATATAATGTACGACTCATAATACTTCACCATTTCACCATGCTTGAGCAATAGTCTGGGGTTTGGTTTATCAATCCCCTCACTTTCCTGATACATCTTCAGATCGCTGTCTGCAATAGTTGTAAGACTGTGAAACTTTTTCCTACCTCATTGGCAATATGACCTATCCCACTCAGTTTATTGACGTGAAAAAGTCTATTCCCTCGTTAAGTATGATAATAACTGATTGAACTTTCTTGTGTTACAAAATACAGTCACATTTGATCAATAATAACTGCGAGACTAACAATGCGTTAATAACGGTTGAGACCACAACGTGTAGAGCATGTCTGTACGAGTTCGTCGTGCAGCATTTGTTTTGCCTGCGACGTCATCGGACTAGTGTTATAAATTAATTATATAAGTTATAAATTAATGTAGAGTGAAAGCGCGTTCCACTACAACGTTGATTGAAGTGCCATTGTAAAGAGCGCGCGTAGCATTACTAGGATCAAAAGTGAGATGATAAAAATATTCGTCGAAATATAAGTAAAGATCGATATTAAAATAAAAAATACAAAAAATAAAGGTGTCGTCTCATATGAATCGTAAATATGCTCGGCACTACAGAAACGCAAATAATGAGAAAGCTCGCTTCAATAGAAACCCAAGAAACCCCAGGGCCGAACAAAAGCGAGAGCTATGACAGCGTCGAATATAAAATAAAATGAAGCGTACGTGTTACTCTAGCTACCACAGGTCTCTGATACATGCAATAAACTTGTAATTTATCTATTCTGTAACTGTTAAACTACTATATGTAACCACTGTATTAAAGAGATTGGTAATTAAATTACGTATTAATACAAAATACTTGTTACGATTTTATCACGACGTTATCACGAAAAATCTACGGCGCGGACTCGAAATGCGGCTTTTTGTGCTTTTTTTTTTTATCAAACGAGCCACCTGCTTCGGCCGCGTGTAGTTTGAGATTTGTGCTGTCAGTTCACAAAAGGCATCTGGTTGGGTGGGATCGATTAGAGGGGCCTCTGTCTTGCACGTCCTCCTTTTCTTCGGAATTTAGTTTGCACGCAAATGTTTTAAGCACTTATGTTCACATCATTTGCTTCTGCCACCCTCTGAAACAGTTTATAATTCCGAATAATTCATGGTTGAGTATGACCCACTGGCAAACGTCAGTACGTAAGAAATATTTCAAGTGATCTATCCTCGCATGTCTACAAAGATTGCTTTATTTGTATGCGCATAATCTGTGATGTAAAACACTTAATTAAATCGCTAAGTAAACATATTATAGTTTTAAATATTTATAAGAGTATACGAGATTAATGCATCCTTCTGTCTGCAAGTAATTGAAATTTTACTATAGGTAGAAAAGTAATAATACTATACGTGTCTATACAAAGATCGAAATAACAACAACGGTTTACTGTTCTGCTTAGATTTCGAAAAGATTACCATGGTAAACAATTACAATATATATATAAATATATTCAATATGCTCCATTTAATTGAAACCCACACACTCTTTTGAGGTAAGCTGAATTTTACATTTTCTTATGGACCTATATAATTTACTGATACAGAAAGTATGCCATATATTAACCTACGGCATCACTATATGTAGTTTTCTTGAAATTCGTTCCTTCTTTTTGCTTCATATGCATACAGATGAACAAAAATAACAAAATTTACACTTTTGGCTTCTGTATAATGGAGAACTTTGAAACTTATTGGGATAAAAAGTACCCTGTTTGTTAACTGTTGACACATTCTATTACTATATCTGGAGCTAATTTCTCTATGTTAACATATGACTTAAGCTACCTATAATCATAGTTTGTTAAAATCAGTTTATTTGTTTTCGAGTGATGCGTGTACATTTTTGTAATCAATGACATAATTTAACACTATGTGCAGTTTTTTTCTTACCACCCCTCCTTCATCCCCCCGCCCCAGTTAGTATTTTATTAATAAGATAAGAAGGTAATAATGCAGGTATGAAATCGAATATATTTATTTTTTATCGTTTATGAAATTACAAAACTTAAATTTTCAGAAAAAAGTGAAACATGAAAATTATAAGCTTTAAATTTACTGATCAATCGTAAATACCGTCAGAGCCACCATATAATTACTCAACGCAGTACTTATAGAGCCAGATTTGGAAATAAAAATAATGCTTCTGTCAAATACGATTTTTATAGAATGCATAAATCAATTTTTCGGGTGGTATTACAAATTATATTCCAGCATATCACAGCAAACGCCGCGGTTATATTCGTCTTTTTCAATCACTTATTTGTGCGAAAGAAAGTTTTCAGCTCTTGTTACAATAAATGCGAAATATCGAAGCAAAGTCGATATTGCCAGTGAATTACATTCAGCACTTTCTAACATCCAACCCAGAATACGGCATTCTGTAAAAAAGATGCATGCCCATCCTTCCCACTGATTGATTTTTTCTTTTGTTACTTTATCCAGTAAACTTATGCTTTTGTAACCTTTTGTTTTACACTGTTTTCGGAAAATTTAAAATTTGTAATTTTAAAAGCAATAAAAAATAGTTGTATTATATTTCTTATTTTTTTATTTTACCTTTTTATTTACAATAAAATTATGGCGGCACGGCAATTTTTCTTTTGACGGAGGATATAGAGCGTGATGAGAAAAACTTTCGAAACTTCTGTTGTAGACAGTTTCATTGAAACTATGAAAATAGTATACAGCTCGGAATCAACGTATACGAATCTGATTTTCAATCAGCTACTGACAAAACCAGCTCATTGGCGAAAATTAACTACTTTGCATTACCAATGTCAGTAGTGTTTTGTGTTTCAAATATCAGTCACATTGATTCTCATGTGTCACCTTGCAACAAGAAGAAATGTAATCATTTAAAGGTGAGGCAGTAAAAGTAACAGAAATTTGTAAATTAGTATGTTTGAAACTCTGAAAGCAGTATAGAAAACGTTTAAAGTAGCTACTTTAAGAGCTCATTGGTCCAGTGGCCGGCTGTTCGGTCCACTGAGAGAGGCAAGAGACAGATGAATCTGTCTTGCACGCTACTCTCCTCTTAATCCAGAATCATAGTTGCTCTTCCAAGGCCCATATGGAAATCACGAAATAAACTCTCAGTTGGAGCTGGCACTGCAGACAAACTCTTACTTCATGGGGATAGGAGAGAAACCCGATACCACATGTTCTCCTGGGGAGTTCCATACTACGGTAAATATATTGTCATGTCTACCTCCCGGAACTAACGTTTCTCAAGGTGACCTTCAATCAGCTAGTGACAAATCCATCACATCGGTGTTGTTTCCCCCTTCCCCCCCTCCCTTATGGCTCTGTGCCTCGTCGACATCATTAGAGGCTAGAACGGGAAGGAATTAGGCCATGTTCTTTAAAGTAAGCATCTCGGCATTCGCCTGGAGTGATTTATGAAAACCCTGATCTGGGTGCCCGGACGGGGATTAGAACCCTCGTCCTCCAGAACGCGTAGCCATAGCGTTACCGCTCACCCACCACGCTCGGTTTGATGCTGTCATCGACGCGTGAAAAAGAATGACCTTTTAAAAAATTACCTTCATTAAATGTGTTTTGCGTTTCACATATCACGTTTATTCCCATCTGTATCCTTACAGATTGCGCTTTGTAGGAGGTGAGAAATTTAATAATATAAACGTTCTGGATGTGTGGTAGTAAGAGTGTAAGAAAAATTGTATATAGGTTCTTTGAAAGTGTGAGTGCAGAATGCAGGAGGTTGAGGTGATGGCCCGGTGGCCCACTCACTCGGAGAGGCGTGGCCTGTCTAGCGAGCTGCAGGATCAGAGTTCCTCTCGCAGCGCAGCTGAGCCCCGCAGCCTAATGGAACGTTTTAATATTTAATTGATAATAATGCCTACTTTCTGCGGCAACAACATCTGCGCCGGCCGGGCCGGGGCGGGTGGGATTACGGCGGCATTTGCATTGCCAGCTGCGGCCCGCTCCGACGGAGCTGCGCCGTCTCTTAATGTGCCACCGGACCAATGGGCACTCGCCCGCCGGCCCACATTAAGAGGATATATGCGGCCGCCCGCCTCGGAAAAAGGAAAGAAATGGGCGAACTGAATTCATCTGTAAGTGCACTTTCCAAACTGCAATCTTTTAATGCTCCAGCCGGTCGATGTTTGTCTGTAGCAGGTGGCCGTGTTGCACTAATGTCCTGCTTTGTCTCTGACACATATTCTACGCAGAAACTAGAGGTGAGCAAAGTGATTTATGAAAAAGAGTAGTACTCATTTGATCCCACAGTGAAAAGAACTAGTTCTTTTGAACGGTTCACTAGCTCACTTTAAATAAAAAGAATGGTTATTTCCGTTTAGGGTGAAGTATCTGTTTGTTTGTTTCAATACTTCTTTTTTTGCGTGTAGTTTGATTTTGTTCTTTAATATCACAAGCAAATTTTTATTTTATTTTCCTATTTATCCTGAAGCATTTTTTCCTTAAATGTTACCGGATGACTTAAGTGCAGAAAAAGCCATTTCAGAGCATCAATTAAATACTGTCAGGTTGTTTGATAACAATAATACATGGTTAGTTTTACTTTATTTTATTTATTGGTACAAACACGAAGTACAATCACTTTTACAAAACTTTTTTTCCTTAAATCAGTTCACTGTTCACAGAGAATATTTGAGTTATTTTTTCACTAGGCAGCCTACTCTTTTTCATGAAAAATTTGCACAGCTTTGAATGTCGGTGGTCGAGCCAATTGACCGGTACTGGTCCGCACCGACACCGCAACGAAACTTAAGTTTTTGTTGCTGTCGCTCGATTGAAGTAGTCGTTAGTTTGGTTTATTTGTTCCGTGCCTCTGGGTTAGAATCGTGGCCACACAAATGACAACTGCAAGATGTGCTGTCAACGATATTTCACGGTTAAGTATCGGGTAAAGGGCGTGGAACCGAACACTTACCCGTTGCCAGAATTCCTCAATATTTGTCACACCGATGTAGAGATCCGTTGGTGCGTTGGGAATAGTTTCACCTCCGAGCTGAAGTTGCAGGTGTGGTACTTGCAGTCCGCGGCATCCTATGCGTCGCGTCAGCATAATGGCTTACGTTTTGATGGGGTTTATACATATCCGCCACCTCCTGGCCCAATCTACCGTTTGCTGAAGAGCTTCCTGCAACAACCTCGTGGAAATTCCTACGCAGCGGCTGGATGTGAAGAAAGCCGTATCGTCGGCGTACAGGACTATCTTCACATCCTCAGGTGCTGGGAAGAATTTTCATTGCATTTAAAAAATCTTGTATCACAGGATCCCAGAACAAATATCACGTTTGTTTATCTTGAAGCAACTTTGGAACGCTGTGAAATAAACAAACTTATCTGTTCGCCTGCCTACTTACTTCGCAAAATTTGCTTATCCTATTTTGATGGGATTTCGAAAAATGTTTATACATTCCATGATTTCAGAAATAAAGTACCGGACATTTCATTTCGATATGACGTCATAAATCTGAGAAATTAATATAAAAGTATCAAGAAATTAGCATCCATTTAGATGTAAAATATTGCCGGAATACGTACCAGAAGTATATTATTAATGGGAATTTAAACTGACAATCATCATCATAAGTCGTTTAATTCATTTTTGAAGGTCCGAATCCTACTACACAGTACTCAATGCTTTTACGAAATTCTTGACTATACGTGGACTAGAAATTAAACAGGTTAAATCGACTTGAAAGTAAGGTTTTTTTTATTATTATTATTTTAGGAAATTTATTTATTTGTCTACATCGATGTTACTCTCTTCAAAATAGTCCCCAGTAGATATTATACACTTATGCCTGCACTTCTTCCAATCCCCAAACCACATCTTGAACTCGGGTTTTAGGGATAGCTTTGAGCTCTTTCAGGGATGCAATTTTAAAATTTTAATGTCATCTTTGCTTGTCAAACGACGGCCCTTCAAGTTTCTCTTTATTTTGGGGAACAGAAAAAAGTTACACGGAGCCATGTCTAGCATATAATGATGACTTCCTATGAATAACTCATGGTGCACTACGCCATTAAAACTGAAGAACACAGTGAGTACAACCTTCAAATTTGACCGAACTTGTCGAGCTTCTGTCAGTCTTGGCGATCCACAATGCCTCCACTGCTGCGATTGAGCTTTAGTTTCGACATCATACCCATACACTCATGTTTCGTCACCTGTTATGACACATTTCAATAGTTGTGCATCCTTGTCGACCTCATTTATCGATTCCTGAACAACCTCCATTCGCTAATTTCCCCCCCCCCTTTTTTAGACATTCGACACTTTTGGAACAAATTTTGCTGCAACACGTTTCATACCCAAGACAGATGAAAAAATTTCACGTCTTGAGCCACTTGACATGCCAACATCGTCTGCAATTTGTCTAAATGTGATTCGACGATCGTTCATAATGATTTCCTTCACCTTTTCCATGTTTTCATTGGACATTGATGTGCTATGACGACCCGTACACTCGTCGTCTTCACGACCATCTTGAAAACGCTTATAGCACTCGTAAACCCTTTTTTTACTCATATTAGTTTCACCAAAAGCATTAATTTAACATTTCTGAAACTTTGTTGCACTTAATTCCATTTTTATAGCATAATTTAGTGCAAATTCTTTGATCCATGATTTATACAAATGAAAAATCGTCGACTATGTCACATAACGTGTTATCCTTTAACAGCTTACATGCGACTAAATATCCAGCATAACTCAAAATGTGTAGATATGTTTAAGACATTTTTGCCAACTCAACAACGAAAAAATCGTGCCAATTGGACTAATATAACCCGTGATCTTAGCTACAGAGTAAAAGTAAAGAATAACTTATAACAGCAGTAAGACCCAATTGATTTTATGAAATTTTGTTATAAGAATTGTTTATATCAAGCTGGGAGTTGATTAATTATAGTTTTGTATATTTTACGTGTAATTAATTTTTAATTTATGTAAATAAAAAAAGCTTTATGGAGAGAAACTATGTAAATACTATTTAATATGTTCAAGAACAGTATTATGGATGAAACATCGATTCCAAGTGTTGTTGTGAGCCACAATGTTTGGAGGACAATTTGTGACGGTTTGGAGTGGTTTGTGTGGATAATTTTGTGTATAAATACTTTAAGCTACATTAAGTTATCATTTCCGATTCATTTATGATGGTTGTGAAATATTTTGTGTTAATTCTGATTGTTTTTGTATGAATTTAATTGTTAAAGTATTGTTAGGATTCGAGAAAAGTCGGTCGGAACTATTTGAGCAATTCTGGATGTCTCTACAGTGTCTATTTAGAAGCGTAGAGATTGCGAGTTGATTGTCAATCAGTAGTTCTCGGAAGTGTGTGGACTTCATCGCTGGAACATTTGTTTGTTTGTATTTGATATTTTTGGATGGAGTGGATGCCTTGGTGTGTAACGAAAATATAAAAGCGCAACGGAAATAAATAAACAAGTGGAAAGTGATTATCTTCGAGTAGTTGTTTCATACAATCAACTACATAACAAACTGCAGCAAGAAAACCCGAAAAGAAAGTACAGAAAGTTGAGGAACATGTAAGTAGCGAGAAGGAGAGAAGAAAACAACTAACAATAAATAATTGAAAAATGTAAACTCCAAGCCACTGAGGAAATTTAGACATTATGTCGTATTCACCATCTTTGATTTTCGGCGATCATAAGCTTAAACAATTAATAATTAACTAATTACCATTTTGAAACAAAATCCAACTGTACTAACTGAATGTAGAGTTATAATACTTTTAAAGTTTGACTGCTCGACCTATCGTGTCGGTGCGTAGTGAGTGAACGCGGTTAGGGTTGAGGCACAGGAAGGGCCACGGAGTCCCTCGGGAACGTATCCCGGGACCCACATAACTCGTGGTTAGGCAGACCGCAGTGCACCGCACACCCCGTGTTACTGTAACGAAGATTTGTAGCGCTCCAAGAGCAGCAAACAGAATCGGAGAGGAGAGGCGGCAACTCGTTTAGGGACTCCTGCGCGGTAATTAGCCGTAATGAATAAGCCGCCGGGGCCCCGCAAGGTCGCGGGTCGGGTCGGGGAAGATTTGTCACCTCGGCGTCTGCGAGGCTCGTCTGTCTCCAGAGGTATACTACGATACAATTAGCACCGCACTATTTGACTAAATTACGTTGACCATGGAGAAATGAGATCATATCTTTATTAAATAAAGTCTTTTCGGGCTTCCAGCCACGTACAAAAGTGAGAGGTTTCGAAGGTGTCTATCACCATCCTCATTTTCAATGACAGATATCACTGGATAACTATTTGTTTACACGCTTCCGCGGAAACGGTGTAAAACAAAAGCCAACCCACCCTTCTGCTCGTTACCGAGGCGAAGCTATTTCAGCATTTTGATAGCCGGGTTCCAGGTCGCACTGCCAGTGCCCCTATTAAATAAATAATCCGTTGTTTAGATTTCCGCGGGCTAAAATTGTAGTTTTAAAAAAAATCAAATAAATGACCTTGTTGGACACTGATCCACACATGTGAGTTTTTTACGTGGAAGCTCGAGAAGAGTTTATTTATATACAACGCCGTGAAAAACGTCAATCTAACACACCTTTATTATCTCAGATTTAGGTATTTTTTTTAATTACTTCCTTGATTATTATCATATTAAAATTAATTTTTCATCTGAATGTGTGAGTCTCTCTCTCTCTCTCTCTCTCTCTCTCTCTGTGTGTGTGTGTGTGTGTGCGTATTGTAGGTTCTGTGAGTTTGTGGGTGTATGTCTGTCTGTGTGTAGTTGAGGGTGAGTGTAAATGTGCATTTGTGAATATGTGTGGTTATTTGATGGTGTATTTGTTTGTTTGAGTGGATATGTTGGTATGTGTGCGTTGGTATCTGTAAGTTTGTGGGTATATGTATCTATGTGTGTAATTGAGTGTATGAGTATGAATGTGCAAATGTTCATATGTAGACTTGTGTCGTTATGTTTCTATGTGTTCGTCTGTGTTTATTATTATTATTACTCCGCGATTCACTAAAAGTGTGTGGCGGAGGGTGCATTGCACCTATCGAAAAGGGTTATGGTTTGGAAGGGATATAAGGGATATGGCAGGAGGCGCCCATGGGCTATTGTGAGGAACCATCCCAGCATTCGCCTGGAGTGATCCGGGAAAACCATGGAAAACCCAGATCAGGATGGCCGAAGTGCTTTATCGGAAGCTACTCCTGTCGGATTTTAAGTTTACTCGCCCGGTAAATCCTTGATACTCCATTCCATAATTGCTCGTGGGAAAAATGAGTACAGAAATGAATCGGTTCTGGCCCTGATTTCTCTTATCTTGTTTTCGCTGTCATTCCGAGATATGAATGTTGCTGGTAGCAATATTTGCTGCCTGTCATTCAGAAATACGTCAGTCGTGAATTTTTCAATTAGCTTCCGTCGAGAGCAACGCCTTCGGTGTTCCAGGTCTTCCCAACCTAACTCCTTCAACATCGCACTTACGCTTTCCCTCAAACTATATATACCCGTCACGAAACGGGCGACTCTTCTTTGGACCTTCTCTAATCCATCCATTTGTGTATTTGCAAGTGTGTGTATTTTGCGTAAGTGTTTTTTTTAAATAGATATACGATTTTGAACGTGTGTGACAGAGACAGCGAGTGTATGTTTGTGTATGTGTGTGTTCGACGATTCGAAATTTAAGAACTTCAACATTAGTTTTTATTTCAACTTGGGTTTTACGTACCGTCGAAGAAGACGATATTGGAGCCAGGAGAGTAGAGCAGACTCGGAATGGAAAGAAAATAGACCAGTGCCTTATTCCGGTACCATAGTAACCAAAGTAATCTGAATTGTTACACCGAGAATCGAACCCACTCTGATGTCGTGCTCATTGGGGCCGTGAGAAGGTAAGGAATTTAACAATAGCAGTTCGAAGGAACCATACCGTGATTGGCTTGAAGTGATTTCGAGAAACCATGAAAAGCCGGAATCAGGATGGTCTGATGGGATTTAAAACCACTCCGTCCCAAACCCGCGTCCACAATATACCGCTCACTCACAGGGCTTGGTTCTGTTTTTGTGTTCATATCTCTATCATATTCGCACAATCTCCTAATGTGGGATTACGTTTTGTATACGATCATCCATCTCTAGACTTTTTTTTTTTTTAATGTACAATATTACTGGCATTTGGTACCAGGACGAAACAGCCAAAAAAGGTTATGATAATTATTTTACAGATTTTTTGTTTTTTTTTTTATGACCCGAATGCACAATTTAACAGTAGATACACATATAAAAATCAACACTCATAATATTTAGTCATCATTTTTATTCTTAAGTCTTAACTACCTTCCTTGACATTAGAGATTAACTTAGATTTTATGCAGATGTGACCTGCATTATTTTACAAGTCAACAAGGCTTTGTTCCCAATTCTACCAGTATGGCATGTTCAGCTCGATTTTTGGTCTCACAATTGTTACGTCGTAGCTAACTTCGAAGCACGAAAGTTTTGTCCAATATTTATCATTTTAAAGTTCGGAATATGCCAGAAGTTAAGTGACTCGCAACTTGTTTCGATGTAAACTTGATAGTTTTGATTGTCTTAGCAGAAACATCGCGCACACATATTGCCGACGTTATTTCCTGCGGCGGTTCCAGTGCTTCTATTAAGAGAGCATTTGTGGGGGTTGAAAACTTAGCCCCAAGGAAGAAAATGGATGTTTTCCTATACGAATCGTTAGCATAAATAACCATAGTCAAAGAGTGATTGCTAGATATTATTTTGTAATCAATTTAATACAATACAAAATTTGGTTACGTAGAATTATAAACAAGGTAGTAAACGTTTGGACTGCGAGATAACCTCGTTTCTTTGAACGACATTCACTCAAAAACTATGATGCGACCTCAGACAAAGAGCAGTCTAAAGTTACGAGATTTAATTAGGCCATGTTTGCTTTGCGGACACCTGACAAACTAAGAAAAAATTGGACGATATTTAGTTCTATCTTTCGTTGAGTGCGATTTTTAAGTTCCTCTCATATTTCAACAGTCTCCTTTTGTGAGACAGTGTTTTTGCGCCTCGTTGACGTCGTGGTCATTAGAGGCGGGAAAGTACTGTGGACAAAGGGACGGGAATGAATTCGGCCATGGCCTTTTGAAGGAAGCATCGCGGCATTCGCCTTGAGTTATTTGGGGAAACCATGGAAAACCCAATATGGATGGTCGGACGGGGATTCAACATGTCTTAGACCGTACTGTATGTTATATGCAGTAGTTTTAAAATAATATTTTGTTAACTGATAACATCCGGTGTAATTTACAAGTTGTGCTATGTAGGAAGAATTTCTAATATACTGTCATGTTTCAAGATGTTGACAAATGAGTTAATCAGGAGCCAATTATACTTCAGTTTCGCTAATACAACTGAAGAAAATTCACAGACCGATAGCGACTTAAAATTAATCATTTATTCGTTTAAATTACAAACTAATTTTACTCTTTTTTTTTTTTTTTTTTTTTTTTTACAGTTTAACGTCCCTTTTTAACAACGTGGTCTTTAGAGACGGGAAAGGATGGGGGCAAGGAATGGGAAGGAATTCGGCCATGGCCTTTTGAAGGAAGCATCCCGGCATTCACCTGGAGTGATTTGGGGAAACCATGGAAAACCCAAATCTGGATTCGAACCGCCGTCCTCCGGAATGCGAGGCCAGAACGCTATCCGTTACACCACCACGCTCTTATCTAGTTGTTAATCATGAAAGTAAATGACAATCTCTGACGTATATCAGTGACTGTTTCTAACTGGGAAATTTTAAAATCTATTATCATTTAGCTTGCAAAGTCAACTGCTTTCGTCTTTTATTCACATTGTCAGATTCTGATTTCTCTTATATCTAAAACTTTTTTTTTTAGTTTTTATGGCTTTTCGCTTTCTCCACGTTTACATCTACATCCATTCTCTGCAATTCACAAATATTGTCAATTCCAGTCCCGAAGTACGCGAGGGAAGAAATTATAGGTGAACGATATAGTTCTGCAAATTACGACCTATGAATCGCAATGTACATTTTTTCTCTACCTACAACTGAAGTAATATGCAAGTCCCATTTCACGTTACTTTGCACTGTAACCTCCAAGTACTTCAGAAAATCAACCATCTCACTTTGTATTCGTCAATAAAAGGATTTTTTAATAGTTATGCACGTCTAGATTACAGAAGGTAGGAAAGAACTATATGAAAGAAACGGGAAGGAATTCAGAAATAGCCTTACCAAGAAATCTTCCATACATTCGGACGAAGTTGATTTCGGGAAGCCCTGGAAAATCTGGATGAACGTACGGGAACTCGAACCTACGTTCCCCAGAATGCCAGGTCCGAGCCCATGTGCAACTTCAAGTCAGGCAGTAGTACAAAAGTCGTCATCTTTCTATGATTGTATCTTTAAATTATACAATGAAGTTCTTTTTACACTCTAGGTACTATAATAGCTGTCATCAAACCGACTAACTTTATGAGTTACCCATTTCAGAGATAAAAACTGTAACATTTCTGCCATATTCTAGCAACGAAATAGCCATATATTTCCCTTCTGTAAGTTTGAAAAATTGAGTTAGTGCTTGTGCCAGAAAAACATTTAAAAAAGAAAATATTACACGTAAACACAACACCACAACTCTTAAGACTTTTTTTTTACTTATGGCTTTACGCCTCGTCGACGTCGAGGTCTTAGAGGCGGGAAAGTATGTGGGCCAAAGAACGGGGAGGAGTTCGCCCATGGCCTTTTAAATGAAGCATCCCGGAGTTCACCTGGAGTGATTTTGGAAACCATGGAAAACCCAAATCTGGATTCGTGGACGG
Organism: Vandiemenella viatica; assembly: GCA_031002005.1. Classification (NCBI taxonomy): domain Eukaryota; kingdom Metazoa; phylum Arthropoda; class Insecta; order Orthoptera; family Morabidae; genus Vandiemenella; species Vandiemenella viatica. Next base: position 27,572,777 of record JARYHS010011408.1, read on the forward strand.
GGATTTGAACCCTTGTCCTTCCGAATGCGAGGCCAGAGCGTTACCATCTCTACCGAAGTATGATTTCGAGAACTCAGGTTGCTTAAAAGACTCGAAACCGATACCACGAATGATATAGGGTCATTGTTGCTATACAAACCATCTGCTTAAAATACAAGTCACTGGCTGCTCTTTCTTCTCAATGAATCTTCAAGAGTTATGAGATTTTTATTATGAAATACTTGTGTATGGCAGGAACCAGAACATTACCGAAACGAAGCTGCATAAACATCTAGTCAAATTATACAGCAATATCTTAAAATGAGGCAATGCACAATTTGAAAGCATTATTCCTATCAGCAGATAACATAAATGATACACAGCCATTAATAAATCAGAAGCTCTTTCAGCCATGTACGACACCTCAATAGTGAAGTCACCGAGCGTGGTGGGTGAACGGTTAACGCTCTCCTCTCGCATTCGGGAGGACGCCGGTTCAAATCCCCGTCAGGGCATCCAGATTTGGGTTTTCCATGGTTTCCTCAAATCACTCCTGGCGAATGCCGGGATACTTCTTTCAAAAAGTTCATGGCCGTATTCCTTCCCGTTCTTTGTCCCCAGTTCCATCCCGCCTCTTAATTACATAGGCCGTCGACGAGGCGTAAAGCAATAAAAAAAATAGTGAAGTTAGGGGTTCTAAATATCTCGAATGGCTCTATGATTATTCAGCAGAAGGCTAAATTAAAAACAAGTATGGTGTAAGCTTGGTCTTACGGATGAATTTAATATTAATTTTTCGATGTGTTGTATTTGACCAAAACCTAACGACGTAATATACATTTTCGTCTGTGAAAGTACTTGTTTATGGAGGGAATAATCAGTACGTGTCGCTCTGCGATACACTTTGGGAATCTGCCTTTTTGAACGTGATGATGATGCTCGACACTATAGATATGTAATTGTTTCCATGCAGAAACAGTTTTGATTGACTCAAAGCTAAGTTTATTTAATGATCAATTTTCCCGCACTATTGGCGTAGTGGACTGCAGCACTGTGATCGTGTTCCTTACTGACCCGGGGTTAGCTGGTCCAAGTCCTGATGGCGGAGGAAATTTTCGTAATCAGGACTTAGCCGGCAGGGCAGGAGACGTGGTGATGCACAATAGTCAATCACCAGAGTGTGCACCACTGTCCTGAGGCTCAGGATTGCATTCCTGCTGGTGGGAGCATGTCTCTATGTTGTCATAGTAGGTTCACTACGTAGGTGTGAACCGGTAGCGCATTGGCTTGCCAGGGGTGAGGCAACATACACCTTGTGAACGCTGTGGGGACCATCGGGCCTCTACTGCGGGATCGTGCGCTGCGACGGTTTTCTGTGGAGCTGGGACTGGTGCGTGGGATCCTGTGCTCGCACTGGACACCAGTGTCGGGCGGGCGTGGGATAAAGCATACTAGGAGCACCCCCGGTGTGGGACGCTGCGTTCGGGGACGATACGTTCGGTCTGCTGGCGTGGTGGATCATGCTGGGGGGTCTTCTTGCGCGGCTCCAGGTCGCTACGGCTTCCGCCCGCCCTGCGGGGTTTGGGTGGGGCTGGGGGCTTAGTGTGGGAACCACAGAGAGGCATTATCTATACGGCTAGGTTTTGGAAGGGTCTTTGGCCTGGTTTGTGGCGGAAGGTTAGGCCTGAACGGGCCAGCACCCTCTCCTAACTTTCATCTGTCATCCACAGCACAAACAACACTCTACACTGAACTTTTAATTTAATTAAATTAATTTGCAATGGAGCGCACGCTACGTTGCCAATTTCCATAAACACCCATCTTTCCCCTTTATTGCAAGCACTTACATTTGCCCTCTACAAATTTTAAATTTAAAATCTTTCAACATATGTGATAAATTATTCATCATTTCCCTTGGTAACTTATTCCAATCCCTGACACCCTTACCTAAAAAAGAGAATCTTCCCACACCCTTGTGCCTGAAATCGAGTGCCATCTTGTGGTCATCTTTTCCCTTCCATGCGCTACTTTTCATACCTACACCAATATCTTTCCATGCCTCATCACCAGTATACGCCTTGTACACTCCCATCACCATCTTCACCCCCCCCCCCCCACAAAATGTCTTCCAATGAATCCCATTCCAGCTCGTCACACTGTCTCAGTCAGCCGCATTCAAAACAACATTTAGGTCGGCATTACACTATAAAAGATCTTTGTCAAATATTTTATCATGTTTATTTTATAAAATTTATAGTATAATATGTTTTCATGATCATTTCACTACATAAAATTATTCATCATAGTTTTCTTAAATTAATGATGTAAACTTGTATGCTTGTGTAGCCGTAGCATGTGCAGCTGTCGCAATATGAATTTTATTGAAGGAGAAGTAAATATATTTGTGTTAGGCCGTGATTTGCAAGACTTGATATGAAAAGAATTCATCAGAATTTAATGAAATAGCTGCAGTGCGAGGATATCGCACATTATAAAAATTGTGGTTGAAGCTGCAATACAGATCCAAAAATTCCTTACCTCAATATTTCCATAAATCTCTGCATCGGTTTATTACCCCTCAGCCTAACGACATGTAATTGGATGTCTATTTTTACAGTGTATGTGCAATGGTTTGTCGTCGATTGATGGTAGCAGAGCTACACAATTCTACAATACGGCACTCGTAAACTTCACCGCACTCCATCTGCTATTTTTCCAGAAACATTTCAAGTACTCTTAATCACTTAATTTTTCATTTTCGCGTCATTGACGACACAACCTTTTTTCAGAGAACTAATTATCTTCGCAATCTTTGCGTAAGTGTCCACCTTTTTATTCCTATTCCTATAGTCAACATGGTTCTGATTGAGCCACATTTCCTTCTCTTCATATTCAGAAATCTAGATTTCTATTGATTCGACAGTCCTAACAATCTTCCGAAACTATGCTTCCGTCATTTTCTTTGTTTACCTTGGCGGGATGATGAATTCTTTTATGATATGTCCCATTAAACTGAAAAATATTTTATAAAAGATCTTTGACAAAGATCTTTGACAGTGTTATGCCAGTCTTACGAACACTGTCACACTTGCGAAGGCAATGGCTGCCACCGTAGTTCATCTTTCATTGGAAGTAACCACAGAGTGGTAAACATCCGCCATGATAACCGCCTACCGAGCGTGGTGGGTGAACGGTTAACGTTCTGGCCTCGCATTCGAGAGGACGCGGGCATCCAGATTTGGGTTTTCCATGGTTTCCCCAAATCACTCGAGGTGAATGCCGGGATGCTTCCTTCAAAAAGGTCATGGCCTAATTCCTTCCCGTTCCTTGCCCCAATCCCATACAGCCTCTAATGACCGCGCTGTCAACGAGGCGTAAAGCCCAAATAATTTTTTTTATAAAAAACAGATAACCACCGACTCTCGGATTCGAGAATGTCGCTCACAGGAGAATAAGCAAATTGCTGAAGAATGACCACGAATGAAGTTTCTGAGTAATTATTTTGTAGCTGGAAGGAAACCTATTCTTCCGTTGACTGATTCGTTTTCAGCTCGAGATTCGTAATGTACGAGGATGGACCCAAAAATTACCGTAATTTCTTTATAGAAAACCTTTACTTTATTGTTTTTCACATACAGCCTCAATCCCGTTAAAGTACTATCCATTAGAATTAATGCACTTGTCCAAACGTTTGTTCCAGTGTTGAAAGCACCGTTCAAATTCGTCCTATTTCATACCTGCTAGCACGTTCATGACATTACGTTTTATGTCTTCGACACCGGCATAACGCTTCCCTTTCAAGTCCCTTTTCATCCTCGGGAACAAGAAGAAGTCGGAGGGTGTTAAATCTGGTGAATAAGGCGCGTGGGTCAAGGTAGTCGTCTTCGCTGAAGCCACGTCCGCGGGAGCGTTGTCGTGATGCAGAAACCACTCGCCGGAATTCCACAAAGCCGGACGTTTTCGCTCGAAACTTCTGCGTTGCCTGTTCATAATCTCCAGATAGAATTTTTGGTAGACTATACTGTCAGGTTTTTAGGGACAAATTCTAAGTGTAAGACCACTTTCATGTCAAAAAACAGATCAATATAGTCTTCACATTCGATTTCACCTGACGAGATTTTTTTTGACGCGGTGAACCAGTTGACTTTCACTGACCTGACTGTTGTGTACTTTCTGGATCGTACCAATAGCACCACTCGCCTGTGCTGATTTTGTTGAAAAATTTGGACCGTATTCGAATGCGTCCATCATTTCACGACAGGCTTGAACGCGACGATCGCTTTTTATACGGTGAGAAGTTTGGGCACAGACTTTGCTGCCACTCTTACGTACGTTGATAGTTGAATGAGAATCAGCGTGACGTGCCAGTACTCTGTTTCCCGGCGCTGGCATTGGTACGGCCGTCACACTCCCCACGAGTTAGCATTACGTAGCAGGCGCCTGATGAAGGACCGGCGAATATTGAATCTAGCGCCGCGCGCCGCCTGTTGATTGACGCCGGAGCGCGCGAGGCCACCCGCTCGACAGCTGCTCGAACAACTCACCCTGCCTTGCAATAGTCTGAGACAAGCTGCGTGGTTGAAGTTTTCACCTGATATTTAATCCAAGTACGAAATTAATGGAAGAACAGTATACCCGTGCGAAATTTTCGCACATACAACAAACTCAACCATTTTTTAAATAAATAATAATAAAATAAAAAAACTGGTGCTTCTGTCACTGTGTATTTGCGCAAGAAAATGCTTCTGACAGAGTGAGCTATCAAATGGTACTAAATGACGTAAGAACTTTCGGAGTAGATGAAAAAGTGATTTGCTGGGTTGAAGACTACTTAAAGGGTACGAAACAGAAAGTTAGGGCAGCAAACGTGGTATAAAAAGAACTGTGTAAGCGTATTTGCATTTTTATTTTACCTCTCTCTAAATTTCGTACTGCTTGTCCTCTTCTTAATTTGGCATCTAATTCGAAAGGAATATAGTTACAGTATTGAAAGTAAAGGAAAAATCAAACAAAACACACAACTCATGATTCACTAGATAATTTACTATCGGTCTTCAGCTGAAAATACTACCCTTTTTTCTTTGTTTTGTTAACAGAATTTTTTTCCAGATCACAATTTTACATCGCTTACTTTTCTCACACAATTATTGTACATTAACTTTTTACAACAAATGCTTACGAATAAAGCCAGATACTTCTATTCGCTTTCTCCACCATACATTGACCGAGCGTGGTGGGTGAGTAGTTAACGCTCTGGCCTCGCATTCGCGAGGACGGCGGTTCGAATCCCCGTCCGGGCATCCAGATTTGGGTTTTCCATGGTTTCCCCAAATCACTCCAGGCAAATGCCGGGATGCTTCCTTCAAAAGGGTCATGGCAGAATTCCTTCCCATTCCTTGTTCCCAGTCCCAACCGGCCTCTAATGACCTCGACATCGACGAGGCGTTAAGCCTTAAGTGAAAAAAAAATTAAAAAATCCGCGATAAATTCTTCTTGAAAACTAACAAACAAACAAAGATACTCTACTTCAGCAACGTTCATGGTTAGAGATGCTAGAACACTCTCTTAAATACATATAGTATCTGCTTCATACTAATATACATATATGTAGGGAATCTTTGTTTCCTTACAACTGGAAATGAAAATAGGAGTGCCAAAGGGTAGCGTATCGAGACAATTGCTGCTCGTGATTTTAATGAATGATTGTGTTGATGGTTTACTACCAGAAGTTAGGTTGTTTGCACATGACATAAAGCTATACGAAAGGCTCAGAACAGAAGAGGAGTGCGAAGAGCTGCAGGGTGATCTGGACAGGACATCTAGTTGATTTGGTAAACGTGGGATGAAGGCAAATGCAGAGAAGATACACACATAAAAAAAAAACTAAAGTTTGATTGTGACTTGAAGTTTGGGAGAGAATTGCTTGTTGAATCCTGGAAATGTAAATATCTTGGCACAACATTTGAAAACAAACTTAACTGGGCAGGACACATTGGACAGGTAGTAGGAAATGGTTTCAAAATCCTCCACTTGTTGGAGTGAGTGATGATGGATGTACGAGAGAAGTAAAGCAACTGGGTTACAAAACTTTGGCCAGACAGTTGCTTGAATATCGTAGTTTAGTATGGGACCCACATTTAGCTTATCAATTACAGGAGTTGGAGACGGTACACAGAAGGGCTGCTAAATTTGTCTCTGGAAATTACCGTACAACAAAATCACTAACCGATTTGATAAAATAACTGGAATTTGAAGACAGGAGGAGGGTTAAAAGGGTCATGGGAGTGTACAAGGCTTGTATTGGTGATGAGTCGTGGAAAAATATTAGTGGAAGAGTTAGGATAGGTGCATGTAAAGGAAAAGATGATCGTGACTACAAGCTGACACTCGATTTCAGTCATAAGGGTGTGGAAACATTTTCTTTTCAATGTAAGGGGGTCAGGATTTCGAAAAAATCGTCAAGAGAAAAGGTAAGTAATTTACGAATATTTAAAGCTGAAATTTTTAGTGGTCAAAAGAAGGGGAGACAGGAAAGACTGAAAACAGGTATGTAGGGAAATTAACTTTTGTGTATTTTTCCTGCTTATTTTTTCTGTATTTTTTTAGGTTTTTGTGTTTCTTTCGCACTTGAGTGGGTGAAAAATATTGTCTTTATTTCATTTGTACAGTAAAAAGGAACTTTGTACAACTTATCTCGTAAAAAAATGAAACGAATATAAAAATATTGGTGAGTGTGTCATTCTGTAATAATTGCGACTTCTCCGGATGTAAATATATCGTCTGACGTCGTCACGTGATTTTCAGTGAGTATTGAAGCTTTTGAAGCTTTAGAATTTCTGATAGATTTTAGATACATTCATAAAGCTCATATATTTAGACTTACAGATAAATGCTTAGAAAACGTAGCACGTAATCGAAACGGGTAGAGAATACTCACTTTTTGACATTAGTTTAACAGTGGACAGTATCGTGGCTGCTTGCACCAAAGTATCGTTAACTGCGCATGCGCAGAACGTTAAGTGCGCAAGCACAGAACGTTGCGGTACATGCGCACTTAGAGCGTAAAGCGTAAAGGTAACGATGATAATTTTTTCTTTACCACGCCCAAAGAAGATACACTTAAAAAAAGTTAAGATTCAGTATTTTGTTGGCTAACTAAAAATAAATACTCCCCAAAATGTATACGCAAATTAGGAAATCGATTTTATTAATGTGAACTTATTTACATTTCCTCTTTGCATACTGTATTTGGTATCAGAATACAATAATCTTGAACTATTTGTTAGTAATTTTCGATAATTAATATAAAAATATTGTTTATATATGGATTAAATAATCTACGCTACTGTTAACCCCTAGAGCTGCCATTACCGATGTGACTGTCCGGTGCGGCGGGCTGCGTTTTTAATATCAAGCACTGCGGCGATGTAAACTGTGCCCCTGCCGCCCGTGTTTCCACTTTCAATCTAAACTTTGAACAAACAATTTATTTTTAACTTAAACTGAATACGTGATGTCATAACTTTGTGGAACCTCCTATCCGCTGACACCTTATTCATCGTTGTAAGCTTAGTAGTACTTGAGAAAAAGTAGTGTTGACAACAGATGTAAGGATCAGTTATAAATCGCTATCTACCAATAATTTAACTGACAGAAAGATTGATTATTAAAGTTACTTCAGATACCTTCCAGTTCTCCCCATGAAATTTGTCATTTATGAAACCTGTTCTTTAAACAAATTTTTGATACAATAACCCGATGGTTGGCTGGACTCTCCCGAAAGACGCATACTAAGCCCGGTATCACAAGCAGAGTGGCCAATTCCTTTCCTCCTTACCTAACCTAATCCGGCATTCGTAACTGGTAAAGGAGATCTACAGTTTAACGGACTTCCCTACTCTGATGTGGCCTTGAAAGCGGTTTACCGTTTGAAGAGTCATCTGTAAGAATGTGATTTGGCGTAGTGATTAAAAAATACGCCTTGGTAATTCTCGTTATTCAACAGATACATAAAAACAAATCACAATCATAGGTGAGCGTGTCAGCTGTGAATTACACTTCGTAGTTACTTCGCCAGCAATATAAATTCCATGATTTAGAAACCGATTCAAAACCAATTGCAACGTTTATTGATTTAAACTTGAACTTTGAAGTTCAACAAGTCAGTTTAATGGATTTGATCATTTTTCAGACAAGCATAGAGAAGAATGGGACAAACGGATATTTGATGTTTTCAAACTGGCGAAAAAGATTTCATAACTTCCTCCGTAGACTTTGTATTCCAGGGAAGTTTTGTGATGGTTCAAATATCCCTGACATTTAACACTTGCTGTCAATTATTCTCTAATTTCCCAAAAATAAAAAATCTTGAAGATCTAGCTCGGAAATTGTTTGGCTCGAATTTATTCCACAGAATTTATTTACAATTGTTTTATTTTATTATTATATCTTCTCCTTTTTGTGGTTAGCTCAGGTCTTCTTAATCAAACAAGCTTCAGACGCTAAAAGCAATACAGCAGTGTAGCATGTACCGTACAATAATATAGATTTAGAAAAAGATCAAAAGTATTGATCGTTTGATAAGATCAGTTTTATCTACAAACTTGAACCGTATTTTACTCGTAGATTTTCTGTTTAGTTTGCAGTGAGCTATCGTGCATAAGGACAGACACAGTCCTCATTGTAAAACTAAAAGAGATTTGAAGATACAGGAAAAGGTTATTCAGCTGTTGGGAGCATCTCTAGATGTTAAGGTATTACGCTTCTTGTGCTGAAAAGTAACGACACTGTCATTTTCAACGTTTTCCTTTCCAGGTTCCATATATAATGTTTCTTTTGAATCCATTTTTTTCTTTGGGCAGAGAATTATTCTCAAAACAGTTCTCTCTCCTCTTTAAACATCTTATTTCGAGTGATATGATAATTACATATTTGTAGTTCTTGCTTTAGATGCGTCGTAGTCTACAGCTCTATATACCATTAGACCTTTCCCTAAGATACTTAAAAATAATTATTCGATTTTTCCACATTTCGAGTTTTGATATTTTGTAGCATTTATGTATTTATCTTGAGAATTTTACGATTATTACATCGTCTTCTTTATATCTTAAACCTTAAAGAATTCGACTGCGAAAAGCAATTTACGTTTCGTTGACAGGGCTTCTGACTGTTTATATGTAGTTCTGTCTGTTTTGATGCAAGTCATTCACGGTAAATCCACATCTCTTATTTTCACGGGCTTCTCTGTATAGCTCACAGTCCGTGCATTAAACCAAAAAATGTTTTGATGTGATGTCGGAAAGCTGAACAAAATTAAGTCTGAGGGGAGATGGGGGGGGGGAGTAAAATATGATATTTTTAATTTTGAAACCTGAGAAATTTAAGATTTGTTGTTCAACGCGATTCACGCAAAAACTTCTGGTCGGACTTTGATGGTCTTGCAAGTAAAGTGTAGCCGGTAGTCCCAAATGAGTAATAGAACCACCTGGGACCCGTACTTCATTTGCAATCTGACTAGTAGTTTTGCGTGAATATCTTTGAATGACAAATCGACATTAATTGAAATAGGAGCACCAATCAGGAAAAGAGCAATAGCGCTCGCCTACCTGGCATTCGGGAGGACTGGGGTTGAAATCCCCGTCTGACCATCCTGACTGCGGTTTTTCATGGTTTTCCACAGACGCTTCAGGCGAAGGCTGAGATGGTTCCTTTCAAAAATCACGGTCGAATTCCTTCCACTACCTCCCCTTAGACAAGTTTGGCTGAAAAGGATCCATGAGAATCTACAACAGCCGGCGTTGCATTTCATAATACGTAAGAATTTAATAAATTAAACCTTAAAATTTTTGAAAAAGCGAGAAGATAGTTTGATCTTTAAATGTTGCCAGGCATGTTATCCTCTCTAATATTATAAATGTAAAACTAACTTATTCTCTAGTATGTTTATTACGTTTTCACGGCTAAACTACTAAACCCATATTGATGAAATTTGAAAAACAAATACTACGTATCGTTGAAAAAAACATAATAAATAACATACTTTGTCATTAAATTTTTTAAAATAACCAATGCTGATAGACAGAAGGATAGCGTGTATAAGTCTCTGTAATGTCATATCGGTTGCTCAGGCTTTGTTTCTCTCGCAGTGAATATGTGGGACACCTATCACGTAACCTACAGCTTTCTACATGCAATTCTAACGATACAATTCTAAATAGCGGGGATCAGCAAGTCAATCTATAATAGAAATAAACCTTAGAAATATTACTGTAAAACTATCGAAATCATTTTATATATCGTAATATTTGGATTGAAGGAATATTTTCCTTTAATCAAGGAGTGCATGCGGTACGCGCAAACGCCAGTGATAATGTGTCGAAAAATAACAGTGTTTTAACTATGTTTTTCATTAAATAAGTTGCCACTTTTAACGCCCCTCATATAGAAATTTCTGAAGTGAAAGAGAAAAACAACTGAGGGCGAGTGAATTTTGTGTGCAGTAATTCCAAACGTCAGAGCGCCATATGCCAGTCGACCAATGTACACCGCAGCGGCCGTCGGCGCTCGCAGTCGAGAGATCGATAGTCGGAGCGGGCGAGCGAGCGAGCGAGCGAGAGAGAGAGAGATCGAGAGCGACGGAGACGGTGCCGGGGGTCACGTGACCGCCCGGCGCGATGACGTGGCCCCGGGCAGTTAATTAATACCGCCGGCCCGGCCGTCTGTACGCAAATTGACGAACAAATGTTTTACGTGTCCGGCGTGTATAGAATTCCAAATTACTGTTGTGTCGCTGCGCTTTTCAGTGAACCGCTCGCGCGGCGGCGTTTTTTTTGTTCGGTCCCCTCTAAAGTGCGATTTAATCACCGTCAACAATATACCCAGCAATTAGAGACCGAACAGTGGGTATCTAATAATGCGGCCGTGAAAGCGCCGGGCTGACCGAACGGTCTGTGGGAGTCGTTTATCCACGTTGAATTATCCACTGCGAAACCGACTGTGAAACACTGTCGGGCTTCGCCAGTTTTGTGTTGCTGCCTGATTTGGGTTTTTGTTATTTATAGATCTAACTTGGGTGATGCTTGTTCTGCTTACATTTATTTTCATCCGCATGTTGAGACTAAAAACCAGGAAAAACTCCCATGGTAGCTACCAGCTACCTAATACAAAAAACTGTTTTTTTTTTTGTCTATACTTTGAAAAAGGTGTACCGTTTCCTATATAGAAAACCGTCCGATACTTGATGAACGTAAACTGAAAACCAAGGTAACTTTCCACTACAAAAACTTAAGTGCTGGACCCTACTGTTGCCTTCACGGACAAGATTTCCTTTTCCCAACGCTCGTGGATCCCTCCCTCTATGTACCTCTATGGTCCTCTTACAGTATCCTCCAATTAAGTGGCGGCTTCGTCCATAGAAGTTCCGCTAGGCTTCATCATGTAAAAAAAGGTAAACAAATAGAATCATTTTTAAACGATCTTTACATTGGCTAACTCATATATGCTCTCATAAACATTCTGATATTCCCAGTAATCATTCGTACTGATTGGCCGATTGAATCGTATTTTGGAATAGCTTCAACTTTGACAAACTTTCTTTTTTATTTTAAAAAAAAATGCATTCGGCTACATAGGCCATACAGCTAGCTCAATGTTATTAGCATGATTCTTCCAGTGTATCAGTTTCTCGCAGAATATTGTTGCTACCAATTATGGACAAAGCTCTCGGCCGGACTCGAACCGGCGACCTTCGGCACGCGACACTGAAGAGCCAAAGAAAGTAGGGACCCGCGAGCACACAGAAGTGCCACAACACGACGTGGCATGGACTCGACTAATGTCTGAAGTAGTGCTGGGGGGAATTGATACCATGCATCCTGCAGCGCTGTCCATAAATCCGAAAGAGTACGAGATGGTGGAGATCTCTTCTGAATGGCACGTTGCAAGACATCCAAGATATGCTCAATAAGGTTCATGTCTGGGGAGTTTGGAGGCCAGCGGAGGTGTTTTAAACTCAGAAGAGTGTTCCTGGAGCCACTCTGTTTCAATTCTAGACGTGTGGGGTGTCGCATTGTCCTGCTGAAATTGCCCAAGTCCGTCGGAATTAACGATGGACATGAATGGTTGCAGGTGATCAGCCAGGATGCGTACGTACGTGTCACCTGTCAGAGTCGTATCCAGACGTATCAGGGGTCCCATGTCACTCCAACTGCACACGCCCCACACCATTACAAAGCCTCCACCAGCTTGAACAGTTCCCTGCTGACATGAAGGGTCCATGAATTCATGAGATTGTCTCCATACCCGTACACGTCCATCCGCTCGATACAATTGGAAACGAGACTTGTCAGACCAGGCAACATGTTTCCTATCATCAACAGTACAATGTCGGTGTTGACGAGCCCAGGCGAGGCATAAAGTGTTGTGTCGTGTACTCAGCAAGAGTACACGAGTGGACCTTCGGCTCCGAAAGCCCATATCGATGATGTTTCGTTGAATTGTTCGCACGCTGACACATGTCGATGGCCCAGCATTGAAATCTGCAGCAATTTGCGGAAGGGTTGCACTTCTGTCACGTTGAACGACTCTCTTCTGTTGTCGCCGGTCCCATTCTAGCAGGATCTTTTTCCGGCCGCAGCGGAGATTTAATGTTTTACCGGATTCCCGATATTCACGGTGCACTCGTGAAATGGTCGTACGGGAAAATCCTCACCTCATCACTACCTCGGAGATTGTGTGTCCCATCTCTCGTGCGCCAACTATTACACCACGTTCAAACTCATTTAAATCGTTATAAACTGCCATTGTAGCAGCAGTAACCGATCTAATGCCTGCGCCAGACACCTGTTGTTTCATATAGGCGTTGCCGACCACAGCGCCATACTCTGAGTGTTTACATATCTCTGTGTTTTCATACGCATGCCTATACCACTTTATTTGGCTCTTCAGGGTATTGCTTTAGCTCTACTTTTCCGAGGCCGGCTTTGTCAAACTTGTTCGTAGTCTCTGCCCTGCATCGTAGTTGGTAAGTAGCCTAGCCGTAACTGCACACACTTAACAGTTCGAGACGGATGTATGAATTTTTCTACAGCTACCCTAGCGATTTTTGCGGTTATATCTCGTGTCTTAAAGACGACCATTCGGTTTCGTTTTGTATGTTGTAACAGCCCTCATACCTGAACTTTAAGTAGAATTGTATTTAATGAAGTATTTGTAGTGAGCTAAAGTTTGCTTGAATATGATCTGGTATGTTTGTTTTGAAATTTCTTGTAAATCAGTGTATATAGACTTTGTTTTATGAACGGAAATTATTTAAAGGCCATTTAATATGTTTAAGAAATGAATTGTGCAAGAGAATTGCTTAAATGTTTGTAATTCAAAGTGTTAATGCAAGTTGCGATGTCTACAGGACAATTTTCTACAGTTTAAAATGATTTCTGTAAATAATTTTGTGTTTAAGTATCTTTAATTTCCATTTCTGACCGTTTTGTAATGATGTTAAGTGATTATGTATTAATTCTGATTGTTTTTTAATTTCTTTAATTGTTTGAGTAATTGTTAATCTTCGAGAAATATCTGGCGGACGCTTTTGAAGAATTCCAGAAATTTCGATAGAGCCTATATAAAGAAACCAGCAGAAGGACAGAAGTTAGTTTACAGTTAGTTTTATACAGATTCACTTTTCAACTGCGTCAGTAGTATTTCTGGATTGTACAGGGCGTTCGCCGGAAAACGCTACCCTCCCAGTCTGTTGCCGTCGGCAACTTGCTCGGTCAGTGGAGCCAGCAGTTTCCGCCAACCGCCACCGTGAATCACCGCACTGTTTAACACCTCCGCTGCCCCAACAGTGCATTGCAGTGACCCTTACATTGTTAAGAACGGTTTCTTTGCATTGTAGATAGTTTGTGACTTCAGTCTCTTATTAATCAGTGTTGTGAATAAACGTTTCTTTGCGGTTTGGCTGGTTTGGGGCTTCATACTCTTATTAATCTGTACCGTGTTTGAGTGTGAGTAAAATTATGGTACGTTACAGTTTGCAACAAAGAATATTTCTCTACGATACATATGTGAAGAAGAAGTCGTTTAAAAAGTGTCGCAGTAAATTTCGTCGCGAATTTCCTGGCGCTTTACTGCCAGCTAAATCAACAATTCTGCGTCTGGTTAAAAAAGTAAGAGAAACGGGTTCATTTTTTAACAAAAAGAGACTGTCGGTCAACCGTATTCTCACAGAGGAGAAAATTAACGATATCGCTTTTCGACTAGAACAGTCACCCAAAAAATCATTAAGTCAGTTAGGGCAGCGTGTGTCTCGAAATATGTTCAGAAGATGTGAAATGTGCATTACACAAGAGGGTCAACACTTCCAGCATCTTTTATAAGGTAAGCTAATGAATTACGTCACATTTAAATGCTTAGCACACAAGTTTATGAAGTTTATGAAGCGTAATTATTATGAAATAGTCCGCGGCCGACGGTCGAACAATGCCGGAAACTGAGCGCTCGCTCGCCGGGAGCAGTTTCTTCCTTGTAGCGCTAACAGTGGGTTGCGTTTCCCGGCGAACGCCCTGTATCTTTGCATGTAAACAATATCGCTGACGTTATTTTGAAAATAAACAAAAATCTTAAATTGAACTTTCTGGTGGACTATTTAATTAATTACTATATTAATTAAACCACCAAAGACCCAGATAATGTGTCCAGAATCAAGGCCCTGCAACTCCATCTCCTCTACAATGTAAAGGCAGGTAGTGGGTTCCTGGAAATTCCAGATCCGTTTGAGAACGGTGAGCAGACCGAGGTCCACGCTATGTCCAATGGGGAACATTTCGAACCACGCTGACTGAAAACATATCCCGGTAAACATGGCGCATTGCGTATTTTATTGCAGTCTACATTTCCGTCATTTAATAAAATATATGTTTCATTTGATTACCAATATATTATTATGTATATAATGTAGGGGAGGGAACTACGTAGCATTATTTCTCACTTTGAATAACATAGCTATATATACAGATTCAAGCCATCTTCCAGCAGCTGGTCCAGCTTGATGCAGCGTGAGATTTCGCAACGATGAAACGATGGTATCTGTATTACCTGCGATATTGTGTAATCAAGTCACTTATCCCGACTTCCCTTGAGCCACAGTCGGTATCTATTTCAAGGTTGTTTGGATGTTTATAAGCGGCACAAAGATTTGAGGTTTATAAACTTCCAAAGATAAAGGCTATGGTTTAAGCGAAGCCTGGATTTGTGTGCTGATTACATAATAACGCAGCAATCTTACGTATCGTTTTTGCAAGATGTTTTATGGATGGTAACAGAGTTGGAAAGGAACAGCGTATATATTTGTATAATGTACCAATTCTTCACAAACTACACCGATAGTAAAAACCTAACAAGATACTACCGCCTTGAAAGGACATTTATTATCGTTTTTAGAGATCACGAAAATTGAATATATTCTCAACGTTGTGAAATTAAACATAACGCAGTGTTCTGGCGAATGCAGATGTCTGTGGAGCCACTAGGGGCGGTAATATTTGCGCTGCCCTTCAGGGCAAAGTGGAGGGCAAGCGCAAACTTCGTGGGTCAAAGGGCGTAGGCCAACTCTCTCTCGCTCGTATTTGCTTCCGACATGGTTTGAGAGAACGGAAAGTTGTCACGGCATATTTTCGTTTGAGAAAGCGCAGTACAGATTAGAGAAAAGAGTAACAGCTGTGCAGGCTCAACGAAACAGGATTCCTGTTAACCAAGTGAGCGATTATACTCTAGAGTTCTATATTAATTGTTTTGTGAATTTACTTACTTTTCGTAAATAGTTTGTGGCCACCCAGCTAAAGCTTTTGGTTTCCTTGAAAAATCACCAAGTATACCAAACAGGCATATGTCAACAAAACAACAAAAAAAATTAACATAGACAATCTACAGGAGCGCTATACATACGAACCGTATTAATATATTTCTTATTTACTCCTCGTCTCTGCACGGGATGATACGTATAATATCTTTGCTTAATTACTGACCTTTTCTTCTTGTTAGTATTGTAGATATTTGTGCATTTCTTTCTTTATTCATCATCAATTCCAAGTGAAACAGTAAAGAGCGTCATTTAGTTTGTTTTAATCTCCTTTAATCAACAGTTTTTACGTACAATCACGCAGTTTTTAAATAATACCAGCCGTGTTCACTCACATCTTTTTTTCTCTCTGCCAAAGATCTTCTTCTACACTCATTGCTTATCGTCCAGAGATTTTCATATACATTTTTCATCTGGTAATGACGACGCGTAGATTTCTTTGCCACAATACGTAAGAAATAATAATAATACGATATAAAGCATTTTTTTTAAACCGCATACACACATAATCAGCTTAACATTAATCAGGAACAAAATATCGATTCGTAAATACCGCTTCCAATAAACACTTCCTATGGGGATAACATACAAAGGGAAAAAGAAACATTAATTATTAATTCTTTAAAAACTAAGAGACTGTGTTTCCTTACAACCGCTTTTTAAATGTTGCCTCTAGGTCCCGGATTTTCTTTTTTCTTTATATATTGTGGGAACCGCATACATTACTACATGTTTTATTGAAAGGGATACTAATATTAAAGACAAAGTTGCGTAAGTGAACATCACTACAATGATCGTATCCGCTGTAACGCGACATAATTTAGTTTAATATAATCGTGTAAGTTTGTTAAGTTTCACAGCAGCACAGACGTAGAGCCGGCACGTCCTGTTTGTTCGACGGAGAATCTGCCGATCGGCAGTCCAAGCTACAGGTGCGCTGCTGAGCATGCCGGCCAGGATACATGGACCCCGCTTACTTCTTCACTGTTGAGCGACAAGTTATCAACTAGGTCTCGGTACAGTTAGACGCTACACTAACCTTCTCATTCTCAGTAGGGCCGCGTCTCATCCCTCGGCTTTAGTAGCACCGGTTACGGTTACACCACGTTTATCGTACACCGCCAGCTGTAGTTGAGGTACGGTCTTACTACAGATTAAACGAGGTTTCCTGAACTGATTGTCTAATTTCAAGCGACCCTCAGCTGTCCGCTCCTTCTCCTACTAGTCTCAAAGATGCATGCTCAACCCTCGATGCTCGTCTTTATTCAATAGTTAGGAAGCAGTCACTTACAAGAGAAGAAGAGGACCGGTCAGAAGAGCCCAAGAGCAGAAGATACCGCTCTGGCCTCGCATTCGGGAGGACGTGGGTTCGAATCCCCGTCTGGGAGTCCTGATATGGGTTTTCCATGGTTGCACAAATTACTCCTGGTGAATGCTTCCTACAAACGACCATCACCGAATTCATTTCAGTTCCTTGCCTCCAGTCCTTTCCAGTCTCTAGAGACCTCGACGTCGACGAGGCGTAAAGCCATAAGCAGAAGATACGTGAAGATAGTCTACGCAAGTCACAGGGCAACGCAGGGAAAAACCCATAGAACCCAAGTGTCAGCCACTCGTAGTAAACCATTCAGTTACACCGCTAACTGTCTTAGGTAGATGACTGATGGTCAGTGAAAGCGCCTGCAGAAAGTAGTGGGGATAAGAGGGAGGCTTCCTCTTCTATTACTATTACTCCGCGATTCACTAAAAGTGTGTGGTAGAGGGTGCATTGCACCTATCCGAAAGGGTAATAATTTGGAAGGGATATACGGGATATGGCAGGAGGCGCCCATGGGCTATTTGAGGAACCATCCCAGCATTCACCTGGAGTGATATAGGAAAACCATGGAAAACCCATATCAGGATGGCCGGAGAGCTTTATCGAAAGCTACTCCTGTCGGATTTTAAGTTTACTCGCCCGGTAAATCCTTTCTATTCCATTCCCTAATCGCTCGTGGAAAAAATGAATGCAGAAAAGAATCGGTTCTGGCCCTGATTTCTCTTATATTATTTTCACGGTCATTCCGAGATACGAATGTTGCTGGTAACAATATTTGTTTGCTGTCATTCTGACGCACTTACGCTTTCCCTCCAACTATATATCCCTGTCACGAATCGGGGGGGCTCTTCTTTGGACCTTCTCTAATGCCTCCATTAACCCCTTTTAATGGGACCCCATACAGAACAAGTGACGCACTAGTGACTTATATGCAATCGATTTAACTTCCGGAGTGCATTGTTTTAAATTACGACCTAGAAATCGAAGCATACGATTTGCTTTCCCAATTACATTCTCGATATGTTCATTCCACGACAAATTATTACCCCTAGGTATTTAGCGGAAGCTGCCGTTCTAAGAGCAGTACCATTAATTGTATATTGAGAGCTAGATGGTGTCACCTTTTTACTCACGCGCATGACTTGGCACTTTTTAGCGTTTAACTCCAACCGCCAGTCTTTACACCACACAATTATTTTCACAATATCGTCTTGTAACAAAGCGCAGTCGTCCTGGGTTTTGATTTCACGATAAATAATAGCATCATCGGTAAATAATCTTTTCATCCCCCTTATTATGTTACACAATCATTAATGTATATGAGAAACTAACAGAGGCCCTATCACGCTTCCCTGGGGAACCCCGGAACTCACCTCGGTAAGAGATGAAGCTCTCACCGTCGAGAACTACACACTGTGTTCTGCCCTTCAGAAAGTCGGCAACCTTCGAATCAAAGGCTGCAAGCATGGATTTAGAGGAAGGAATATAGTCCTAAATACAGAGCGGCAGACACACTCTTTGAATGAAAAGCTACCCAGGACGCCAAGATTATCACGCGCTTTGTCTTTCCCGATGCTCTTCTGTTACATGTCGACGAGAGAGTGGGTGGTCGCCAACAGCAAGAAGACGAAAACGAGACGAGCATCTGAAGCAGTGGCTGTCAACCTGGTCCCTACAGCCCAGTAGTGGGTGTTACAGCTTTCATGATGGGAGGTAGGGTTTTGTCCGATACTGGAGCACTTTCATTTTCTTAAATTTAATCGTCTTTTAAAAACGTCTCAGGAAATTTAATGATGTGAATTGGCAGCTTCAATGAGCTAATAAAACTCTAATAGGTTGCCTAAAGTATTGTGCCATTATTTATTGACAAACGTCAACTACGTCGTTCGTAATTTATTAAAAAGAGCATTTTAATAGTTTCCTGAATTATTATCGTCCTATAAAAGATAATATGAATCCAGAGGATATTGACGCATTCAGTATATGCCTCAATGAACTTAAATCGGACATGGAAAAACGAAATGAAGACATTATAAAATTGAAGGTATTCGACTAGATGAAAAATCCTTTTACCGACATTCACTTCCCAAGAACTATTAGAAATTGGAAATGATGAAAAAAGTAAATGTAAATTCGATATTGATGCATATGAAACTCTGTTGCAAAATTTTAAAAAAGCCTTCTGTCTTACATCTGAAGATGTGGAAGATGCTATTAATGATACCTTTCCCTATCTCATATAATCAGGCTTTAATGCTGTTGATCATATTATGTCCAACGAAAGAAATCGCCTGAATATTTCCGAAAGAGAATACCTTCCTTAGTTCCTTAGTACCAAAATTGAACCTGATATCCAGTAATTAGTTTCGCAGCATTAGCCTCAGGGATTTCAGTAATAAATTAAATAATTAAATGTAATCTCACCAGGCTTCACGCTTCTATGTACGCAACGTACAAATAAAAACATTGATTTAACTGCAGTAAGTCGTTACATAAAGATTTATTCTTCCAAACGTAGTGAAAGTCAGACATAAAGTATTATATATATAATTACTTATAGCTTTACGTCTCGTTGACGTCGAAGTCATTTGAGGCGGGATGGGACTGGAGACAAGGAACTGGAAGGAATTCGGCAATGACCTTTTGAAAGAAGCATCCCGGCATTCGCCTGGAGTGATTTGGGGAAACCATGGAAAAAGCAAATCTGGATACCCGGAAGGGGATTCGAACCGCCGTTCTCCCGAATGCGAGGCCAGATCACAAACCGCTCATCCACCACTCTCGCTATTAGACAGAGTATAATATTTGGTGTCACCAGTCTCTCGACCAGTTTGATGAAATCATCCATCTCTTCCCATCATGTTTTAACATCTTCATCTCAATATCCATCATACATCCTGTCTTCCTCTACCGTCCGTACCTTCGACTATTCCCTCCACTAACTAATTAACCAATTCAACATGTCTTAAAATATGACCCATTATCGTGTCTCTTCTTTCTATAACATTCTTATCTTCCACAAACTTCTTCGCTCGCACATCATATGACCATATAAGGTAAGAGAAGAGACATCTCAATTGGTCCCTGCGGAAGAATGGACACAAGAGCCAGCTTTGAGCAGCAAAAAACTTATCGATGACCGCGGAAAAGAAATAGAATGTTACATAAAGGAGTCACTAAGGGTATAAATAAAGCGTTGGCTTCTCAAACCTACCAGGTAACCCAGCATGCCTGTACACAGACGGTTCCAAATCAGATCACTCAGTGGGATGCGCATTTGTGGATACGACAAACAACAAGTCGGAAGCCTACAGCCTACCGGAAGAAGCAACGGTCTTCACAGTGGAACTACTTGCAATGGTCAAAGCTCTAGAATACTGCACAAAACTGCAAAGCTCGAGAATAGCAATAATAACAGACTCCCTGTCCGCTGTTAACAAACTAAACAACATCTCCAAAGACAATGGCAGATGTTGGTTGGCCTATGAAATACTTAGAATAGTTTCCAAACTTAGAGAGAAAGGCACGGAGATCACTTTCATTTGGTCCAAAGGACACGCAGGTATTACAGGTAATGAGCAAGCAGACAGTCTAGCCAAAGAAGCGGCACTCAGCGGAAATAAACTCAACCTCGTTCCGGCATCGGATCTATTACCAGCGATTCGACGCGATGTCAAGAAAGAATGGGCCAACGAATGGGAGACAAGGGACCTCCATAAAGGTCAACATTACCGACAGATCCATCCCTCCATTCCGAGAGCTCATTGGTACTCCAACCGGATACTGTCCAGAGGACTCTCAACATTCATAGCAAGGCTGAAGTTTAACCACGGGCGGTTCAAGTCGCATCTGTTCAAAATCAACGTAGTTAACTCGCCCTTCTGCGAATGCGAAGAAAATATTTTGGAGGACGTCGATCACCTTTTCTTCGCATGCAAGCGCCACTGGAACAAATCTACACAATTAATATTGGACTTACAAAGACACGGGGCTGAACTTCCCACCAAAATCCAACATCTTCTTCAGAAACAAGAACCGGAAATCTATATAAGCCTCTATAGATTTGCCAAGGAAAATCACATAGATATATGATCCTTGTAATAAATATCTGTACAGGAAAAGTGTTGCTCATGAATTTATAACACAAGATGTAAACCAACTCTACCGTAAGAGTTTTAGTTCTAACTTAGCAGGATAACAAGTAAATAGATTATAGGATGTGAGTGGTACTCTTAACTAGACAACATAACTAGTAAATCAATTGTTCTATAAGTGTAAATGTATAACCGAATAATACAACATGTAAATCAGTTGTACACTAAGAGTTTTATGCCTAATCTGGCAACGTAATATGTAAACCAATTGCACTGTAAGAGCTCCATTTTCATTTACTTAGGTTAACATATAAATCAGTCGTATAGTATGAGTTGTATTTTAAAGGTATAACATAATATGTAAATCTATTGCACCACAAGAGTAGTACTGTTATCCTTGAAATATAAGATGTAAATAAATGCTAGTTGAAGAGTTTTATTTCGAACTTGGTAAATTACCAGGCAAATCAACTATATGTCAAGAATCATATTCCAAAATTAATAATAAAAAGCACGGTAGGAGTTGTACTCCTGGCATTACTATATAATATGTTAACCAAAATATTGTAATGTATTGTATGGTATTTTATTGTATTGTACTGGGTTGTATTACAGTATATGGCACTTTATTGCATTGTATTGTCCTGTATCGTATTGTATTGCCCTGTAATGTATTGTATGTTTCGGTATTGTTTTGTTCTGTATTGTATGGTATCGTACTGTAAGAATCGCACCTCTAACCTTGTACCATCAATATGTAAAGGTATTTTTGGCTGTATGGACTCTGTCCTTTTGCCAATAAACAAAAAAAAAAAAAAAAAAAAAAAAAAAAAAAAAAAAAAAAAAAAAAAAAAAAAGCGTTGGCTTAAGTCCATTTTCAACCGATCGTCAGCAGTAAAAATAAAATGAGAAACTTTGATCAGCGAAAGATAGCAGAGATACGTTATTAGCAAGTGGGGTGTACGGATTCTCCTGATTGTGGATATGTGTGCAGAGGGGATACATCCCCAGCGTTAAACATCAGACTAAAAGAACATTACCGTTACGCAAGACTAGAACAGACCGCGAAATCGACAGTAGCGGAACACTACGTAGAAGGAAGACATAGAATTCAGTGGGAGAAAATACAATCGTTTCAAACCCAAGGATTTTTTAGAACGTAAAATTGGAAAATCCACAAAACCTTATAAACATCATAACAACTTCAACGAAGAGGGGGGCTATGGTTCGAGTCTATCGTGGATGTGTGTAGTCGCAGACGTACGCGTTGGAACAAATGCTAGATCGCACCACTGAGTGACAACCTCTCTGCAACAGAGGACACTCTTTGTCAAAGACGCAACACCCTCTGTGCCCGAGGATGGAAACAATTCTTTCAGTGTAGGTACTAAAAAACGAAGCGGAAACATTAACGTAAAGAAGCACTGACGAAGGCCCCACGTTTAGACCGAAACGTTGACATCACCAGAAATAAAAACGCAACACAATGCACGAATTGACATATAAGTGCAATTTTCCAAAATGACGCCTGATAGAAGTGTGAAATTTTAAATTACGTAACTGCAGCTGAACCAAGACGATTATGTTCCAGTTGGATCTCACTTTAGGGCAGCACTATCGTAACCGCAGCGGCGTAATTAGATGACGGCTTCTTATATAACTCAACGAGACAAATCGAAAGTGTAAAGTACATTTTTTGTAATCTCGCTACTTCCCATCAACTGTCAAAAATTAGTTATTGGAATAATTTTTTGTCCCTTTGGTGACGTTTTTCTTCTGGTCAGTGTCAATTTTCAACATAACGTAAATCGCTAGGAAAAAAAGCAAAACAACCATTATTTATGCCCAGCGCGTAGTTCCTTGTGGCTTTGGCGAAGTTTTGTTTCTGGTTCTGGTCGCATTTACACCTCAATTTTGAAATAGTGTATCACGGTAACTAAGCGAGATATTTAAAATTAGTTTTCTGTATTTTCTATTAGTCTCGCGGAATTATATAATAATCCATCATCAAACTTGACTTTAGCGACATTTTTATTCTGATCCAGGCCCCATTTCAAGGTAACGTCTTGATTTTTGAGATTCGATATCTCGAGAAGTAAGCGAGATATCAAAATATTTTAGTCTTCACTTTCGTTCTGACTCTTTGAGTTACATAATAATCAATCATCGCGGTTATCGTGGAATCCCCCACTTTAGCATGATGCGCTTCTGGCGTCGAGTGACCATATGTGTCGTCAGACGCTGCTCGTGTAGGCTAGTGGTTTTCCTCTCCTGAGGCCAGCCGGCAGTATTTCTTGCGGCTGGCGCCAGCCAGAGTTTTCCGGCAGAGGATGCTACGCAATACCTTATAAATTATTTTCTGCCCGACTCACACACAGGCACACGTGCAAACACAAAGGAAGCCCACGTAGAAAGGGGTTCTGCCGCGCGCGCTGTTAAATGTCATGGAGCACCTCGTTCTCCACGGATACTCTCATAAAAGTTCTCATGAATTATTTTTTGCTCTCTTTTGGTGCGCCCTGCCCCAGTCTCTCTCTCTCTCTCGTTCTGTCCCTCTCATACTTTCCTCTCTCTCTTTTTCCACCGAGAACTCACTCCGGCAGAACTATGAGGTTTCCAGCAACCTCACTGCACTGCCAACAAAAACAATTCCGCCAACTTTATGAACGTGCCGCGTTAAAACAGTTTTGCTTTTCCCGACCGTCATGTGTAGTTTGCAAAGAGTTATTTCTGAAATTGTTTTTGAATCTAGAAACGCAGTAAAAAAAAAACGCGAAACAGGCCACAGACTCAACAAATCATCAGACAATTATCACATTGTTCCTGTTTCGTTTCTCTGTGTGAAGTACAATTGGAATTACTAAAACTTTATTGCGCTGTGGGTGGACGTACGAACACAATTAGGTAACGCGAATGGGGACATTAAAAGAATATTTACTTGCAACCAACAGCGCTGCCCTTCATCAGTTAGACAATAAAGACTCAAGTTTAGAACCTCCAGTTGTTCGGAAAAGTGAAGCATTACAAATAAAAAAATTGTTTAAAAAACTTATGTGAAATTCTGCTTTTATCTCTATGGTAACTACGAGTATATCACTCTTGAAAAATACGTATCACAAAAATCAATACCACGTTCAGGAACGTATCTGTTTTTGCAATGCATTTGATCAAATTACCCAAATTTTTGGTGTTACCTGCCTTCTTAGTGAAAGATGGAACCCTCACGAGTTCGCTCGTTTGATCGAGTGCTTCACCCTGCAACTTGTGAACCAATTAACTTAGATATTTCTAATTGCAGGCTACTTAAGTTCTTACCAACCTTAATACGATAGTAACGTAAAATTTTGAAAACGCACGTTCGTTAATTATAAGGGTCTTTGTAGATCAGCCAGTGTGGCAGAGGAATCGCACACTCAATAGGGGAGCAACAACGGAACCAGGCTCGAACCAAGGACCGCGCGAAACCGACTTTTCAATGTCTAACACCTGGTCCTTGGTGGCCGAACCAGAAAGGGGAAAAAGGTTGTAGTGGGCAGTTCAAGGATTTTTTTTTTCCGTAACCTTAAATTGTATCCTAAGGAAATTATCAACACAACGACTCTCATACTGTTCGGATTTTTCATTTTACTGTTTTTTTTATTTTTACTTTTATTTTTTTAAATTTGTTTAATTATAATAATAGCATTTGGGTACCGAGGCCATACAGCCAGCTCAACGTGATTATCACGACTCTTCCAGCGTATCCGTTGTTGCTACTGAGTATGGATATTACAGGACTGACAGGGCATTAACACTCAGAACACCCATGCCCCCGGACGGACTGGAACCGTTGACTTTCGGCACGTGGAGCCAGTACTTTAGCCCCTACGGTACCGAGTACGGCGATATTCCATTATTTATACAAGCTTTTGCTAAATACATAAAAAAAACTCCCTTCTTTCTTCTGAAATTCGCAAAATTCTTTAAAAATTTGTAATGATACCCGACCTCCTAACGTTTACAGAAAAAATGTATTGATGTATTCGGAATTTATGCTTTGCGAAAAATAACTAAATCTATGAGCTTAAAAAAAATGTAACACTCCACAAAATCATTTTTTTTTTCAGTATCTCCCAAAGAGAATTTCACGAAGCTGAAAATAAGTATGTTATGAAAGACAAAATTTTGAGTATTTCTGTATCAGCTACTATAATTTTTAAACTGATTGGTTTTTTACATGATTTATATTTTCCATTTAAAAGACAATTTCGGGAAATGGATATTCAACTCTCTTAATTAATTTTTTTCACCGCAGAGAGTTAAAACCAAATCCAGGCACCGCCATAGAAGATCTGCTTGAAACTAAACATAGTGCGCAACCCGAAGATTAGTTGTGTCCTTCATCAAGAGGCATACTAATTAGTACGTCCTAGGTAGAACGGCCAGTTTCCCATGGTTCCACACCACGATCAAAAAATGTGTTAAAAATTCCTGCCGCCATCTGAACTGGAAGCATTGACACTTAATTTTGAAGACAGGATTCTTAACCAATGAAATATTAAAGCATTCGTACTATTACTAACAATGCATTAAAAAATAATGAATAAAAATCAAATAGAAAGTATTTAAATTGATAGCAAGTCTTGAAAATTCTTCATTATAATAATGAGTTCAGAACTAGCACAGGGTTCTCAACACTGCGAAATTTTTTATCAGTTGCGAATAATAATGATGTAACAGTATGTGACCATTCTGTATATTTCAGCAACAATAGCGTGGGAAGAAATGAAATGACGCGAAATTCATTTGGAATAGAAGGATAAACTATACCCTATACTCACCAAAGTTGTAGGGAGGAAGGCAACAGCAACAAAAAACACACCCCAAAGTGATGAGTATATTTTATCTTACCTTCCATATAAATAATCTATGAATATAGCTTGTAAGAAAACAAGATAAAAAATAATGTCTGAATCAATCCACTATCTCATCCTCTCCTGAATTTGTCTTTTCATCTCAACGTTCCCTTTATAATTTACATCTTCGATCATCTGATTCTTCGATGTTAAGCTTTACATTCCTCTACAATTGTTCTCCTGGAATGTTCCCACTATTCTACAACTAGCCAATCCCGTACACCTCAAAATGTGCCTAAAATCAATCTCTTCCTTCTGTGCGACATTTGATTCCCTTCTTTTAGCCTCATCTTAATTTTCAATGTTCTTCTGCATCACATACTAAATGTATCATTTATTATTCTTTTATTCATGTACGCTGAGGGAGTTAAGTTTGCAATGTTGACGGTTAAGACATGTTAATATCTCAGGGGAGATGGTAGTTATCCCGGAGATGTTCTGCAGATATTGAATTTCTCATCGTGATGCAAAAATCTTCACAGCTATTATATGTGTACAGCTCTGCAGTCATGTATGTAAGCTAGTATGCGCTAGTTTGTGCGTATGAGAGAATTTGCTTTGTATGCGTACTGAGCTGTCGGTTCTGAGTGAATTGTGATCCTTGTTACACGCAATGTAAATGTTACACAGTGTTTATTTGTTGGGGCATGTCACTGAATATCATTTATTCCTATTATTTTCGGTATCAGTTTTTGTTTATTTATTTTAAACAGCATTGTGCAGATATTTGTTAAATGAGTTTTGAGTGGCTGGAATTTACATCAATTATTTGCCATTTATTTTTGTTTCATTGTTTTACTGTTTAGTGTGTTTAGACAATTGTTTTGTATTAATTTCTTTGTTGCTATTTGTCTAACGATGCTGAGTTCTCTTTCATTTTTTCAGAGATTCAGTTTAGTCTACTATAACAAATTTTACTGCAGCTCTTTTGCTATTGTGTCAGTGGTTTGTGATCAATGAATAACAAGGTCACTTTTTATGGGCTTTTCGGGAAACTAAAAGTGTTGTAACAGTTACTTTTTTTTCATGTTAGAATAAGCCGATTTTGGTAATACATTTCAAGTAACATATTAATTATAATTATTATTGATATAAGTATATATTTGCACCAAGGTACTACTCCATAGAATATTGAGTGCAGTGTAGAGTGAGAAAATCGAAGTTCTAAACAAATGAGCATGAACAAGGCAGACTACGTAAATGTTGGAGAATATTTTCTCAGATGTGAGAGATTTGACAATTTATGAAGGATACTACAAGATGCAATAGTTGGTGAGTTGTCTATAGTAAAAGCGTATTTAATATTGTGTAAAAATCGGTTGTGACAGGTGTACATTGCAAAGCGTGTTCTAGAAAAGTTTAGACGTTCTAAATTGAAGTTTGTACTGCGGAATAATAAATAATTACGATGATTATTGCTAAATGCAAACTGAGTCAATATTTGGAGGATCATGGAGGCAAGATATCAAATCTTAGAAAGATAACAATTCTATTTCATGCTGTACGAAATTGAATATGAATTAAAACTTCTGACGTAATTGCAGATATGGCTGCAAAGATGTTCTTTAGCTTAAGTAAATGCTACATTTAAATTAAATACTTTCAACTATATTTTATTAGAGATTTAGGATCTCAGTTTTTGCTTATAGTCTTTGTAACGGTGAGGTAACTTATATATGTGATGTTTCTATTAATGTATTATGTCTTGGTGTAAATTATTTGTTACAATAGTCGTCGTCAGTAAAAGAGTAGAACGAATCAACAAATTTGATTTTTCCATGCTATCTTTTTAAGCCTATCTGCCATTTAATTAGATGTAAGATCCGATTTAAATTTCAGACTCCTCTAGAACCACACCCTGGTGAAGATTACTTTAAAGATGAAATAATGTTTGTGCCTTGCGACATTCCGTCTTATACAATGATTGAAATAGTAAGCGGTGGGAAATAATATTCCAGAGAGGCTCAGATTTTGAAGGATCCTTCGCTAAATTCGTAATAAATTGTAACCTAAATAATAATATCCAGTCAGAATAGTGACGACAAAAAAAAAATTACCCAGATCTTTGTACGTGTAGTTTCTATTGCAAGTCAAAACTGTACTTAAACCTAATTTTGTTCCCAGCCTAAATGTTCGTTTCATACTCCCCAATTAGGCAAACCAAGGTAATGTATTAGTATAAGGACTGCAATTCGAACCACAGATCAGTCGCAGCAAACTTCACATACCTAAAGGAAACGTTGGCACAGGCAAAAATCATATTAGGTATCTTTACAAACTGTGGCAGGAACCTTCAATTTTAAAGACACGTTTCTTACCCATAAGCTCCGGAGACTCTGGTAACTGTAATTGTAATAATGAAAGGCCGGTTTTGTCATGATGCATGATGTTCTTCGGCGCACCAATGACAGCCGGATATGTTTTCCATTTCTTTCCAAGGACGTTGCTGTAACAGCAATTTAAAACAGAAGATTACATTGTTATGTTTGCGTAAAGCTCTAATGTGTTTCCTTTTTAAATTAAAATCTAAAGAACCAACCAACGAGAAAGGTATTTATTTCATTTAAAGCTACATGTCAATTGTTAAGATGCTCTGCCATTTCCTGATGTTTTCGTTATACTCTGTGTCCACAGATGGTGGTACTATAGTTAGTTAAGAATGATATTAGCTGTTTATGCTTGCGTAATATTTACACAATATTTAATATTTTTTAACTTTGCAAATTTAACACAATTTTTTTTATATATATTTCGTTTCAATCTACATGGTATTGGTTAGTTTTTTTTTTACACTCTGTTCCCTGTAGCACTAACTAGAACCAGTCACAAAATAAGATCCTTTTGATAGGATATAAGAAACAATAAATGTCCACTGAAAGTTTTGACGAAACGTGGCTTATTTCGAAATATATAAATATGTAATAAAATCGTTATTTTTGATGATAATAGTACGTAAAAAAAAAAAAAAATAAGAAAATAATTGATCATTATTCGAATTTGAAATTATGCTTCTTTACATTAAAAAAACAATAATATTTGATTTTGTTTTATTTAATTAGTATTCAATATAAATCTTTACCTCTAATAGCGCACATAGTTAATATATCTCATGTCCATGGCTGGACTCGAATCAGTAACCTTCTCACCAATCACCTCCGATGATAGTACATAATTACAGCTATACATATATATATTGAAATAAGTAACATACATATGTCAAAGACACAAGAAGATACAAGAAAGAACAGTTGACCGCATCATTACAACAGGATTAACTGCGGGTAATAAGTGACTGAAAATCTAATACTAATCGCGTTCAGGATAAAAAATATTTGATCATTTCGTGTTTAAAAGTGAGACAAGACTGTTTACAGACCTGCGTCGGAGGGTAGAGATCAACTTTCTTAATTTCAGGATTTAGCGCTTTTGTCCTCGTCATTGTTCCAATATAAGAGACCGCATCACAAAGGAACGAATAGGCAATTAATATGAGGTCTCGTAATTACTTCCCTCGCCGACAGCTTAGGGGCTTTCTGACGTCGGAGGTTCCGCAATAATCCGTCGGGCGTATCAGATGAAAAATGATATTCATAACGGCACAGACTTTTATTAAAAAGGACGTTAATAAAACACAGACAAAAAATTCTGAGTTTCTTTGGAGTATACGACAAAAATATAAACACGACGAATCCAGCTCGTCTTATATTTAAAAGGAATCACTTACGCAGTTCCGAACATCGTAAACCTAAAGTAGATGAAAGTGTTGTCATAAGACGTATGAGTATAGTAATCCTGTGTTAATGTTGGAAGAACAAGAAGCTGTCTGTGAGGAACAATAACATAAAAATTGTATTTTACTCTGGACCTGAATGGGGGACTATACACGAGACGTCTACGCTAATATTAGAAATGCGAAAGTACTTCTGTCTCTCCTTCTGCTTGTTATATTTTCACTACTAAACGGCTAAACTGATTGATTAAATTTATTAAGGAAATACTGTGTATTATTATGAAGGACATAGGTTACTGTTTCGGGTTAAATAACATATTTTGTCATGAAATTCTGAAAACTAACTAGACGGTGACAGACATACGGATAACGTGTGTAAGTCTCTGTATTGTTTTACCGGTGGTTCAGGATTTGTTTCTCTCGCAGTTACTTTGTGTATGATATGTCTATAAATTTCATGCACAGACACCATATGCAGGGTGCCCAGGAATAGAAGCATAAGCCTGCAATTGCAAATAGGTCACATCATGGCCTACTATATGACAACATTTTATTTTAATAGAAGTTTCACCAATTTCGAAATATCGTGTAATTATTTTTTTTCGAAACACGTGACATTGTTCAGTTTATTCCATGCTATTTCTACAAATTAAGACTTTTTTTTAATTTACTCAAGAATGTCTGAGTAATCTAAAACTGGTTTTTTCCTAAAATGTTAATAAAAACCTTAAAAATCTTTTTTTAAATCATTATTATCTTTTTTTATTACATGTTTAAAATGCAAAATGGTCTCTTTAGCAGACTGAACTACCATAAAACAATAATTTTAAAAGAAGTATAAAATAATTATACGATTTAAGATTTTTAACTTTTTAAGAAAATAAAGAATATTGTTTTAAATGATTCAAATATCTTTGAATAAATTAAAAAAAAAACATTGTTCTAAAAGTCTTAATTTCTAGAAATGACGTGGAGTAAACTGAACACAGGCACATGTTTCAAAAAAATATTTAAAAAAATCAATATCTCGAAAATCGTAAGACTTTTACTAAAACAAAATTTTGTTAATAGTATGAAATGATGTGATCTATGTGTGGTTGTAGGATTATTCTTTCATTCCTGGACACCCTATAGGTAATAGATGAGGGTTTGTGTTGCATGTGGTGACTGCAAATCCCATGGACGGACACTGAAAGTAGTAGGAGTAGACATTCCCCCATGACCAGTTATATCCAATTCCCAAAAGCTATATATCATAGCAAAGGAAGGTAAAGCCAAAAACGCTGTGTACAAAACTGTGATGTTATAAGATGTCTCCAGAAAGTGACATAATTTTAATTCACAATCAAAACAATCTGTCGGAGGAACTGATCTTGGTGGAATGGTATGGTTATGGATTTTCTGTGACATTATCCCGACACCTACGTAACTTGCAGCTGTCTATATCTAATTCTAGCAGTAAAATTCCAAGTCAATGTGTACGAAGAAAGGGTAAAAGCTAGTTGTGTATAAAGTCGACATTTCTACTGCCATACTGCGGTTTTATTCTTGGATGAACATCTAATATGACGATTTATATGCCATACCTTGAAAGACATTGTAGATCGCTAGTATATTCCTCGACAAATGATCAAATGAACATCTTTAAAAACTACTAGTAACAGCATGTTGTAAGACATTGTAACTTGAAGTAACTTAATTAATCAGTTTCTAGATTTGTTTTTTTAGTACTATAAATAATTTCTGTAATTATTAAATTATAATAATAATAATTCAGTGTGGTCGTAATGACCTGGTGACAGGGTTTCTATTGGCTGCGCATTCTGCCCCTGTCGTAGCTGCCTTAATCTAGCCCGGAAATCCTGCCTGGTATACGGGACCTACAGTTTAACGTGGAATCCGAACCACGGAAGCGTTCTGCACATTACACAGGAAGTTGTGACAGAGATGAATGCCGGGTTAAGCCTATGAAAATTCCCGCCGAGACAGGTATACGAACCAGGGACCTTTAGATCTCCAATCAGACGCCTTAACCACTAAGCCACCAGTCCGCTATTTATTTTTTAAATAAAATCGTGGATATACGTCTTATTTTTTATTTATTTAGCCGAGATCTTCTTAAACACATACACGGATAAGACATCAACTCCTTCGAAAGATTCTAAAGCAGGATAAGAATATAACAGATACGTTGTCTCGTTAGCACAATTTGAAGTGAACCCCTGCAATTCGCGATCAGGTGAGCTTAAATAGGCAGTACAGCGTTTGGATAAAACATCACAAGCGCAGTCAGACGTTTCTCTATCGCTAACAATCGCTCCAAGCAACTAAAGCTATACAAACAAAATTAAAACCTAATAAATTACTTATAATCACGAAGAAACATTTTTAACTGAAAATAGAGCATTTAAATATATTCACTTTTTATTTTTTGCTGGCATCATTCTTTCGACTGCTTTGATGCAATTCTCTATCCCTTCCTATCTCGTGCTAACCTTTCCAACTCTACATACCCCCTTACAACTCACGTCCTCAATTATCTGCTTCGTATATTGTATTTTCCGTCTTCCTCTACAGTTCTTACACCATATTTAAACATAAAACTGACAAATTTAAAGAAATATTATTGCCGAAAATCGAATACAAATTTACAATTAATGGCATTCGGGTGCACGCCGCGCCGGTTCGAATCCTCATCCGGCCATCCAGATTTGGGTTTTCCATGGTTTCCCCAAATCACTCCAGGCGAATGCTGGGATGGTTCCTTCAAAACAGGCCGTGACAGAATTCCTTCCTGTTCCTTGCCTTGCTACCATTTCTTTCCCGCCTCTAATGACCCGGAGGAGGTTTAGAAGCCATAAGCAAAGTATCTGATCACCCCTCGTAATTCATATGATTATAATTAATAAGGAGCTGGTTGTGAATGCTGCAACTATCTGCTTGCCACAGCTTATTTTGTATGCGCTACCTTTGTATTCCTTAAAATACGTCGAACTGAATTGTCAGTGAGCGTTTTTGTAAACCGAAGGCTTGTAAACCTAGCTTCGTCCATCAGCTCTGCTCGACCAATTACGAATGCGTCCCCCTGCAGACCAGAGCGCTCTTCCATTAGCGAAATGAGATCACGGACCGCGCGCGCGCGTGTATGTGTGTGTTGGCCTGGGCAGCTGTCCAATCCGGGCCGCAATAAGTGCGCTGATTTGCCCGGAATCTTGCGCCAGTGTGCGACTGTGAACCAGCGCTGCATGAAGCGAGCTTTTAGCTGACAATCGCTGATTGACTGCCTCCAGTGAACGATCGCACGTTCCAGCAGATGCAAATACCACTCGTCTTTCACGTAATCCAGCCTGGTGGTATAGGCTCCTCGATTTTCTTTTGCGATGTAGGGTTTACAATAAATGTTACGGCGTGCAATTATCCCAGGAAATGTAAATCTTTGAAAACTGAAACAGAACCTGTACGTTTAGTGGAACAAAGAGAAGCACTACAGACTTTGTGTTATTGCTATCAGTATAGAAAACACATACCAAAGTAGTATTGGATTAAGTTCTGGCTTAGCCAATTAAGTTTTGATGTAACTTTCCAGTTACGCTAATACTTCACAAGTAAACCTGTATTAAAACAACAGAAAATTAGTTTGATTTTTCTGCATTTTATTTTAATATAAAATTCATCATATACTCCTTACACATTGTTATTATTATTAATTCAATTGCGATGGATCACACGCTCCGGTGGCAATTGCCTGTCAACTAATTATCCCTTTTTATTATATTTTAAGTTTTATTTGTTTTATTTTTTATTATTTTATCTTATTTGAGTGTAAAATTCCTCACCTATCCTACTTTTGCGATTTACAAAAAAAAAAATTTAATTCCTTCAGCGTTTTTGGTAAATTATTCATCACTTGGTGATTTTTTCCAATCCCTGACACCCTTACCCACCAAATTAAACTTTTCCCACTCCCTTATGGATGAAATTGAGTGCCAGTTTGTGGTCATAGTCATTTTTCCTCTTCCATGCACTATTCTTCCAAGACTCATCCCCAGCATAAGCCTTGTACATTCCCAGCACTCTCTTCAACTTCCTCCTGTCCTTCAATGACTACCAGTCCACTTCAGTCATAAGCAAATTATCAACCCATTAATTCTTTCTGTCTTAATTTTGTAATCCGTCCTCACCAAGAGACCAGAATTGTATAGGCCCTAATCGTACGAACATGTGAGAAGAAAGAAGGTTGCGAAAAAGAATTTAGAATTGGGAACCTGCTGGAAGAAATACAGCGGTGATAATACTGGGCCGAGAAGCAATAGTCACATGACATAGAAGAAGATTTCTGCTGCAAGCAAGAATGGGGCCAAGAATGGCAAACGGCGAGGGCTCGATGGTTTCATACATGTAAGAATAAGGAACGACTAGTGAATTACCTAGTTACGTCTTGATGTAACCTTCCAGTTTAGTTACTGCTAGAAAAGTTAAACTGTGTTAAAACAACATAAAATTCATTAATTATTTCTGCAATTGCTTAATATACAGTTGACCATACGCAATTTACACTTTTTCCAGTGACGGGAAAATTGTAAACCTATTAATCCTGACTTAATTCTGTAATCCTACGCAATCATTTTCTAAATTTTTTCAACACTTATTCCTTAATAATCAACTACAACCACCAAGCATCGCATTTTCCTACTCTCTCCGACCAAAGAAATTATTTACTTAGAACATATTCAAACAGCAACCTAAAACTGTTAACAAATAACTTCTTTTCTCCTTATTTTATAGCAATAAAAACGAGTATTGGAATAGCATAAGCATAAAATATATAATCATAAGTACATAAACTTCGTGATCCGTCTCTTACAAAGTGTTTGTCCCAGCATTAGGTTATTACTTCAACAAAACAATAGGTAACAGGAACTGTCCTTTCATCACTTCGACACAACATGTGTAAATACGTAAATTAAAGTGTGCAAGGTTTAATAATATTTCGAAAATTCGAAATTTATTTTCAGGTATTTTAACCTTTCCAGCTGAATAAATCATATTGCCTACAAGATAGTGCACAGCGACAAGGCTATAATTTAAATCAGAATCATGTAAATAGTTCACATAAATACCACTTTGTAAAGCTGTGACAATAATTTAAGCCAAGATTATATATATATATATATATATATTTTACGCATCACGAAATTTCAGAAAGAATAAATAACAGAATCATTTTCCCTTCAATTATCTGCTCCCCATATTCAAATCATTGTCTTCCTCTATAATACCATCCCTCCACTAAGAAGTTAACCAATCCAGCTAATCGTAAAATTTGGTCTACAATTTTGTCTCAATCTTTTGTGAGACTCTGCCCACAGGCTTCTTTCCTCACCCATCATTTCCAGCAAATGGCTATTTCGTTTCTAATCTGTCCACTTGCATCCTTAAGGTACGTTTCCACTGAGGCAACAACGAGCGACATGTAGCATGCTGCACGCGTTATTTTGTCGCTACATGTCGCCGTACGTCTTCATACTTTGTCGCATGTCGAATGTCGTCCAAGAATATGTTGCCATTTGTCACTTGCTACTTGTCGCCGTCGCTTGTAGCATGCGGCAAAAGCATTTCAAGCTATTCGACAGCTGTTTGCCAGCAGCGTGCGTCATGTTATCTGAAGCAGTGGCAGCCGTTGCTTGTTCGATCCTCGCAAATAGTAATAAAGGAAACAAACCTGAATACGCCTTGGTGGTGTTTTGATGGGGATGCTAACTATTGTTTCTTGTGTGCCAATATTGGTTGTCAAATGAGGATTTCACACGGAGTATTGTTTCGCCAAACTTTACTATTTTTTTAATGAAAAATGAACTCGTATTACTGACTCTATAACCTCTCCTCCTTACGTTTAGAAGACGCATTTCACCTACAGGCACACATTATGAAGCGTTATTCAGACGTCAAGAAAAAGATTCTAAGAATAGAATATACAATTACAAACAAGTACGCACACGAAGAGTGGTGGAAAATACTTTTGAATTACTGGCATCAGTTTTTCGTGTGTTTCGAAAAACATCAATGATAAATGTTGAAAACGGAGAAACTATCATATCTGCGTACGTATAACTACGCATTTTTTTTTTTTTTTTTTTTTTTTTTTTTTTTTTTTTTTTTTTTTTTAAGAAAAAGAAAAGAAAAGCAGTAATTCAAGAATTCTTCGTGGAACCATAGATATTGATACTCGAGATGGAACTGTCATTCCAGACTCATGGAGGACGGTAATAGACGACAGAGGTATGGTTAAAATCACATGAAGATGCAAAAGGCCTCTGGGATGAATTCGCTAGGTATTTTGTGACAAAAGAATGAAAAGCATCTTGGCAAGATATACAAAGAAACAAAACACAAACTCTACTTTCTCGTATTACCTGATTTCTCACTTTCACACACAACTATCAAAAGTGAATTGTCAACTCAAGAAAAATTTAATTTATAGTTTACAGAATCAAAATTGGGAACCATTTTTGTATACAAGCTATAAATATAACCTTTATTAATAATATGTAAATCCTTTTGTAAAGTTTTTATTATATACCGGTATGCCAGGAGATTATAAGCAAATCACTTCCCTTTAGGAGATGAGCTGCTCATCGGTGTAGTAGTCCTTTTATGTTCCCGTTCAAAATGAGACCTCAAATTCTTGATTTTTTTTTTAATTTCGTACTTATTTGCAAGTAATTTGTTACTTTTCACATTCTTGTTTTTATATTAAACACTTCTGTTGTTCCACATCTCCCGTGGAGTATGATAGCCTTCAATAATAAGGTTGAATCCTGTATGTTCCACTCCATGTCGCCCGTTTTCTGTCGCACTTATCCACTGCCAGTTGGATACAGGCAACATCGTGCGACACGCTATATTTTTGTCGCACGGTGGCGCATTCGACTGGCGACACGGCCCGACATGTGGCATGCGTCATTGTTGCTTGCTACATGTCGCAGCGTGTTGCTTCGCTTGAAATACTCCTTGTCGCATGCGTCAGTGCCGCATGCCACATGTTGCCCGAAGTTGCCTCAGTGGAAACGTACCTTTATATACCACCAAATTTAAATCGTTAAATTTTCCTTCTTTCGGGCATTCCCTTAAGTGCTGTGCTCCCGGCTCACTTGAGAAAGTGCTTTATCTCTGGAAAACCTTATGAAACTATGAACAGTAATAGACTTTAGACCGAGCGTGGTGGGTGAATGGTTAACGTTCTAGCCTCGCATTCGGGAGGACGTGGGTTCAAATCCCCATGCAGCTATCCAGATTCGGGTTTTCCATGGTTTCCCAAAATAACTCCAGGCGAATGGCGGGATGTTTCCTTCAAAAGTCCATTGTTGAATTCCTTTCCGTATCTTGTCCCCAGTCCTCGACGAGACGCGAAAAAAACCAAAAAAAAAAAACACTTTAGTGGAAGTGTTGACAACACGGAGAAGGAAAATTTGCTTCTTCACTGTTTATTATTATTTATAGTGTGACTAGCAAAGACTGGAATACGAGATATATTATAAGATCTGGCGAGGAGTGTTTGTTATTCATACACCAAAGGATTTGAACACTGCTTATCTCGTGACATTAACACAAACTCAATCTCAAGGCAGCCTTCTCGATTCAATCCACCCCCCAAAAGCCTGAACTACACTGAACCGTGTGAGAATAGGCCACGGGAAGTGCAATTACTGGATGCACTGTCGTTACCAGCAGCAAACTATCCACCATATCACCACAGAATACCCTCTCAAGAGATTCAGTGGATCGATCCAGCAGATCCAGCAACTTAATCAAGACACCACAGGGGCAATTGATTGGCTGCAATGTCTCGCCATAACTCTGCAGAAACAGATTGTAATTCAATATAATTACTGTTTATTATCCTTGTGCCATCCGAAATAAATAAATAAATCTCATTCTGGTTTCTAGGCAGCAATGAATAGTGTTTGGAGATACGAAGACTACTACTTGATTATGGAGGACAGGAACCAAAGTCGGACACACATTGATCTGAGCTAAATTTACCTTAATTTTAATGGAATAAATTCCTTGGCGTGTTTTGAAATAACCTGCATGGCGCAAGTAAGTAAATCGCACATTATAGTCTTAAAATTCATTTTTAATAAAAATTTCCAAAAACAGTCTCTGAGAAAATGGTAGCCAAACTACCAGAACAGTCTGTT
Source organism: Vandiemenella viatica (assembly GCA_031002005.1). NCBI lineage: Eukaryota > Metazoa > Arthropoda > Insecta > Orthoptera > Morabidae > Vandiemenella > Vandiemenella viatica. The sequence continues at coordinate 27,610,850 of JARYHS010011408.1, forward strand.
AAAATCTAAAAACAATATAAAAGCATTTTATTTAAAGATTTGGCCATCTGGTATTAACATTTTAGCTTGTAAGATCGAAATCTTTCACGGCGTTGTATATTAATAAATTTCTCTCGGGCTTCCAGCCATGTTAAGATGTTACATTTTTGGGACGTTTCGAAGGCGTCCTTCTCTGCCTTCATTCTCAATGTCAATGAGAATGAAGGCAGAGAAGGACGCCTTCGAAACGTCCTACAAATGTAACATCTTAACACGGCTGGAAACCCGAGAGAAATTTATTAACATTTTATATTATTTGGCCTTCATAATAGTTGATAATTTACCATCTATGAAAAAAGTGATAAATTTCTTCGCTAATAAATTCTTCCCCTAACTACACAAATCACAACATTTTCTCACCTAGGTTTCTATTTGTTTTGACCATCTGAAATAGCATCTCAAATCGCTTTAACAAACTGATGAAATATTAATATTAATTAAGGGGTGGTTCGACTTAGGGAACCACGAGATTCCTACAAACAATATCTTTGACTGGGCAGTTCCAGATTTTTTTTTTTTTAAATGTTGAATAGACATCAAAGTAAACATATGACACAGTGGAACAGAATAATATTTCCCAAAGGCACTGCAGTGAACAGAATGTAACCTTCTCATATGGAATAGTATATAGAATCTACTTAATGAATATCTGGAAAAACTTTCCCTCTTACTGAAAGCAGTAATAGCATAACTGGCAGAATACTTACCTCTTCCCAAACCTGCAAACCTGCAAACCTGCAAACCTGCAAACTTCAAAACACAAAATTTCTTTCGATATACGAGGTGTACTCAGAAGGTAACGGGAATTTTGAAATTTCGTGGGTTGTTTTAGCACGATTTGGCAAACATGTCTCAAAAGTATCTATACATTTTTAGTTATATTGGATGTTTAGGCCTCTTGTCAGCTGTTAAAAGGATAGCACCTGATTTGATACAGCAGGGATTTTTCAGTTGCATAAAGTTCTTGCCACAAGGTCAAACGGTCAATAAGGAATACTATCTTCAAAATCAACGTCGTTTGCGTGAAGCAGTCCGAAGAAAACGCCAGGATTTGAGGCAAAACAATTGACGGATTTTGCGTCACGAAAATACACCTGCTCACACATCGTTGCTTGTTCGTGAATTTCTGGTAAAATATAACACTGTAATGATTCCCCAACTTCCATATTTGCCAGACATGTTCCCAAAAATAAAGAGAACCTTTAAGGGCCATCGTTTTACAAGCATAGATAAGATTAAAAGTGCATCGCTGAAAGAGCGTTAAGCTATCATAAAGATCGAGTTCCAGAAGTGTTTTGGGGATTGGAAGAATTGTTGGCATAAGTGTATCTGTTTATATCTAATGGGGAATATTTTGAAGGGGATAACATCGATGTAGATGAATAAATAAAATTCTTTGAAAAGAAACAAAAATTCCTGTTGTTTACTGAACACACCTCGTATACATGTTCAAATACAAGGTGTCCAGGAATGATGGGGTAATCCTGCAACCACAGATATGTCACATCATTTCTTACTGTATGAAAATTTTTTATCTCAGTAAAAGTCTCAGCATTTTCAAGATATTAATGTTTTTAATATTTTTTTGAAACATGTGGCGTTGTTCAATTTATTTCATGCCATTTCTACAAATTAAAACTTTTTGAATCCGTTTTTTTTTTTTATTTACTCAAAAATGTTTGAGCCACCTAAAACAATGTTCATTTAACAAAAAAACTTATAAAAAATCTTAAATGGTATAACTGGTCTATTATACGTCTTTTAAAATTTTTATATTAGTTCAGACTGCTAAAAAGACCATTGTACATTTTAAACATGTACTAAAAATTATGATAATGTTTAAAAAAAAAAGATTTTTTAAAGTTTTTTTTAAAGGTTTTATGAAAAAAGAACATTATTTTAGATAACTCAAACATCCTTGAGTAAATTTAAAAAATACATGGTTCAAGAAGTCTTATTTTTTAGAAATGTAATAAACTAAAAAAGTCACATGTTTCGAAAAATAACATATGAAAAAATCACTATCTCTAAAATTGTGAAACGTTTACTAAGATAAAATTTTGTTATTTGGTACGGCATGATGCGTATTTGTAGTTGCAGTATTATGCTTTCATTCCTGGTCACACCGTAGGTATTTCCAGAGTGCAGCAACCAACGAAGTAAAATAAGGGAGGAGGGGGGGGGGGTCCGACTTTGGGAACCGGGGCCAAGTTTTGATTACTTTCGTCTACTATATAGAAAAAGAAAAACAGACGTAAATAATGAGTGTTGTTTTTCTCGTCATTTCTTTGCGCCTCTCTGAGCTGGGTCGTTAGGCTGAGCGAGACGACGAACAAGCCATCCGAGACAGCGGTGCTTTGTCCGACAGCGGCTCCCACGGTGAACCCTCAAGACAGCCGGATGTATAATTGAGGAATCACTTAGCCATTCACAACGCGGCTGCAGCTCCCATCACGTGATTTCCGCGGGGACCGATTCCGCACTGAATGCCACCGTTCTATTCAACGGCTCACTCCTCAGGGACTCCAGCCTGCGTCACCAGCTGTTTTATCACCACGCTCCTCCCAGACTGGCTTATTTACATTCGTCTCTCGCCTTTCTACGGTATGACATAAATGTGCCAGTTCACAGTATCTTCCGCTACAACCATAACAATTCGTAAAATCCAAGACTGCTAGCACTAGAACTTAATTTAGCGTATGCCTGGTATTGGTTGATATACGCAGTCTGACGACTGAGCTACATGTGGGACCACGCTGAGCTCTCGGCTATCCAGATTTGAGTTTTCCATCGTTTCCCCAAATCACTCCAGGGGAATGCCGGGATAGTTACATCGTAAGGTTATTGCCGAATTCCTTCTAGTACCTTGCCCTCTGAACTTTCTCGCAACTATAGACCTCGACGTCGACGAGGCGTAAAGCCATATGCTCGGACCATACACCTGAACCACTGTGTGTACGGGAAATTTGCTGGTTCCTTTCAGGTTATTTTCTTTTTGCCCCTATTCCAGTGGTTCTCAATTACTTTTTCCCGAGTACCTGTTGAAGAAAGATCTCAACCTCGCGTACCCCTTATTGCTGAAATGATAAATAAATAAATACTTTCATCCAGGTAGAGTGCTTCTTACTACCGCAGCATTACACTAACATAATTTCCACACACGCAGCTCATTTTAAAAACATTGTTCCGCCATAGTAATGTTTGCGTAATTGTTTTTTTTATTTTAATTACACTGATAGGCAAAAAATAAATGTACTCGAGCCCTAACATCATTCCTGTTTATTAATATGTAAAATGACCTCCTAAATACGAATATGACCCCTATTTTCTCCCATCACCATAAGTTTTTGGTGGACGCTCCCCCACTTATTGTTCTTATTGTTATCAATTTTCGATAATTTTGAAGATGAAAAGGATTATTTTAGTCTTTACATATATTCTGCCGTACTAGAGGTGAAAAATGCTAAAACTTTAATGTCAGTAGCAAGGAGGTAGATTTGGGAGAGGAGGGGACCTTGACTCCTTAAATTTAAAAAAAAGCATAATAATTATGGATTGTTTCTGGTTTTATTGCAAATTTTTTCATTTAATTTCTATATATCCCAGCTTCCAGCCTTCCTCGTCCACCCCCAAACAACCCAAAAAAATATAGCAACAATAAATAAAAATACATAGCAAGAGTTCAGAAGATTCACTGTGTCACGCTGCCACTCTCAAAACCTCGCGCCTACAGGTTTGAATAGGAATATAACATGATATTTTTCTTCCTGTTCTTTTTTATTAACTATGATTACAATTACAACCATGTTGGCTACAATCATAGAGCAATTTATTTTAGCCCTGACTTATCATATGATACAGGTAGTCCAGGCTGTGGCTCAAAGTCTTTCTAATCCGTTTCTGGCTCTAGATTGTAGGTTCTTTGGGGCAGTGGGATTGGCAAAGATTCAGTGTGAGGAACTGGTCTTAGAGCCGAAGGGATATTATTTTATGCTTACTTTTGGTAGAGAAAACAACGGTGCAAGTCATACAAAACTAACAGTCTGTGAGATCACAGCGAGGTCCACGTCAAGCAATGGGAACAGCATATTGCATTGATTTACTTGTATCTCTGAGTCATTTGATCAAGCTACTGTAGCAAATAGTGCAGAAAATTGTTGGAGCCAAAACGTTGTCCTAATTTCCAACTTTGCAATCGAAGTAAAAAAAAAAAAAGTTTTAAGATGCGGAGAAAATTTTTTTCAAGTGAATTCCCGAAAACATAGCATAAGTTATGGCACTGATTTTTACACTAAAGAGGCATAATTAAAAATAAAATAAATAACTTGAAATTAGTCAAAACTCACACTGATGTAGTGTAATTCGCTCGGAAAAAGCGGAAATAAAAATTTCTACCGTTTTTCACAAGAACGGGAAGAAAAAAAAGTATCAAAATTCCTACGCAATCGTGTAGCCGTGAGGTATTGAGAAAGGCAGCGTGGTCCGATCTATTGCTATATATTTGTACTTGTTGTTGTTGTATATTTTTGGGGGTGTTTTGGGGGAGGATAAGGGGGGCTAGAAGCTTGGAATATGTAGAAAAAAGTGAAAATACTGGGGAAAAAAACCGGAAACAATTGAGGAATTTTTTTATTTTTACTTTTTTTACGTTTTAGGGGGGTAAATCCTCAAAATTTAACTTCTTCCACAAATGTTAATTTCTCGAACGTTTCACCTTTCTAGCCCCTCAGGAGAAATGTAAAAGCTAAAATAATCGTTTCATCCATCCAAATGATTGAAAAATGATAAAAATGGGCTGAGAGCGTCCCCCAGAAACTGTAGGTGTTGGGGGAAACGGGTCTAACATTCGGATTCAGGTCATTTTACATAAAAATCAGCAGGATGGTGTTAGGGCGAATTTTCATGCAGACCAGTGTTGTTATAGTGATTATCTTAGCCAAGCGATTACATCGTGTACCCCTTGAAGCAACCTCACGTACCCCTGGGGATACGCATACCACTAATTGGGAACCACTGCTCTGCTCTTTGTCGATGTTTATACCATTGGAGACGTTAGAGGTTTGGGGACGAGGAACGGAGAGGATTTCAACCCTGAACTTTTGAAGTAACCATGCCTGCGTTTGTCTGGAGTGATTTCGGTAAACCGAGGAGAGTCGGGGTGCCCGATCTTGGATTTCAACCCACATCCTCCCGACTCCCAGGCCCTAGCGTAACTGCTCACGCACTGGCTTGTTATCAAGGTAGTGGCTGGGGTGGTAACTTCATATGCTGGAGGTTGAGGGCTGCCCTTCTACGTTGGGCTTAAGATACGGGTGACCTTATTAAATACTGTGTGTGCCACGCGCTCTCATCTTCTCTGTGAGCCATCGAGGTGGGTAAGCGATAGCGCTATGGCCACGCATTCTGGAGTACGAGGGGTAGAATCCCCATCCGGCCATCCAGATTTCGGTTTTCCACGGTTTCCCTAAATTACTCCAGGTAAAAGCCGGAATGGTTCCTTGAAAAGGCCATGGCCATATTCGTTGATCCAAGATTACTCAAAGTCCAAGAGGCAAAAATCCATGAGAAAAAAGAAAGCTTCTCTGAGAGGGTGGAAAATACTGAAGGGATAACACATTGGGAAAATATCAGATAAATAGAGTTAACCTAAAAAAATGCTCTTTCTGAGCTAACTTTAAAAAGAAATAGAAGAAAAGCAGAAGAATGAAAGTGTAGAGCTACAGCCACTACGTCGAAGCTGAAATGTAAATATGAACGAAAGGAAGAATAGATACTACAATAGTGTGACGCCTAATTGCACAACATATTTTAATGATTTTTCTACGGTGCAATAGCAAGCCTACCTTCTACAACTGAATCCAGAAAAAAAGCTTCTTCACGGGGATTTTTTTGGGTAGTTTATGTCCAATAATTGCTCAATTTTACATTTTTTTTACTTAATTGGCTTTGAACAACACGGAAATGTTCATTACTTCTTCAAATCCAGAGAAACATGTGACAGGGTAATAATCGCTGGTAACCAGTGACCAGCACTGAGTGTTTCATCCAGTGACCCGGCTCCCGAGCGACGACTGTTATCGCGTTCCTAGTTCGTTCCACCGTCGAGCTGTCGACTGTGCCAGTTCGATATGTCGAAGCAGCGCTGTTCGCTCCACTGAATTCTTTCAAGCTGTCGTCGGCCAAGTTGACGAGGTGTCCGCAACTTGTTTCCCCCTTTTCGAGCCTCCCAGACCAGTGACACTGACGTAAATGAACCTCCTATTGCTATTAGAGAATGTCGCCTTATCGTTTTCACGACTGTGTGGGCACACTTGGTGCGGATCATTGGTTACCGGAAACAGGTGACGACAAAGATTTTGGTCAACGAAATACTGTGTGAAAACAATACATTATGTTAGTTCTCTGGGTGGAGCCGCGTCGATTTGTTAAAACCTAACGTTTCAGCCATAGTGCTGCAGCCTTCATCAGAGGACAACTGCTTTTGTTGACGCTGTCATCTATATATAGCTGTGGGAGCGCGTGTGCTAACCATCCGCTATGACGTCACAGACGTTACTGTGCCCAGCGAAGGTCGAATGGGGCCGTTTGACTTGCGTCCTTCTCAATAGGATTCATAAAGTTTTCTTACCTGATAAAATTTGTGTAGCCTATGGAATAAGACGTTACTTGCGATTGAAGTACTGGGTTGAATACGTGGTGCACACAGTAAATTTTGTTTGTCTTGGTAGAGATTGATATATGATTTAACTTCTGTGAAATGGTAGCGCTGAGAACAATTAATAGTAGTTACTTAATATAATAACACTTGAGATTTTATGATAATTTTCTTACCATCTAAAATACAGTATTCAAAATTACATTTAGAACAATTATAAGTAAATTACACTCTTTATACAGTCATAAAATATGCATGTGTGATTTTCTTAAAGAGTGATATCTGCCTCTCTTAAATAGCGATGTTAGGAATGGGATTTTGAACTTGACCAGGCTATTGTATAATTTGCTATGTGGTGTCTGATAAAGGGTACGTGCTAGTATGATGTGATTGATATTTCTTCTTGTTCTGCCGGCCAAACGGCGAATATGCTACCCCGATTTTCTGAAGATGTTTGGGATAACAATCGTGTCCCAGTCGCATGCGTATTATGGATGTTTTGATTCTTTTGCCCAATTTTCAGTCTTCACACCAGACTTTAGGAGGTATATTGGGTTGGATTGGTGAATAAAACTTTCCTTTGACTCTTTGTATTGAAAATACTCTTTACCTAATGATTGTTACAAAGTCGGCGTGAGGCAGCAGCGTATAATATTGCTCCCCGTCCGTTGTACTTTCCTTGGCCAGTTGGTTTACCTTTTCCTTATGTTGACCCAATGTTATTCAAGCCATTTCCGTAACCCACCCCAAAATAAGGGTCCCAGCGCCTGATTGCGGAGCAACGTACGCGCGGACGTCAGCGACGCTAACACCACTACCGAAGCTCGCAGGTTATAAAAACCCACACACGAAACGGGAGAACACTTCTTCTGCTAAAGCAACCAGCAGATATGGCTCCTCTTGCCGAACATTGTTACCCAAGTTCTTAGACCGAAAACACCAAGGTACATATCATAAAGAAGACAGTTTCCCGAGAGAGCAAACTGTTATACAGAACTCTACTTGATCTGACGTCGGTAGATACTTAAAATCACATAAATCACCGTAGGATGGTAAGCAAACCTCTGTCCACTTTGATATTACCATCACATGAGAAAACAGTTGTAACAACAACCACCCAATAATCCCCATCTGATTCAGCATCCGGCCAGGTTTCAGTACAGTTGAAGGATTCCATCTTCCTTGAATCAATTGATCCAACGCTAAACGTATTAAAGCATGCCAAAGGATAACTAACTGCAATCCTGTAATGCTGGTTTCCAATAAAAGTGATCTCTTTGGTACGGTGCTATGTAACAAAGAATGATGTATATCGTATAGTTTATGCGGTAATAAGTGCACCAAGATTTTGCTGTTTTGAATATTTATTGTATTATGTTTTTCAAATTGTGGCGTATCATAGAACGTATCTATGTATGTATGCTATGATATTTGACTCAGAGAAGTGGTATTAAAATATTTGGTGAACGAGAAGAAGAGGCGGTAAAAGTATAACCTTTAAGTGAGTGAAACTGTAAGTTGTTTGGAGAGATATCTGATTCTAGTTGAAATCGTACTACAAACTTACCTGAATTTCGTCAATGTTCGGTATGCAGTAATTAAGATGTGAATATATAAAATTATTATAACAAACCAGTGGTGGCAAAGTACTATTATTCTATTAAGTAACAAGTGTGTGGAGGAGGGAATGTGACAACTATGTGACATGTACTATGCTAAGAACAAGAAGCTGTTTTCCAGTGAGAGAAACCAGATAAATATGGCGCGTTTTATTTTTCTATTTGACTGGTAATAAATTTACAATAAACCGAAGAGATTTATTTTTAATTTGTTGATGTGAATTATTGTTAAAATTTACTACGAAAATTCTTCAAGAAAGAGGAAGACTACATCCAGAGAAATATTTCTTATATTTGTTGACAATTTACAGGGACCAAGGTGTAGTTGCCAATGCCTTCAAAGACTATCCATTTCGAACAAATGAGGCTGACGCGAAGACTCTACATCAAATGACCCCAAGTACTGCAAACTGATTGTAGCATCTATCTAACTATCTAATTCTTTGTAGATGAATATATATTCCCCTTGCGCAAATGTTAGACAGTAATAATCTGGTAGGACTTCCACGTTAGATAAATCCAGGAGTGAGGAGAAACGTTCGGTAGGTTGACATTCTGTCCCCTCGTCTTCTTCTTCTCTTCGATATCGCCCATCTAAGTAATCCCGTGCAGTCATTTCGATCTTTCTTCTCTTGACTCCTGAAAACCATTGAAATTTTGAATGAATTTCCTGAAAGTTGCTCTATCTTGTATTAAATCTTCTGTTATAACGATCTCAATCATATCTTTCTTTACTCCTTGGATGTCCCCAAGTCATTAAAATCAAATGTCATATTTTCTTTCAATTTTTGCTGCAGTTGTTCTAGCTTACCAAGCATATCGCTTGTAATTGCCTCTGCATATCTAGAAATACTAAACAAATCCCATCTAGCTGCCTCAAAGACTCTCCGATTTATGCCAGGAAACATGGTTCTTGAGTGTCGGATCCGCCATCCGACCGGACCAAGAGTCGCGGAAGTGGGTCGCACGCGGGACAAAACGCCGTTGTGTGATCGGGAGCTAATTTTATCTGCCATAACAGTTTACTCTGAGCAAGTTGCGCTTGGCGATCGGTGGCCGTAAACAGTACGGAGCCCTGGAGGGCCGGGCCCAGGAACTGACGTCATGTCAATATTATGGCAGGCACGGACGGTGCGAAATAATTGCTCGCGGCTGATCTTTGGTCCTCGGCCACAATATTTACGCTCGCCCGCCCGTGATATGGCCCTGTTTGTGTTGGATCATCTTGTGTTTATTTGGACAGGGTGCGGGCCTGTCGCCACGTTGCCCGCCAACCGGGCGGCCGGTGTTTGCGTGGGCGGCCTCATTAGAATACGTCACTACCGCCAGGTCGACCGCTAGGGGTCGATATTGGGGCGTCAGGTGAGAGGCCAGAGGGGACGATCAAATTCCGCAGCCAGGTATGGCTTCAACAACGAGGTGCACACGTCTGCAATAACACCATTAGAGGTGGTAGCAGGTAGTCATCATCATCATCAACAACAACAACAGTTTCCAACTACTGGCTAGATCTGCTTTGGGCACAAATATTTCCATTTTCTTCTTTCTTCCCACGATCTCTGTCACCAGCTTGGTCCAGTCCTCTCCTCTCTTCCGTACACATTCTTTCACTCCTCTCAACCACCCATCCATAACTAGACCTTCATTTGGTGGAATTTCCTTTGGATTCTCTGCATCTTCATTATCTCTACATTCCATACGAACTTAGTCTTCTTGCCTTCTGTATAATTTCCCATGATGTAGGGATTCCTTTTTTACCGTGTGTATAATCACTTCATTCCTTGTACTGTCCAGTCTGTGTTTAGAAAGTCCGTGGTTCGAATCTAGGTCCATTCCTGGAATTTCACCGGCCCTTAAATTGGTCTTAACGTCTGCCAGTCTTTTTTTATTTAAAAAAAAAAAAAAAAAAAAAATCGCCACGTCGGTTCGAGGTTAGCATTCGTAGTTATACTGCTTAGGTAATCCCTTTACCCGCTGGGATATTCATATAATGTTAAACTAAGACAGAACGTGCTGAAAATTAAAGATCTGTTACCACATCAATAATACAACACGAGATCGTTTTTGTGTGATTGTTCTAAAGAAGGACAATCAATGGCCAAGATAACCATTATTACACTCTCTGACTTTAAAAACTTGTTACTCAACCCGAAAGTTGGTTGGACTCTCCCGAAGAAGGTATACTAAACGTGGTAACAATGGTAGGGCGACCAATTTGTTTCCTCCTTACAAAGCCTAACACCGTAATCCCACCCTGCAAAAGGGACCTGAAGATTAACGTGTAATCCAAACCACGGAAGCGTTCTGGCGTTCGTCATATACAGTTATACACAAAGCAAGGTCGGGTTAAGGTCCTCTCTCTCTCTCTGACTGTATTACACGCTTCTTCAGTAGTGTTGTTAATACCGATAAAGAGGAATAGACTTAAAGTGTTTGACAAATCGACACCTGGAAACGCTCTAGTGTTTGCAGCTGTAAACCTCAGATAAAACGTCTGTTTTCCAAGTAGATTTCAAAAATATTCTATGGACGTGGATATATATATATGTATATATATATATATATAGGTATATGTAGGTAGTGGAAGTGACAAACTGAGAGAGACTATACTCAAGACCGAACTTTACTTTTGCTTTCCGTCTGCAGTATATTTGAATAGGAGAAGTTTACGAACGGAGAAAAAGAGTGGATGATGTATGAGATTCGAAAGAAGCTGATGCGAATATTCTTCTCCGGCTTGCCTGACCTAGTTTTTTCGTAGTGCTCATAGATCATAGCAGCTGGTCGCCCAGGATTATTCGCAAAAATAAAATCATTCATCTCCTATTTTTGCAGTGAATCCATTCCGACATCGTATCAGTTCCAGAGTTATTCGCCTCAGTACCACTCGCGGAGTATGTTAATAAATAATAACGTAATGTGAAACACTTTATTTTAAATGAAAAAAATTCGTATTAATAACAGTAACTGAAGAGTAAATATGCAGATAGGATTAGCAACAACAGACGATTCAAAAACTTTCTCTTAGATACCCTATACCTGACGGCATAATAAAGAAAGATCTAAAAAAAACAGAATATATCTAGCGCAGAGCCTTCACACAGTAAATTATATCAGTTATTGATCTTAACCTAAGGCTCTAAGCAACTTTCTAAAAGAGTATGCACGAAGAAAAACGTTATGTGAATTCTGAGTTCTGGAATAGCAGAAAGAAGATAAGTTGAGGTATTTCAGAAATTGAAAATAAAATAGGTAGGTAAAGTATGTAATGAACACATTTTGGCAGTAATGGATATGGAAAGAAGTTTGTGAAGCTGCATCGCAGAATTAAGAAACCGGATGGTTGAACGTGTAATTTAAATGATGAATAGGAAGTGGCGACTGATTGTGGAGGGCGAACGGTAACTCTCCGACCTCACATTCGGGAGGACGCAGGTTCGAATCCCCGTCCGGTCATTTGAATTTCGGTTTTTAACGGTTTCCAGAAAATACTCCAGGCTTCAAAAAGCCCACGGCCGAATTCCTCCCCGTTCCTTGTCGCAAGTCATTTATCGCCTCGACGTCGACAGGGTAAAAAAAAAAAAAAAGGAAGTGGCGACGAACTGATACCGTCCTGTGGAGAGTCTGACGACAGAAAAAAAAAGTTTCTTTACTTCAGCTACCATCAACGTGGTTCTCTGCCCAACTAGATACGAAGCGTTATTGCTAACGTTCCACTGTCTGTCAAAGGCGCCTAGTTTTAAACGGAATAAGTCTGAGGCTTCGAATATCCACATATCGTGCGTTTCTTCGACACAGAATCGAACAGTTTTAGTCTATGCATTATGGTAGTTTAATGTACACATGGTACTAATGCTAAGGGAAACGAGGTATTAATAATGCTCTGTACTAAAGAATGGCGTGTATAAGATTACTAAGCGTAAATCCATGAACAGTGTATGGCAAGGGATTTGCCCTAAAATATATGCAATTATGATCTTTACTATTTTAATATTTAATAGATAAAACGATTACTTGGTTAATTACTTTGTTATAAAAAATATATTGAAAAAAAGGAAAAAGAATATAAATGGTAAGCGAAATTACTTTTGCCATGAAATTTTGAAAAGTAGGACAGACCGACGGATGACATGTACCGAGCGTGGTGGGTGAGCGGTTAACGCTCTGGCTTCGGGATGAGTGGGTTCGATTCCCCGTTCGGGCATCAAGATTTAGGTTTTACATGGTTTCCCCAAATCCCTCCAGGCGAATTCCGGGATGCTTTCATAAAAGGCCATGGCAAAATTACTTCCCGTTCCTTGTCCCCCATTCTTTCCCGCCTCTAATGACCTCGACGTCGACGAGACGTAAAGCCATAAAAAGAGGATAGAGTTTGTAAGTCTCTGTAATGTTATATCGGTGGCTCAGACTTTGTTCCTCTAGAAATCAGGTTTTGTTTGATCTATTCAGCTCTTTCATGTACACATAAAATGTATTATATAATACTATCATCAAGGTCATTTAAAAATGGTGGGTTGGACGGAGTGTTCTGACAAGTTATTTCTTTGTAGTTGCTTAGCTAAATAAAATTATTATGAAATAAAATTCTAAGCAATTCCTCCTGCCTTGCGCTGTAGCAAAAAGTTTCAGTTGTTATCCTGATCCAGGTTGCATTTCGATCGAGCCACAAGCTACGCTAACATTACCGCTAGAAAATGAAAGCTTCAGTTACACGCAAATTAATACATTTACTGAATTCCATGTTTGTGTCATTCTTGTCAAAACTTTTGTTAACATCGCTGATCTAAAATTTAATCATTAATTTACATATCTATTAAGCAAAGAATTTAACTAAAACGTCTTCATCAGAAAATATAAATAAATAAAAGCAATACGTTAATTTGAGTGACTTAGCCACTTCCCTTGCAGTGTTTTAGCAATTCCTTTGTTCGCGGATGCTTAACTATATAGTATGGTTTCTAAATAACGCGCATGCGCATAACCTCGACTAACGTATCTGGCCGTTTTAGTTCGGCAACGAAGGCGACGAATGTGACGTCGCAGCGTGACGGACATGGCTACATAGAGACCAACATTAGCGTTTTATTAGTATAGATAGATGCTTATTTGCACTGCAATGTGTCTACCTAAAAGTTTTCGATATCAATACAAAATTTCTTCTTTTTTGATATACCTCACTGCTTTTTATTACTAAATCTAGCAATAAGCTAAGTATGAGTACTAAGTCACATGTAACAGCTTGTATTAATCATACATAGACTTACTAATCGAGACGAGTTGCTTAAAATTGAGACTGAGTAAATAAAGAGCGAGTTTCGGAAACGCTACATTCTCCGTTGTAGGAGCGATTCCGGCTTGGAAATAGCTTTTGTCCGTCCTATCAGCGGTGATCACAACAGAGCCAGGTTAAGCCCAACAAACTGTCGACCGTAATGGCTTCCAGTCACGCATTCCAAGCCAATAGCACACAAGCACATAAACACCGCTGGCCCGTTTCTCTGCGCGCCCTGGTATCTGTCATTCCTAACAACACACACTCTGAAATAGCTTGGCGAGGCTAACAGTCCGCGGCTGCACTGTATTCGCTCTGTTCTGCCACTATCCAAACCCAACCGTACAACGCGCAAACTGCCGTTCGTACCTTCTACTTGGTCAGTCAATGGTACGACGATTGTACACTGCCAGCCAAAAAATGTGAAGCACCCAGAGGGGAAGGAGGAAACGAAATGAAACTTGACCGGTTGACAGGGTATGTTATGTTATTACAGCGATTTCAAAATAGAGTAAAAATTTACAAAGAAAATCGCCAGAGTAAAACAACTGCCTGGGAGACCATTTAAAAGATGGGGGATGACTGTCATATGCCACTGGAACTGAAGACGACGATGATTATGCTGAACTATATCAACTGAGCTAGCCAGTTGGTTGTAACCAGCTTCCTTTCAGATTGTAATAAAAGGTTTAAATCATCGAATTATTCTTTAATTTTGTGTTGATGTGGTCAAATCAAGTGACAAAGTTTGCTTTATTTGGCGTAAAGTGTTCCCTTTCTGCTGGAGTCATTTTCTACGAGCGGCTGAAAATTTCAGTGGTTCTGAGTATTATGAGAATACGAGACGTGTTACAGTTTGCGTCAAAATGGTCAACAAGTTCAGCTTATGAACTAGAAACACTGTTAAATAAAACATTGAGACGCTGAGCAATGATTAGGATTAGCCTGCTCAGGGTAAAATCTACTAGAAACTACATTGAAGCTATTTCAGAATAATACATAATTCCATCGTGGTTTCTTTTTTCAATAGATACTAGCTGGTGCCCACGGCTTCGTTCGTGTTTGTCAAGAATTTTTGCACTGATCCTTAAATATTTCCAGGGTAAAAAGTAGCCTATATCACTCCCTGCCAAATCACTAACCCACCGGTGAAAGTCCCGTCAAAATCGGTTCACACACTAAACATGTTATATATAGATTATTTATACTTGTTAATAGCTGAAAAAGTTGAAAAATGTGCGTGTTTTAGAACACTATTCGAAAATATTTTAGTAAATTCTAGAACATTTCTGTAAGCACATTCCGGAAGATTTCTAAGATTTTTTCAGAATACTTTGGTCGAATTATGAAAGTGCCCTAGGTCTACCACTTTCAACCACCATATCTCCCACGCATCCACAGCAACCGACATGAAACCACCGTAATGTACGATGGGAGACTCGAGGCTACTAACACACATCAACATCAGCGGCGTGCGCTAGGTAGTAGCGGCTACAAAGTGAAATACAGGGACACCAACGTCTTTGATCGTAACATGAAAATGCCATAGATCGACCACTTTCAACCACCAAACCACCCGCACTCACACAGCTACCGACATACAATCACCATAGTGCACGATGGGAGCCTCGAGGCTAATATCACAAACAAACACCATTGGCTTGCGTTAAGCAGTTGTTGCTGCAGTGTGAAAAATAGACACACACATCTTATTTTATAGACGTATAAGATTACAAAAATTACCGGAACATAAGATGTTTGCAAATAATCAATAGTTGTTTTATGCTTATTATATACTTACAAGAAGACGTCTTTGGGTCGTGTTAAATGGTGGTGAACAGAAACCAGGAATGGTATGTTCTTTAGATGCATACTGCACAAATGTAACAGTTTGGCATATGTAACATCGTACCGGAAAAGGCTTAAATACCAGACATATTTTAGAGATTTGTGTATGTGGAATTACATCGAAAATGAATATTTGTCTGTAGATGTAATAATTGTATTTATCTGAAGAAGTTGTTCATACTGGTGTCGCCCCAGCTACGATGCAATCATGAAAACGTCGCACAAAGTGTATTCGTGCTAGGTGGAACAACTCCTATGTTGTTCTACGACTATGACAGGCTCCAGGAAATCCTCTCCAGTCCCAATAGGTGCATCGTATACTAGACTTCTCACACGATCAATCCCAAATATAAAAACAAAGTGTTGTCAGATCAGGTGCAAGATCTTGCTACATAATAGGAACTCTCCATATACACTCTCTAGACAACGTCTGATTAAGGTGGTCACGAGCAGCATGCGAAAAGTGGACTGTGACGCCATCATGTTATAACCACAAATGTTGACGAAAAGCAAGTGCGATATGTTCCAATAACGCGGGAAGTATTTGTCTCAGAAATACAGTGTACAGTGGTGCAGTTATGTGGGCTTATCACTGACGACCGAAGTGTTTGCAGTACGGGATCCCTTATCTCGAATTAATATATTTACCCTCAATCACCATCTCTATCACGTCTAAAGTCACACCCTTCTGCGTGGAAAGCTGTTGTGTCTCTTCAGTCGTACAGATGGTTGGATAGTAGAGTATGCATCGCGGGAATTAGTAATACCTGCACAAAATTTCAAGAATTCTACTTTGCTCAATCTGTTTGGAGTAAATTAAACCATATTAGATGTGGCACAGAAAGAACCGCTTCTACCCTTCACAGCTGGGGCTGGCAGATTAGCCTTACTGCAGCTGCGATGAGGTCCCACAAACTGTTGCATATTGTGGAAGATTGTCGATCCCTTAACTTCCCTGGAAGTCTTGAAAATTTAAATTCCGCAACGCCGGAGGTGGTTTTCTGGACTGAGCATCTCGATGTCAAGTTGTGGAGATCGATCCTAACGTACCAGCCTTTAACCTGGCAGCTGAGGGCATATATTTATTAAATAGCCACATAATTACAGCATAATTGTTGTTTCTGTTCCATTTTATAAGGTTCCAGAAGTATGATGTAAGCATGACACGCTAAATCAATAATAATTTGCTTCTGTACTTTTGTGAAACTATCACGGAAACACCCTATATATTCTTTCCCTCTCGTTTCATTGTGAAATGTGAACGTGAAAGTTGGCCAAGTACCCTTGACTGCGGTAATGCTATAGTCGTGGTTGACAAGTATTGTGCGCCCATAGCGTGTCCAGCACAGTCTTCCCTTTGGGGAAGGCAGCCCATTCGCTCAGTTCCGGCTCATTGCCGCTGCCCCTGCAGATTCTGTTGCCCGGCCGGCAGGCAGCGTGTTTTAATCCGGGGAGGGGACCGCGTCTTTATTCGTCGCTCCCCACTCCGAAACTTTCTTTCCGCCGTGAGGGAGGCCGTAATGATTGCTTGTTAGTTCAAGCTGCCGCCACACTCTCCAGACGTCGATGGACTTTCAGAGTGCGGGCGGACGGCAGGAGACCAGCTGCCTTGATAAGGCCTCGCTCACAACGAGGCCCAGTGTGTATACTGGGGCTTGCCTTCCGTCATAAATCTTCACATGTAATGTCAGTCAATCTACGAGCGCAATGTACAGAAACTTTTTTTTTTTCGTTGCAAGTCTTACTGCTGATCGACACCTGTGGTCATTAGAGAAAAGTAAACAATCATTATCAATCTTGAGCAGCTTATAACGGTCCTCAGACCGAGACCTTTAACGAAATTGTATTTTAAGAATTATTTGCAGCAAGCTGGGAGTTGAGTAAATATGGTTCTGTGTATATTTTCCTTGAAATTAATTGTGAATTTGTGTAATTGAACATTGTTTTTTGAAAATGAACGAAACATTGATCAAATGTTTGTAAATTTAATTTATTTTTATTTTTGGCTTTACGCCTCGTCGACATTGAGGTCATTAGAGGCGGGATGGGACTGGGTACAAGGAACGGGACGGAATTCGGTGATGGCCTTTTGAAGGAAGCATCCCGGCATTGACTTGGAGTGATTTGGGGAAACCATGGAAATCCCAAATCTGGATGCCCGGACGGGTATTCGAACCGGCGTCCTCTCGAATGTGAGACCAGAACGTTAACCGTTCACCCACCACGCTTGGTCTTGTAAATTTAGGAAATGATGTGAGGTACGATGTATAGAGGACAATTTGCGAGGGTTTGGAATAGTTTATGTAGATAATTCTGTGCGTACATTTCTTTAATTTTCCTTTCTGTGCGTTTCATAATGTTTGTGAATGATTTTGTATTAATTCTGATTGCTTTTAATTTGATTTTAATTGTTTAAGTATTGTAAGAATTCGAGTAACGTCTGTCGGAAGTCTTTAAATTATTCTTGAATTTTCTGTATCGCCTATATAAACAATCTGCAGAGACTAGTTAGTTAGTTGAGTTTCAGTTTTGAAAAGTTTAGTTTTGAAGGTATTGCTGGAGCATTTGTTTATATTTGTACATAGTATCTTTCTATGAAGTCTGATGTCTAAGATTAAAAAACAAAATAAACACACTGAAAGTGATTATTCTTGGACGAATTATTTCATTTAAATGAGATATCCATCAATTTCCAACCGCTGGCTGGAAATGTCTGGAACAAAGGCTTCTCCTGTCCATCCACCTTCTACCTTCTTTTACTGTCATACAATGTCCTCCTCTTTCCTCAGTTAATTTCTTAATACCTGTCACCCATCTGCCCCTTGGTATTCGTCTGAGTCTCTTTCGTTTCAGCTCTGTGTCCTCTCCCATTCTCTTCACATGGCCATACAACAGCAACCCTAATTTATCTATTTTTTACTGGGGTGGTTCCTCCTTGTTTATCCCCCTGATTTTCTCTGTCTATGGTGTTACTATTCCTTTATCGTTATTACCTATTAGGCTCTTGTATTAGAATGTAATATGATCTACAAACTGAAGCATACTAAATAATATTATAATATTTAAAAAATACAATATAAAGTTTTAAAAATTAATCTTGTATATAATCGTTTACATAAATAGAATTTAATAATATTTAAATTTCTACCCCTCTTTCTATCAATACTCAAATACTCTGTTTCTTGTATTACAATATTTATTTATCACAATCCACATTATTAATTTTTTCAACAATTTATACATTCACTTCATGAATTAACAGTATATATTCTTCTTAATTTCTATCATGAATACTACTGGTTTTATTAGTTTCTGAATAACATGCAGTCCATTTCATTTCAATCAGCTCAACAATCTCATACCATTTCTGACTTGACATCCAGTGATAATTAATGTTATTCATTGAAAAAAGATAAAACAAATTCCCCACTCAAAGGAACATATTAGACACAAACATTTAACTTTTTTACAAATAGTTCCCTCACATGTCACTTCACGTTACTTCTACTCCTCTGAAACTTCATTTACTTTGCTTGCACTCTCGATTTCTCTCTCCTTAACCACCCATGTTTCCGAACCTTTCATCAAAATCGGTACAGTCTTTTAGATTATTTCCTTACTCTTTTGTGGGACATCTCGACTCTATTACAGTACACTCGTAAAAATTATGTCTTCACACCTTCGCCTTTCGCCATTGCCTGGGAAATTTTGTAGGGTTACGTGGACCTATAACTTTGAGAAACCCTGTAATAATGGATTTTGGGAAACCATGAACCTCGAAATCAGGAGGACTGGACGGGATTTAAACCCACGTACTCCCGAAAGCTAGGTCACCCACTAGATTCGGTTAGTCTTTGGAAATTACGCCAAACAGTGCAGAATTGATTCGCTTTAGGATCAAATGAGTTGTTGTTTTCTGTGTCTGCGGAAATTGTACTCTTTTTCTTCGCCATCTGCATCTTCTGTTTTTTATTTTAATGCCCTCGCTGCTAACGGCTAAGTACTTCCAGTGTTTTAAGTCCTTACAGAGGTAATGCATACTGAAGTTATAGATGCGAAAAAATCTCTAAGCTACAAAACCGACCTTGAAATGTGAAAATGAAATACTATGTTTCATTAAGAAGGAACTGGGATACTTTATATTGAGTAAATAACGTATTTTGTCATGAAATTTCGAGAACTCACTTTGTTTCTCTCGCAGTCAGTTTGTGTATGATCTGTTTATAAATTTCATGTACAGACATCGTTGTTTTGAGACATCTTTTAAGTAACTTGCGGCTTTAGATATCCACCTGTATCAATAATATTTTAAGTCCACGCGTACGAAATCTCGGGCAACAGCTAGTAATCGTGTATATACAATTTTATACGAAGTAAAGCATTCTAAATAAAGTGTGGCGACTGCAGGCTAATGGTGCTCACACTGTCTGGCCGTATAGCTGATACGTGGTCTAGCGGCAGTGTACCCGCGAGAGCTACTGTACGTGCGGCAGAGGTCTCCAGGGGCCGGCGCACTGACAGGTAAGGCAGTCCCGCAGGGACCGTGCAGACAGCCGCGCGTCACGACAGCAGCTCAGAGGGCTCCACCAGCACGCGAGGACATCAGGCACACACAAAGCGCTGCCAGCCCCACTGTTCTGTTTCCATGTCAACAGTGCAAGAATATCCGTTCTTTCCAAATTATAAGTTTTTTTTTTTAGACGACAGCAGGTCAATATGATGCCACGCAGGTCCGGTAAAACGCACATGGCTTGGGGTTGGACATAGAATGGCTGGATTCGAGTTGTCTTAATGTTGTGGTATATATATGGTCTAAAATCGATCATAAAGTCGAAATATCTCATGTAGGCTTAGCAACTATGGTACAATGATCGTCACTGTTTAAGGCGTCTGAACGGTTGGAATCACGGTCTCAGATTGAATTTTAATAGGTCCTTGTGAGGTTCACAACCTCACCATTTGAATTTTTTTAAATATTAGTAAAATTATTTATTTATTTAGTAGTTATGATTTTAAATACTAACATTGGGTTTTTAATGTCACAGAATTTCAAGAGAGGTATACAAGATCTGTGGTGAAAAAGAACAGTTGAAGAAAAAACGTTGTTGAAGAGAAAATGAAATGAGGGAAGGTATAGATGGAAAAAAGCTTAACAGAGAAGCTGTAAAAATCCTGGCGGAAAAATATCAGCCTGAGGGCAGAAGATAATGATAAAGTTAGTGAAACATGAAGATTGTATCAGGTAACTGATTGCCATTTGAAAGTTGAGAATAATAAGATAAGTGGAAGACTTTTGTTTCATGTTGAGATTGTAATAACGAAAGTGTAGTTGATTCTTAAAGTACATGTGGTATGATTTTTTAATAATAGTTTGATTTACAGCGGTGGTATCTAACAAAAACCAGCGGTGAACATAGAGGGTTAAATAAAGATCCTATTTCAACTAATCTGACGCTGGAAACTTAAGGAAAGGTAGTATAATTTATATTTTAAAGGTAAAAATAAGTGATGAAGGTAAGATCGTAAGGTAGAAAAGAAAACGAAGTACATTATCATATCATTTCTTAGTTTCTTCTTCATAAATATTCTGAAAAATTGAAATCAGTTTTATGATTTTAGTCACTACTGAACCTTCGGTAGTCACGCTGTATGTAAGTCGTAAACCAAAACTTGATGCAATCGATTAAACAGTAAACCAAGTCTTGCTTGTAACACGAAACTGTAGTAATTTTGACTCCAGAATTTTTTGAAATTAATTTTAAAACCAATGACCATCTCATAGTTAGAAAACATATTTTATAATGTCGCTCCATCTCGGAACCATCGATGCAAGGTGCTTATATATATATTCCTGACTCATCTTACAGTGTATTTAGTGTAAAATATTATCTGTTCATGATCTTAGAAAGTAGTGAGACGTGAAACAGCAAAGATTTTTCTTAATTTCAAAAATCTTTTCATTACAATAGAGATTATGTTTTGAAAGATTCATATGAGGAGTCCATTGGAAATTTAGCATTATAGGGGTCAGTTTTTCATGATTCTATTATGTTAGTTTACAGAAAATAATAAGTTCGACCTGATTTTTTAAGGTAATATCCAGCAAACATACAAAACAGTATTCTCATGGACTAATAAAAACGAAATTACACACCCAGTGGTGATAGACTCACAATGTGTGGTAGGGATGCAAAGTGATGTTGTTCCCGTCATAAAGGAGTCAAACAATTCTTTCTCCCAATATCGAAATAGCATGACTTCACATCGAAGATATAAAGTGTTACAGAAGCCAATGTTTTAAATGCTTGATTGGTGAAAGTATCAGAGGAAGTGTTGAAACTATTATCAGCACTTAATAACTATTGTCCATGCCCCACAGTTGTAAAATACATGTTTTAAATTAGACACCGTTTATTAACAACTGTTATTTCGATATTGCGTTTCACCCTTTAGATGAGGAGCATTGTTAGTGGCTATAAATGTACATAGTGTTATTTGAATATCAATATAATTTGCAAAATATTGTGTATTCACTCCGCAATACTGTAATACCTGTATAATAACACTATGTACATTTACAGTCACTGACGATGCCCCACAGCAAAGGGGTGAAACGCCTCTGTAGAAAACATCAATGAAATCGTTGTTAATAGACAATGTTTATTATAAAACTGTGAGTAGTAATTGTATATTTTTGGGTTGTTTATAATCCTGTCTGTAATATACAACTTAAGATGTTCTTGTTTCACTTGTCAGTTAATTCTACCATCACCAAACTTAGTAGCTAAACAGTGAGGATTTGATTATTTCAAATAAAACTTTACTATAAACTTAATTTCTTCCTATAAAGGAATAATAACAGATAAAGGAGATCTACAGTTACACTGGAATCTGTATCATAGAACTTCATATCTTCTTCACATTAACAAAGCAAAGCTTGGGCAGAGACAAACGTCAGTTTTAATTTCCCTAAAACTTCTAGCTGAGACCAAAATTCGAACGGGGGATCAGTCCCAATAAACACAGCTCGCGTCTCAACGAATACTGATTTTTATTCATCATCAAACATATTGAAAAAAGAAGGGGTAAATTAGTGAATCATTGTGCAGCATTTAACCGAACCATCGAGAACACAAAGAAGTTTGAACTTCTTTACTACTCTATAGTAATTTCATCAACGCGAAAGTCTCTCTGTCTGTTTATTAGTTTTTCACGTCTAAACGGCAAAACCGATCATGCTGAAATTTGTCAAGAAAATATTATGCATCCTTGGAAGGACGTAGGATTCTTTTTTAGGGATAAATAACATATTTAGTCATGAAATTTTGAAAACTCGCCGATCGGTGACAGACATACGGGTAGCGTACATATGTCTTTGTAATGTTATATCTGTGGCTCAGGCTTTGTTTCTCTCGCATTCAGTTTGTGTATTTTCTCGCACAAATTTCATGTACAATCAGGTGGAAAGCGATTTTGCTCTATAGCCTGGAGGATGGGGATTTAAAATCCCGGTCCAGCCATCCTGCCAATGGTTTTCCATGGTTTTAATTAGTCTCGCCAGGTGAATGCCGGGATGATTCCTTTTAAAGTCCTTCTTCCCGATCCATATTTCTTTAGGTTAGGTTGGCTGAAAAGGATCCCAGAGATCCTGCGGCAGTCCATCCCTCAGCCTTTAACTGTATATATATTAAAAAAAACATAAATAGTATAAATAGCATAAATGTATCCAATTTTAGCAGTAAAATTCTAAGCCACGTGTACGGAATAGCTAGTAATAGCTAGTAGTTAATAATCTTAAAAGCTGGACAAAATCTAACAATAATTATTATACTGATACAAATAATTGAATAATAATATTAAAAGTTCTATACCAAGTGAGTTTTTTATCTTGAGACAACTAAATATCTCGAAAACTACAAATCCGATCAAAAAAAGTGGGTAATAAAAATTGTTCGTCTCGACGGGGGACATCCGATGATACCAAATTTGACTCCCCACCCCCACCCCCTAGGGGTGGGGGAAGGGGGAGAAAAAAAACTTAAATAGGAACCCCCATTTTTTATTGCAGATTCTGATTCCCCGGAAAAAACTACCCCTATTTGACCCCCAATTCGAGTCATTTTGGTCGATAGATGGCGCTGCATTTCTCAGAGTTTTCTCATTACTTGATGTACTTCCATTGCGTTCACATCGTCGCTCATTTCTCAGAGTTTTCTCATTACTTGATGTACTTTCATAGCGTTCATAACATCTCTGATTTATTTACTTCGTTCTGTTACACGTGTCAATGAGAATGCAGGCTATAACGTTGCAAGAAAAAATTGAAATGGTCTACATTTATGGAGAATGTCGCAAGAATATCGATAATGCTGTTGATCTTTATGCTCATCGTTTTCCAGACCAGCCTCGATCGCGCGCTTCTTTTTACCGTATTATCCAACAGTTCACTCAGGAGGGAAGTGTTTGTCAGATTTTGCATCGTAGAAAATACCATCCGTTCCATGTTTCGTTGCATCAAGAACTTCACGGCAATGATTTCGATAATCGATTGACATTTTGCCGATGGTCGCTACAGAAAATACAAGAAGAACCCCATTTCTTTGCTCGAGTACTGTTTTCGGATGAATCCACTTTTACTAACCACGGCACCATTAATCGACACAACATGCATTATTGGAGTGTGGAAAACCCGCATTGGTTACGCCAAGTTGAACATCAGCGTCCGTGGAATGTAAATGTTTGGTGTGGGATAATTGGGGACAAACTTATTGGTCCACATTTTATCCATGGACATTTCAATGGGGAGAAATATCAACAACTCTTAGAGGACGTACTGCCAACATTGCTTGAAGACGTACCCTTAGACGTGCGACAAACAATGTGGTTTCAACATGACGGTTGTCCAGCACATTTTGCTGTAAGATCGCGGGAAGTGTTAGATCGTCTGTACAATCGTCGATGGATCGGAAGAGGAGGTCCAGTGCCGTGGCCTGCAAGATCACCAGATCTCACTTCGCCTGATTTTTTTTTATGGGGATACTTGAAGAATGAAGTTTACAGTGAAGTGCCAACAACGCCTGAAAACATGATTGAACGAATTACCAACGCTTGTCAAAAAATCACGCCGGATATGCTTCTTAGTTGCGTCGAATCATTCCAAGAGCGGGTAAATAAATGCATCGATGTCGGTGGTGATATTTTCGAGCACTTGCTTTAGAATTGTTGTTAGAAACAAACACGTGAGAGGCGAGGGGACTCACCAAAAACAAGCACCCCGATGGTGAGAGGCGAGGGGACTCACCAAAAACAAGCACCCCGATGGTGAGAGGCGAGGGGACTCACCAAAAACAAGCACCCCGATGGTGAGAGGCGAGGGGACTCACCAAAAACAAGCACCCCGATGGTGAGAGGCGAGGGGACTCACCAAAAACAAGCACCCCGATGGTGAGAGGCGAGGGGACTCACCTAAATCTAGCACCCCAAAGGGAACAGAAAATTACTACGTCCACGTCGTTGTTCCTGGGTAACGCAAAAAGTAATGTTTGACTTTCGCTATCTGCTAAAGAATTTGCATCAGTGCATTTTGAAATAATGTCCATTCCCATCCCTCAAGTTTGGAGGTGGGTGGTGTTATTGAATAGTTTTTGAAAAATATCAATCACATTAACTTGTATTTTGCTGATCTGATGTGTATTTCACGAGATATCCTCATTTTTAAATGAATTTTTGCTTATTTTGATTTTTGTCGATTGCAGCGCCATCTATCGACCAAAATGACTCGAATTGGGGGTGAAATAGGGGTAGTTTTTTCCGGGGAATCAGAATCTGCAATAAAAAATGGGGGTTCCTATTTAAGTTTTTTTTCTCCCCCTTCCCCCACCCCTAGGGGGTGGGGGTGGGGAGTCAAATTTGGTATCATCGGATGTCCC
The DNA here is from genome assembly GCA_031002005.1 of Vandiemenella viatica. Taxonomy (NCBI): domain Eukaryota; kingdom Metazoa; phylum Arthropoda; class Insecta; order Orthoptera; family Morabidae; genus Vandiemenella; species Vandiemenella viatica. The sequence goes on from JARYHS010011408.1 coordinate 27,636,212, forward strand.
CCGTCGAGACGAACAATTTTTATTACCCACTTTTTTTGATCGGATTTGTAGTTTTCGAGATATTTAGTTGTCTCAAGATAAAAAACTCACCCTGTATATGCTGTTATTAGGAGTCATTCTATTAACAGACCAGTAAGGTTATTAAATAAATCCAAACTAAACTGCTGCCGTCTCTCACGTCATGCTTAAATAATTTTAAATCATTTTCATACCGAGAGGAACAACGAACCATTACAACCTCTGTTGGCACAGTGATTTGTTAAAACAATTATTGATCTCATTTCATTCTTTTTTCAAGTCTGAAACAGGATAGAGCCTTAGTTGTACGCACTTTGCCTCATTTTACGCGGTTTCATTCCAAACTCCCAGTCACCCAGTACGTTGTGGCTGGAGGCGACGTGAGTTTGTGCTTTCTGCTGCGGAGCAGTAACGTTTATTTGTACCAGCCCGGGACCACCCCATTCCTTGAGTAACACACACGCCTACTCCTCACACTAAAGCGCGATAAACCACCCCCACCCCACCTCCTCCACTCCCCTTCTCCATTTTCATCACGATGCAGAAATCCAGCCCGGCCATCGCCCTCGGAGTGCGGAGTCTGGGGAGGTGGAGGGGGGGGGGGGGGTTGCCAGCCTAACAGTGTTATATCACCTCTCTCTGCATATTCCGCGGATATTATACTCCGAGATTTGAGGGCAACTGCGAATGAATTAATTAGCACAGTGCTGAAACTTTGAGGGGGCGCTGTATATGGCTCCCCGGGAGTTTACGGCCTTCCGACTAATTTCTGTCGCACTGACCGGCATCCACTCTGATTCCCTCTCTCTCTCTCTCTCTCTCTCTCTCTCTCTCTCTCTCTCTCTACTGGTTCACAGACGGGGGAAACAAAGTAGGCTGCAACTTCGCTCGCGCAGTGCATGTAGCAAAACATGGCGGCACCTCTGATATTGGGTCAGCCAGCGTCTTCATTCGCTCCTGTAGCAAAACATGTTCACACACCTCTGTTGTTGGGTTAAATGTAACATTTGCGGTATTTTGGACAGGAATACTTCTTTAAGCTTGCTTCCAACCCACATATAATCACAGAAAACCCAGTAAAAAAATCAAATTGTGTGCATCAGTGTGTACACGTGCAAAAAGTGAAAATTCTATGGATCACACATACTTCTTTCTGAGTATTTCTTTCTATGTATTTTTAAATGTTTTTGATTTTTCTTTTGCACTCGAATCGATGAACGATAATATCTTTAATGTCCAAGTTATTCTCCCAAACCAATGAACATTTTCAAAACGTTAAAGCACATTTCTGTAGATTATAGAATATTGCGACGAACGTTAGTCCGTATTTTATATTTAGAATTTTTATATCGGAGAACAACTTGGGAAGAACTATCTGATAACCGTTCTTGCAATCAATTAGATGCGAGAGACAACAGCAAAATACATTTTTTATTATTAACAAATAAAAATTGTTTTATTATCTAGATATTTACAGATGGTACATTGATTATTATTATTGATATTAATATCTATATTTAATACGATTATTATTTATTTATTTTATGCAAATAGACCTATACAGATCTCGCAAAAACGTAGTCATTTTCTGTCCGAATTTCTTTTTCCATTCCAATATTCTCGCATCCGTACTATTATAATTATATTACTATATTATTATTATTATTATTCAACTTCCGTCGAATTTAATGAATTTGTGTAACATAAGTTTGTAATCAAAGGTTTATGATAACTGAAATAGTGAGTATATGTATCACATTTAATATGATCCACTGTTTAACGTGGGTTTAAGTGACGGCGGGAACTGTCGCAGCTGTGTGCATCGTAAGTATCGTTAAGTGGGCATGCGGAGAGCATTGTTACCCATGCGCACTTAATGAGTAATGCTAACAGATTTTCCTTCCTTGCACGAAGAGGTTACACTTCAAAAATTGAAGAATACAATTTGGCATTGCCGCTCTCGTTCTATGGTCTACATCTGAATTTCAACTACATTATTTGATAGCCAAAGGATCAAAGAAATTTACGTTGAGTTAGGACTTTGAGATTTCATGAGCAGAGGAAAAGGGGTAACGCTGCCATGATACATTCACCACATCTGCAAACACTGACGCAGTGTAACTTCTCACTGGGTGAAGCTTGAAGCTGATACGATCTCTGGAACTCAGCTCTTCTTAAGACTTATTAACTTCATTCATGTTTATTTTCTGGTGGTTATTGTGAATATGCATTGAGTTAAAGTTTAAAACAAAACGGAAGTTAATACAACATCGAGGTACAATCGTAACAATGCGAAGCCGAAATACAAAACATTGTCTTTGGTATTGATGTCATAGCATATTTTCCTTTAGATAATTTTCATCACCATCGAAATAAACAGAGCGTGTATAGTGAGCGGTAACGCTGTGACCTCGCATTCGGGTGAACGTTGGTTCGAATACCCGTCTGGCCATCCAGATTTAGGTTTTCCATGGTTTCCCCAAAGTCACTTGATGCGAATGCCGGAATGATTCCTTCAAAATTCCATGGCCGAATTACTTGCCATTCTTTGCCCCCTGTCCTTTCGCGGCTATAATGACCTTGACGTTGTTGTGGTGTGAAGCCAGAAAAAAAAGAATTAAACGAAAGCAGTCGACTCACAAAGTGTTTGTATTTGCATTTTATGCTACGATTTATGGATTCATTGGCTGAAAAACCATTAAAAATACCTTCCTCAACTTTATTTCCGAGATTACTGACGTAAATTCTTTAAATATTTATCTTCATGTGTATCCTGCCAAAGTTCACAGGAAAATATACTGGTCTCCGTTTATAGATTCCGCAAAATAACTAGATGAACAGTTTTAATACATTGGCTCAATTGGTTGCGGTATCGTGATGGTGTGCGGTGCTGACACGGGTTTAGCTAGTTCGAGGATTGGTGGTGGAAGCAATTTTCATCATCAGGGTGTGGCCGGCAGGGTAATAGAGGGGTTGATACTTAATTCATAATCATCTGATGAGCATAAAAGTTAAATACAAAACCTCTTAGCAGTTCGATGTAGTGAGAGTATTCGACACTATTGATGTTGATCGTCCGTCGGATAGGAAAATTAAGAATGTTGGTCTCCATGTGTCTTTTGGAAGGGTAGGCCTGAATGGACCAGCAGGATGTTTCACCTTCTCATTTCTTCATCTCTCATTTCATAAAAAAAATTCTATACTGAACATACGCACCATCACAGTCGACTTTACCTACAATAAAACATATGAACGCACACTGGGGAAGACAACTCGAAACTGTTTATCATCCCAAGAGATTTTCCATGCAGATTATTCATCCTCCATGGTAACCGCACCCAGCGTGGTTGATGAGTGGTTAAACTCTGGCCTGGCATTTGGGAGGACGAGGGTTCGAATCCTCGTCAGGGCATTCAGATTTGGTTTTCCATGGTTTTTCCCAAACCATTCCAGGCGAATGTCAGGAAGCTTCCATCAAAAGGCCACGGTCCAACTCCTTTTAGTTCATAGTCCGCAGTCCTTTCCGCCTCTAGTCCTAGACCTTGACGTCGACTAGGTGTAAGGTAGGCCTATAGTAAATATATCATGAAAATAGTTTTTTTTTTTAATCAAAATTTTTCCAAAACGTGCATTTATATCTTTTTTTAATTTATACCATTTGAAAGGAGTTTAAGGGTTTAAGAGAGTTGTATTAGCCTCTTCCAACCAAATGTCAACCTCTCCTTCATGTAGTGCACCCTGTTTGTACGGACGAGAATCTGGCGACTGAAAGATCCCCGGTATAAGGAGTTGCCCACTGCTCCTCCGAAAGGAGGGCAGAAGAGCGGGGAGTGGTCCAGGGCACCCTCTTGCTCATGGGGTTGGAAACGGCCCCCGAAGGCGGATGAATCAGAGATAATCAACGGTAGGAGCAGAAGGCAACAGGTCGCCAATGCATTAAAGGCCCTTAAGATATACCGTGGCCATGTAATTCTCTTCTGAAGGATTGCATCAAACCAATCGAAAGACTGATTACAGCAAAAATTAAAAAAATAATCGCAAAAGCGTTTAATGAACGTTACTAATATAACTTGTTGATGATTTTGTTTATAAGTTTTTACAGTTTTTAAAAAAAGTGAATTCAGTTTAGTAGACAATTTGTGTGCAAAACGATAAGTGCGCAAGATTTTTTTTAATTTTTTACAGAAAAAATAATTAAAATGCAAATATAAATTTATCGGTGAAATTAAATTTTTCTTCATAGTCATGTAGGGAATTGGTAAATATGTTCTGTAAATCCGCATCAAATGGTGTGATAACTCGTTTTTTTTATCATCTCGTCGTTCAAGCGAGGCGAACTACAGTCGCACATGCTTTCATGTGTCGGAGAACGGGAATTAGGAAGATAAAACCACTGAAATATACAGACCCGTGGAGAGTTTCCACCTGACTACAAATAACAATTGGAAACGCTGACACATGTTCAGAGACAATCACCAATAATTTCGGACCGCTTTAGAGAACAAATATTAGTTCTGTTTTTCGCCAGTTAAAGAGCGTGTATTCGCTAATTGAAAATATGCTAATACAAATATCGCCGGCGGTGTTCCATTTGGCGGTACCTGTCCCCCGCGCACTTGTTTACGCAAACACCGGATTATGACATTACGGACAAGCCAGTGATTGTCAAACCGGCCTGCGCAGTTTTGCATACAGTGCGGCTGTTTATGTAAATGCGCCGGACGCAGCCTGCCGGTGGATTTTCGGGCGCACAGTGATTCGCGGCGCCGTGTTGGCTGCCATTGATTCCGGCTGCTAAACCGGATGTGTCTGCCGCGGCTTCTCCATCCACTGACGAGCTGCTTCGGACGGCTTTCATTCACCACCAGCCCATCGTACTGTCAGTCTCATACTTCACTATTACAGCTGTTATCACTAGGATTCCGATCTTTATGACAAGTCATATTTTTGCCTGCGCTTTTTTTTTTTAGCGTTAATGGTGAATTAAACAGTATCTGAACGTTACTAATCGTGTTAAAATGTATTTTATATCTATATATATAAAGACGAATGTATGTATGTTTGTTTGTTAGTTTGTTTGTTCTTCATACAAATCCACAGTTTTCATCCTATCTCAATGAAACTTTGCACATTTATCCTTTGAAACAAGGAGAAAAATACTGTGTACATTTGGTTGAAAAATTATCTGTATAAATAATACATGTTGTCTCATAATTTCGAAAAATTACTGAACGCCGATAGACAGACGCGTTGGATAGGCATGGAAAGATATTGCAGTAGGTATGAAAAGTAGTGCATGGAAGGGTAAAAATGACCACGACCACAAGCTGGCACTCGATTTCAGGCACAAGGGTGTAGGAAGATTCTCTTTTTTAGGTAAGGGTGTCAGGGATTGGAATGAGTTACCAAGAGAAATGATGAATAATTTACCGAAAACTTTGAAGGAATTTAAAGATAAAATTTGTAGAGGGCAAATGTAGGTGGGTGCAGGATAGGGTGAAGATGGGTGTGTAGGGAAATTGCCACCGGAGCCTGTGCTCCATTGCAATTAAATTAAATAAATTAAATAAATGTAGGTCTCTGTATTGTTTTTTACGTGTAGCGGTCAGGTAGCTGAGTGGTTAAAGCGGCTGCTTGCTAATGTTTGGGTCGTGGTCTCCGGTTCAAATCTCCGTGAAGGCTAAGATTTTTAAAAATTGTTTTGGCCGTAAGAGTCACGCCTGGGCCGTAGGTTATTCGGATTGAATGTTAAACTGTAGATATCACAAAGTTAGGGGTGCAATGCGAGGCAAATCGTAGGTAGTCTTGCAATGCTGTAGGAGTACAATTTTTTACGTTATAATGATTCCTCAGGGGTTGTTCGCAGTCAGAGAGAGAGAGAGAGAGTGAACCTCAGTAATAATACTATAAATGCGGAAGTAAGTCTCTGTCTTTTTGTTACGTTTTGACGACCAAATGGCTATGTTGATGGAATTGGACAAGAAAATATGAAGGGCATAGGACATTTTAATAGTTGTAGTCACGAAATTTTGAGACCTTATCGAATGGTGACAGAAATATGTTGGAAACTGATTCTCTTCAAGAGACTGGTTCGACGGTAGAATGATATAGTGAGAGCTTTCCTGTCATATTATGCCGACTCGGTGTTGTCTGGGTCCAATCCTTCGTTACCAAAAACTTTCTATATTCAATTCTGACAAAAAATTCTTAATCGACGCGTACGAAGTCGCGGGTACGAGCTAGTTGCATATAAATATAAATACATACTCTGACCTCTTCCTTGTTTTGGTAATATTACGGAAATATTTATGGCAATATGGTCATATTTTGAGGAAAATTTGGTAAATATTTAATTGTTCAGAGAATTAAGTAGAACTATGGATGACAATAAATTACAGAAATGTACTCCTATTATACGTAGAAGAAATAAACAAAACTAATTGTCACAGAATTGGTCACGAGTCAAGAATTAAAGTTATACATTATTGCCACACTCTAAAAGTTAATGTTCCTCTCACCTTTCAATCTCGACACTGCTGCACCAACATGGTAAGGGTGTCAGGGATTGGAATAAGTTACCAAGGGAAATGGTGAATAATTTGCCAAAAACGTTAAAAGAATTTAAAGCTAAAATTTGCAGAGCGCAAATGTAGAAGGGTGCAGGAAAGGGAGTAGATTGGTGAGTAGGGAAATTTCCACCGGGGCTTGCGCTCCATCACAATTTAATTAAATATTATTATTATTATTATAACAAAATGGCTTTGTCAAAACGCGTCAATCAATGTCTCATGGTCACCACTGCTTTCGAAAATAATCCTCAGTCAGTGTTAAATCTCCAGCGTATATATGCCTAAAATGAATTTATCTGAAAGTGCGATGTTATGGAGTTAGGAAAAGAAAATAGGAAAGAAGTATTTTAATAGAGACAAAAGAGTTCTTCTCTATAAATAATGTGAAATTAAAGTGACTTCAACAGAACGTATTAAAATTTAATTTCCCAATGCTGCAGTGAGTGCACGGAAGCAAATTATGCTGTCTACATGAAAGCGTCACGATGAAATAAATGACGTATGATTGACCATGTTTCGATGTATAGTAAATTTAAATGTTTGGTCATCTTTTGTCATTTTTAGGTCATATTTACTCATTTTTAACGTCATATTTTCATGCATATTTCTCTATTTTTTGGTCATAAAGATCCCAACCCTAGTAATGACGACCTTAAACCCTCATATTTTACTTACATTCAAATATTATTTTTGTAATTTCTAGGCGGTCTGGTTGCTCAGTGGTTAAGACATCTGACTGGCCAATGAAACGACCCCGATTTGTATCCCGTTCTCAGTTGTGATTTTCAAAACCCCTTAACCCTTAAGCCCTAGGTTGACCACTTTCAACCTCCATATCTCCCATACTCACACAGCTACCAACATGAAAATGAAACCACCAAATACACGATGGGAGACTCGAGGCTACTACCACGCACAAATACCAGTGGCCTGCACGAGGTAGTTGTGGCAGTAAAGTGAAATGTAGGAACACAAACGTGTGTGTGTATATATATATATATATTTACGATTGTATTCTTTGTTACATGTGATGATTCCTTATCCCCTTGTAGTACTTTGAGTATATTATGCAATGTCGAATGTTGGTCCACCTTACATTACTGAAGTGTCATCATTAACGTAGAAAGAAACGTACGCATCTGCCTAAATGCACTGTACGTTGTGCAGATTTCGGGTGGCAGTAGAAAGCGACTTTCAGTGTCTGCGCATTATAGCCGGGGTTGCTACCCTACCTAGGAGTCATCCCGACTTAGCCCTCGAAATCGTTTAATTGAGGTTTAATTGTCCGGTAAATACGGCGACCTCTGCTGTCTGCTCACACGCACGTAAAAAGGGGGGCGACAGCACAAGAACAATGGCGGCCCAGACAAAGGGGAGCACGCACAGTAGTCAAACAGCAGCGCTCTCACTCAAATGCCAGAAACAGTGTCGCCAACACTGACAAACAAAAGTATCCACTGGAAAGTACAGGTAATTTATACAACGAAACTAATTTCGGATAAACGTTTATTTTGCAGTGTTATGTAACAGTCGCGTTCAAATTTACATAGAGAAAATGTACCAAATTCAGACCCCTATTTAGTATTTTTATCTGTATCTTCTTTAATTTGAGTTTTATTTCAATTCCGTTGGAATACAATATTTGCAATGTTTTAAACTAGTCTAAATGATAAAAGTTAATAAATATCTGATCGTAGTCTTCAAATTCATTTTTAGTAAAAAGTTACAAAAATATTCATTGATAAAAAGGTAGACATAGTTGGACTCCTGTTAAAACTGTACAAAAAACTAAGAGAAAAATCAATTTCAATTAAATGAATATGAATTTTTTTTAACATTTAACCATGTGCTATAAACAATTTAGCTTATTTGATATTCATAATATTTGATACAGTAATTTACTGTCTAAGAAAAAGTGGGAAGTTTGTATGCTAAAAGTTTTTCCACTAACGACAAAAATCGCCACTCTTTTTTACCAAGTTTTTTTATTTGTTTTTACCACGTGAACCAGCACTTCAAATCACAAATTGACAAATTATTAAAATGAATAGGGGGTGTGGGATCAAATTTAGGAAATGCCGAAGGATCCTACTTAGAAAAGTTACCATGGTAGGAAGATGACGCAGTGATACACAACAGCATTTGATAAAGACACTGCAGTTAACAGATTATTAGTTTTTCCCTTTACAACATTATAAGAACGCTGTTTAATGCACCTCTGCAAAAACTTTTACTGTTACTGAAAGCACTAATAGTGTAACTGCTGGGATACTAGTGTCAGTCGAACTCTGTTAAGTTCAAAATACGTAATGTCATTAAGATGGGTGTCCGACTTAGGAAACCTGGTCAGGGTTTTGTTACTTTCCATTAATAATTTGAGATCAACGCCAAAGGAAAGAAAAGATTTTAGAATTTCCGGAGGCAGAAGGTGAAATTTATCTTGTTCATATATTTCGTGACATTGCGAGCACATTACTGGCTATTAAGGCACGTCAGTTCAAATAATATTCTATTATTATCGTTATACTTAGATGGAGATTTCGGTTTTCCGGACATCATTCCAGGCGAATGCCGGGATGCTTCCTTCGAAAGACCATGTCAAAATTTATTCCCGTCGCTTGCTATCGGTTCCCTCTCGCCTCTAATGATCTCTACGTCTACAAGGCGTAAAGCCAAAAACAAAAAAAAAGAAATCTCCTAAATTCAGTAACTTAGTTACAAGCCACTTTTACCAGATAAGAGTGAGTTGATGCTTTCCTGGAATATCAGCTGTATAAAATGTTTTTGGATCTCCCAGCGGGACGTTTCGACGTAGGAGAGCGATTTCGAAACGTCGCCTCAAATTGATACGTTCCCCCGGTGGGAAGCCCGAGAAGGTTTCAAACAGTCCCGATATGATTTGAATACAGGAGATGTTATAAACTCAGAATGGGGTGTAGTTGAATGTGGTGTGACTCAGGGATCAATTCTTTGCCCTCTGCTGTTACTAATCTATATAAATGATCTCCCACATATACTAGGTGATAATGAATACATGGTGCTCTTTGCAGATAATACTGGCATATCGTTGAAAGACCCATCAGTACAAAACCTCGAAAACACAGCAAATAATACTATAAAGAAAATTAACAGGTGGTTTAATGCTAACAAACTAATACTTAATGAAGAAAAGACACAGTTACTTCAATTTGTTACAAAAAATAAAACAAAAGACAGCTATAATGTGATATCGGAAGGAAAAGCAATCAATGAAACAGTTCCACAAAATTCCTGCATGTATATATGGATAACAAGTTGAACTGAAAGCAATATATTCAACTACTCCTTAAAAAACTGAATTCTGCAACATTTTCACTGAAGGTACTATCTAGAATAGCTAATAAAGAAACCAGAAAGTTAGTATATTTTGCATATTTTCACTCCCTGCTCACTTATGGCATCTCATTCTGCGGAAACTCTTCACAAGCACAGAGAGTATTTAAATTACAAAAAATGTGCTGTAAGAACTATTTGTGGAGCAAACCCACGGATGTCGTGCAGAAATCTATTTAAAAATCTAGGTGTATTAACAATGCCAGCACAGTATGTATACTCCGTACTCTCGTTTGTAGTGGAAAATCCTGAACACTTCAATCTTAATGCTGACATACATAAATATAATACTAGGAATAAATATAATATTCACAAGGATTACAAATCACTGTCAATTGTACAGAAAGGGATAATAATTAATGGAGCTTCCTTATTCAATGTCTTACTAACAGAAATTAAATGTTATCTACGAAAGCATAACTACTTTAAGTCCAAACCGAAAGAGTTTCTGCTTCAGAACCCATTTTACTCTGTGAAAGAATTTTCTTCTTGGAATTTGGTAACTAAAAATTGCTGATAAAATAGTATATAAGGTGTATGGAAGGGGAAGTTGACAAAGTTGTCCACAATTACTAAAATAGTATATGGTTTTTCTTTCTATTAAAACTTTTGACAAATGTTTGACTGTTTAAAAAAATCACTCATATATAGTAACTAACATGGCATAGCATGCACTCAAAAATTGCAGTGAAAAATAATCATACTAACAGGTTTTTAAGTAATTGACTGCTTGTGAGTTGTTGGTAATATAATTGATATTGTTAATTAGTGTGTGTAGTGTTCCACATAAATAGTAACTAACATGATATAATATGTTGTTGTAGATTACAGTGAAACTTATTATGGTAATTGATTGGTAAGAAAATAGCTGGTCATTAGATGCTGGTAAAAAGTGTATACACTGTTCCACATATGTAATAATTAACTCGGGATTGTATTTGTAGATTACAGTGGATATTGATTATACTAATGGGTTGTAGCTAGCTTGTTACCAATTGCTGGTAATATAATTGACATTAAGTGTTCCACATTCCCGAGATTATTCTCACTTGGAATCAAAGTGAACATATATATCTATCAAGCTCTCTGTAAACTGATCTACTTCTGAGGCCATACTTATTGGTTTTACGGATCTATATTTCTCGACCCCTTTCGTATACCCTCCTTTAAAAGCAGCTATTTAAATAACATACGTGCTGGAATTTTATTAATTACTGTAAATTCACATCAAATATTTTACTCTGTCACGTATTGCTGAACAAAGCCTCTACAGAAACATTTAACTACTGGTGTTTCTGTCACTTGATTATAGAAAGATAAAACTGAAGTTATGGTTTCCAAAATAAAAAAGCAAGATATATATTTTGTATGGAGAACTCGCAGGAAACATATCCCTCTTAATAGGAAGTCTGGATTGGATTTTTCTGCTCTGGCGAATCGGCAGAATTCTTGGACGGGAACGCGCGGCTTGGGTTGACGGAGAGAGATTAATCGTGTTTGCAGTTAGGTAGTAGCTCGGCCACATTCAGCCATTCCTCGTGATATATATATACGGTGGACTGGAATTGACGAAAGTTCCGTACAAATATTTCTTAGCAGGCAGAAATATATATTACTTTTCACTTAATCTTCCAAATAACTTTCCAGTAGTCGATGGTGCCTGCTAGTAAACAACTTTAAATTGTTACTCTTTTAAAGAAATTTGCTTTACACAAATAATATGTTCTGTTACAATTTATTTTTTTATAAGAACTGGCTACGTTTAATGAATGTTACATTCTGAAGGATTGCTTAACTTTAGTTGAAACTGATTTATTTCTTATCTGTCTGTATTACAAATCAGTGATGCTTGTGATTTTCTTAGCGTCAAATCCACTGTGTTTTATTTTCTTTTGGACGCAACCTTTCAGCGGAACGACATCATACCAGTCTTACAATTCTTTTGTAGTCTGTACAACTCCTTTCAAAGAAAAGAAAAATAATGTTTAAGCCGTCAGTTCTTTAGGTTTCGTTTTTCCTAAAAAATAAAGTACTTTATGGTAATTGGATATTCAGTTTAATTCTCTAACTATATTGTCAAATAAAGTATTATGAAGTTAATGCAACATTCAATACTGGTAATAATGCCTTGAACAGTGGGTAACGTATTGGTATTTTAAACAATTTTGTTTCTTTCATCCTTTTGAACTCGTGGGCTTTTTGAGAACTCATCTGTTATTATCAAATATGTTCTTGACCATATAATAACTTCTAATTTGCTTTCGTTTAGGCAAAATTCAGAAGTTTTTCTTTCGGAGAGTGTTTTCGATTGTTATTTTACCATTTCTTCATATTGCGGAGCGTTTCATTCAAGCAATGCTTGAACTAGATAATGCCGGCCAATAAACCAAATACACCATTTCATATATTAGTTTTCATCTCATAACAACTGGACGAGATAGTAACTACTTATTAAGATCACTTATTTCTGATCTGAAGAAAAACACTTCAAGTTGTCCTTTATCACAATCTACGTACAGTCATTTTGTGTCTGCCTGTTGTATTACGTTTCTCCAAAATGCAATAATGGATTCATTACAAAGTCCTGGAATTTTATCAACAAAGAAGAGATTGATTCACATATTAACATCGATGCCAGGAGCCTATGGCCCACATTCGTCTGTATTCTTGTCTTTAAAATAAGACTGACAGATTTACTGCCTCATATTGTTCAAGGAATAATGGTCGTTGAATAAAACAATTATCATGTAATATATGTTGAAGATTGTTTAGTTGAGCGCTAAGAGTACTAAATAATGGACAAGTTTAGTATAAGTTTATTAATTTTGGAGGTTCTTTGAACTTATCAGAGAGAGTACAGGTTACAGTGGCTTGAAAATAATGTATTATTATTAATGTTTTTTTTTAAAAAAAAGGTAAATATTCTAATTGGATTTAGTGTACTGAATATTTTATGTATTTTGTTTCTGTTACTCAAACTCAAGACTGGTTTAATGCAGAAACGTTAGGTTTTAATAAATCGACGCAACTCATCCCGGAGAACCAAGTTAATACAATGGTTTAATTCTGTCGTCCATATCTGGATATACAGCGCTAATCTCTGCATATCAACATACCAACTACTGCATACTTCCTAAGTTATCTAATTCACACTTTCTAATATTTGTGTTCCTCTTAAGTACCTACTTACCTTCGACTGTTCCCTTCACTAAAAAAACCACGAATCCCACACGTTTTAAAATGTATCCCCTCTCAGCCTACTTCTTCATTTTCGTAGAGTTTGAAATTCTTTCGCGAATTTATTTCCTCCTTATTTTCAAAAGATATTCTTCAAGTTCTTCAATATTCCACTGTTTTCAAGATACTTATATGTAACAAATTTCAAATTCTTTTCCTAAATCCAAGCTTATCTTGCATAAAAAGCCCTGCTATAAGACAGAGGGTGCAAAGAAGGGCTGCTAGATTTGTTTCTGGAAATTATCGCAGAATGCAATCAGTGACGGATATGATAAGGGAGCTGGAATGGGATTCATTGCAAGACAGGAGGAGGATGAGGAGGGTCATGGGAGTGTACAGGGCATATACTGGTGATGAGGCATGGAAAGATATTGCAATAGGTATGAAAAGTAGTGCATGGAAGGGAAAAGATGACCATGACCACAAACTGGCACTCGATTTCAGGCACAAGGGTGTGGGAAGATTTTGTTTTTTAGGTAAGGGTGTCAGGGATTGGAATGAGTTACCAAGAGAAACGATGAATAATTTACCAAAAACTTTGAAGGAATTTAAAGATAAAATTTGTAGAGGGCAAATGTAGGTGGGTGCAGGATAGGGGGAAGATAGCTGTGTAGGGAAATTGCCACCGGAGCCTGTGCTCCATTGCAATTAAATTAAATTAAATTAAATTAAACGGTAGATAACTTTGGTGTGAAGACGCAAATAGACGTAGTTGGTTATTAAACTGAATAGAATAGAACTGAATAGAATATTTGTCTTGTGGGGACAATAGAGTATTTCAATGATATATGAGCGGAGGTTATTGTAACAGGGACAGCTTTTACATAGGTTAAAAGTAGAATCAACAATATATCATCATCACCATAATCATCTTTTCCAATACTAGCCTTTCTGGCCTATAACGATCTGCAGCAATCTATTAGTTGGTTTCCCAAGCATTCTTTTTCTCTTGGTATGTATTGTAGTAACTGTTGCATTGTACTTGTTTGTTCCATTGTTTTCACTTGCCGAAACCAGTTTTTTCTATACTGCTGAATACGTTCTACCACTTTTAATTGATCAATTATACTTTGTAATTTCCGACGCGATCTAGTCTAAAATTTCGAAATTTAATATTTTGCTTCGGATTTGATCCTTTCCTTAAAATGGCATATATTTTTTATTTTTTGGTTGAAATTGCCCTGTTTAATTTTTTTACTGTCAGTGTGAAATAATGTACCGACAATTGTAGATCATTCGCAATCAATGTCACCTATTAATACTTAGTCGTAAAGTAGGGTATAGAAGTAATTATTTCTCTATTGCATTGTTCTTCCACGTATAGAAAATCTCCGTTGCCTGATTAATGAATTTATATAAATATTAAATAAATATAAATATTAAACAAACATAAATAACAAGCTAAATATAATATGTTAGTAACCACCGAAAAGGTAAAGAACCAGTAAGAAGCAAATAGAGGAAACGGTTAGAAAGTTAATTAATAAAATTAATTTGAAATTGAAGTAACTACCAAAAATATTTGTTCCAAGAGGTAAAAAAAGTCAAAAAAATTAAGGAATTATCGACATCAAGCTACTTTAACAATATCTTTAGTAGCGCAATAGAAACATGAATATTGAATGGAAAGTCAAAATATATAAAGCCACGATAAATCCTACTATGATGTGTAGTGCAGAAGCCAGCGCTAGCAGAATAAGAACTAACAAACTATTGGCAATGTGTGAAATGCGAACATTAGAGCAGCAAGAGAAAAAATACTGAAGAGTATGACCTCTATCAAAAGTACAGACTGGTAAAAACAGAATGAAGGTACTACGAGCAGATAAATTGAATGTTTAAAAAACAAAGGCCAGACAAATATACTTGTCAGTGGAAATAAATAATTGGAAATACTGTTTAAACATTAGGAATATTTTGCAACAATTTCATATGATTAGTAAAAAAGATTTATTATTCTCCTGCCAGAAACATACATATTACACTGTAACAACATCAAATTATACTGGACCAAAACTTGGCCCCTTCCAGTGCATTTTTCGAAGCCCCATGCAAGTCATCTTCCGTGCACGATGTTGGACACAGTCGACTCTGGAGCAGGCGTTGAACAGTCTGATCTCCCATTCGCACTTGATGGTATCGACTTCAGCATAGCCCAACATCGCTAGGTCAACCTTAGATCTGCCCACTCCTGATCTCAGCCTATTCAGAGAGTTCCATACCAGCTATCCATTGTCATAGCCAGGTGGTAAAGTTTCATACCCTCTTCCTCAGCCAGGCAGGAGGGGGACCTTAACTTTCCACAATTGTAACCTGGCTTTCTCGGTTGTAATTGTTATTTCCTTTGACGTTCTTAGGAACCTTCTTTCGGACTTCAGTCTTTGGCTGTACGGTAAATTCCCATGTAATGAAAACGAACAAGATTAAAACGACAAAAATAGAAAGAATTAGAGAAGGTGAGATGACGGGTGTAGGGGCTAGGAGAGGGCGTACCGAAAGCGTATATCTAAATATTCAGGTGGTTGTGTCGGATATTTCACAGTCAGTTACTGTAGTACGGTCACTGCAGTTGGTTCCGCGGCGGCCGGGCGGTAGTCTGCCCCGCAGACAGCCAGACAATGCGGGCAGACAGGGCATTCAGAGGCCCGTCTGTCTGATGGTCTTCCGCCCACTGCCCACCAATGGGCCCGGCCGCCTAGTCGACATGGCACACACAGACCTGTTGCAGCCACTCACAACCAACCGCTGCTCCAAACGCTCATCAGATCATACTCAAGTCTAAGTCTGTTTCCACTTTTTGCATTAAGTTTTTTGGCATTGAAGAATTACGAACGACTAGTGTTCAAATGCCACTTGACGGAAGACAACGGGGTGAAAAGCGTTCTACAGAAAAGTTTGAAAGGATCAAGCTTATTAGCCGGCATATCTCTCGACCCACCATGAAGTCAAGTAACGAAACGGAAATTCAGCGCGGTAACTGACTTTCGGATATCGGACACGACCATATGAATTTTCCTTTACAAACTTTGTGAGCTACCAATGTTCTTGGAAATGGTCAGTCAATTGTGAGCTAACCACACCGTCAGTGGATGGCGGCGTGTTATTTAGACGAGAACAGCCCAATTCTCCTCTCAGACACATGCAAGCCGTTAGCTCGGACAGGTTTAATTACGATTTTCTGACATATAACCACCAAAAAAATTTAGAGGAATTGTGACAACATTTAGAATTGGAA
Organism: Vandiemenella viatica; assembly: GCA_031002005.1. Classification (NCBI taxonomy): domain Eukaryota; kingdom Metazoa; phylum Arthropoda; class Insecta; order Orthoptera; family Morabidae; genus Vandiemenella; species Vandiemenella viatica. The sequence continues at coordinate 27,652,643 of JARYHS010011408.1, forward strand.
ACCTCACTGTTCTGTTCGAAATAATACCTTCCCTTGAAACAACTTTTAAAACACTTATGTTACATTCAGACAAGTTTCATTTCACATGTTGTTTTAGCCTGAGTACAAAGAGCCCGAACTCGCGCCATACAATTACCTCCAAGCGGCGCATCATACACACTGCCCCGCGCGCTGCCATGCTACAATGCAGGCGGCCAATCAACAAACTCCGGCTACGCAACTGTGTTGGCCAGCGTCAAAGATTGCTACTTAAATATAACAACACTACACCGTTTTCTAAACAAGCTGCAGACTCAGGGACTATTGCAGATTTAGAACTGCTTCCTTAAGATGTCAGAACTCGTTCATCACGAAGACCCTTACTAAAGGATGCCCGCAAGGTTCAGTTTGTTGTCCCATATTCTGGGATATAGGGATGGAACCAGTGATTGAACTATTACAAAGATTACCTGAACTTCTAGGCCTAATAGCTTTTGCTGATGACCTTTTACTACTCGTGGAAGGAGCAACAAGAGCAGAAATTGAGTACAATAGTAATCTAGTACTTAACTGCCTTAGCCAATGGTGCAGTAAAGTCAAGCTGAGTTTAGCACCACATAAAACAACATTTATGTTCCTCAGGGGCAAGCTGACTCGAAAACCTACTATAAGAATCGACGGTAAATCAATTCGTAGAAACCCAGTGTGCAGGTACTTAGGCATTCAATTAGATGAACGTTTAAACTTCGAAGCCCACTTAGAGAAGACAATAGCAAGAGCAGTGGCGGTCATGAATAAAATCATTAATATTGGCCAACGAAAATTCACTGTTCCAGTCCAAACAATAAGACTATACCATGACGCAATTTTATCCTCTTTAGTGGGCTACTCAGCAAAAGTGTGGGCAAAGCATCTAAGAAAAATACAACTAAAACAGCGAGTCAGACGTGTCCAACGAGGAATACTTTTAAGATTGACAGGAGCATACAGAACCGTGGCAACAAATTCATTAACCGTTGACATTGGTGTATGGCCACTGGACCTTGAAGTAAGGAAACGGGGTGCCATATACTGGCTCAGAAAAGGGAAACAAGATAAGGTAGCAGAAATTGTAGGCAGCGAAGCAACATCGGAGATGCACATTCGGAAGCTTCTATTGGCGGAATTGAAACAAGAATGGAACAACAGTGAAACAGGTCGAAGAGCATATGATATGTTACCATCCGTAGAGGAGAGGTTAAAGTTGAAGTACCTTCAACCCTCTCCCGGATTGGTACAGTCGGGGACAGAATTCGAGAGACCCCTCGCCTTTCGATTATGCTTCGTTCTAGACACGAATACCGCATGGGACAGCATAACTGGTAGGTGGTACACTAAATTCATGATAAAATAGACCTCTCATACCCAGCACTTTACCCAAGACTAAAAAAATTAGCCCGCGCAGCAAGAAACTCGCAGACGCTCAGAGGGAAAGTTCGGAGTTCTGCAGTAAAAATAATCACGAATATCACCATTTTAGTCATAATAATTATTTAAATAACCAAATTGATTAATTATAGACAGATGGTAACACTTTTTTCGTAATTTTGATAACCGTTGCGTATTTTTTTTCCTCGAATAAACAGTTAACAATTTGCTAGCAAACGCAATTATATGGCGAATACAGAAAAGAATCGCTAAATTACTCAGGGAAATCAAATAAGAGAGTTTGAATGGACTTAGTTACACTTTCTAACGCTGCAGCGTTAGAACTGTGCGTGTGACAAATACACACAAAGGTTAAGGGTAAGCAGAACGAGCATTCACGAAAGAACTCTAATGGTAAACTAAGTCATGAAATGTAAATAAACTATTCCCAGAAAATTAAATGGTGCGGAATATTAACACCTTAATTTTGTTTTCATCATACCATATTTAGAAGGTAAGCTAAACTTGAACGCAGTAGCAACAGTTTTAGTAGTAATAATAATCATTAAGAACAGTAAATAAATAAAAAATCCGTCTGCAATGTGAATTAGCGGTTCCACATTTTAAAGCTGGAAGATGGAAGTAGTAAAACTATCATCTCTCTCTTTGTTTCTAACTAACACTGATACTTCTATAAAATTTTCTGTCAAGCTTTATTTCCTGCCGTCCAAGCCCGATGGGTTATAGGTAACACTGTTGCCTGGCATTCGGGAGGACGCGAATTCAAACCCCGTCGGGGATCCAGTTTCAGTATTCCATGATTTTCGTAAATCTCTCCAGCTGAACTCCAGAAAAGTTCCTTCAAAAAGCGGTGGCTGAAATTCTTACCCGATCCTAGTTTCCAATACTATCAGGATTCATATCACATTGCCGCCGAAGATATGACGAAAAAAAAAAAATTACGTGGTGGGTATGTGGTATCCGGCTTTCGGGAGGTCGTGGGTTCGAATACCCATCTAGCCATCCAGGTAAACGTTTTAGATGGTTTCCCCAAATCACTCCAGGCGAATGCCGGGATTGTTCCTTCAAAAGGCCATGGACGAATTCCTCCCCATTACTTGTCCCCAGTCCTTTCCTGCCTCTAATGACCTCGATTAGATGTAAAGCTAGAAGCAAAACATAATTGCTCAAATAAAAATAATTACATCTCTGTGGTGTGTTTTAGACCTTTTCCTTCTTGGATTTATCTCATTCAACGGCCGAACATGGTAGCGAAGGGACTAGAGTGCTATTTCCACATGTGGAGACACTCTAGTTCGGTGTTGTTTTAGGGCTGGTCGACGTGGAAATCATTATAGAGAGAAAAGGACTTGGGGCATGTTTCGGGAAGGAATTCAGCCTTGGCCATACCAGAGAATCATCCCAACACTCACGGAGTGATTTCGATTAATCATGCAATACCGAAATACGGATGGATACACGAAGATTTCAACCCCTGTCCTTCCGGATGGGATGGCTTGGGCGTTACAGGGACTCTCGGTCACTGGTGCGATTCCGGCCAGAGGCATGTGTGTTAAAGTAGGTATTGTGGTATGTCTTGTATCGTCTTTCAATTGTATTAGCAAAAAGCATTTGGAAATACATCAGTACACAGGATAAACACACAAAACGGTTTAGCTGGATGAATGGCTATCGGGAGGAATGCCATTAAAAATTTAAAGACAATTTTATTGAACCAAAAGGCAATTGGCTGCCTTCAAAAATATCTCACAGGTCCACCTCATCTCACACAAAAAATATTCCTTATTTGGTGCCAACTAGTAACATGGCTGAGTTCCAAACACGTATTAGGATAAAAAATTTGGAAAGTAGGCGTACTATAGTGAATCTGTTTAGTGCACACGGGAGGGGTATTTAATTTCAGTTGAGTGTATAGGATTTAATCTCTTTAACATTATACGTGGTTATTTCGTAAGAAGAAGATCTTCCTGCTGGCTCAGTTCAGACGCAAGGAGGAAGTAACCGTGCGACAAACGTTTCGAGGAAGTATTTATTTACCAGTGGCTCTGAGGAAGTGAAGAACACTTATTCAGTAGAATAAGCTCTAATAAAATTTGTGAATATGACCATCCGTACACGAAATATGCCTATTTTCGAATTACGAGCACCTACAAATACAGTGACAGTCATTTGCCGAAAGTAACAGAAACAACATCAAATAACATATTAAAGTTACTTCATCATAATTAGAAGACCGATGAAAATGTTGAAAAATATCATTGAACTAATATGTATAGGTCATTAAAAATTTCTGAAAATTACTTCTCGAGGATTTTAACTTCAGCATACCCTCATTGCGTCTTGTAATGTTCTACTTGCACTATTTGATTACAAAATTATTTGATCAATATTCCGTGATAATGGAGCTATTTAAAAGAAGAAGGAAAAAAAACTGGAAGTGCACGTGTGCACGTTATTGAAAATTGACATGCCTCCATCTACTGATGTAAATATTTTATGACCTTCCGTGCCTTTGACCATTTAACCTGCTGACTATTGTGTCAGCCTTTGTTGAGGTAATGTGGAACTCTATTGTGAAGTCAACACAAGACGAACACTACACTCATTCAAAAGCAACCATATGCGCAGAAGAACTCGAATCAGTGACCTTTATTATTATTAATAAATTTCTCTCGGGCTTCCAGCCGTGTTAAGATGTTACATTTATGGGACGTTTCGAAGGCGTCCAACTCTGCCTTCATTCTCAACCAAATATCAATCATTAAGGCAGAGTTGGACGCCTACGAAACGTCCCAAAAATGTAACATCTTAACACGGCTGGAAGTCCGAGAGAAATTTATTAATATACAACGCCGTGAAAGATTACGATCTTACTTTATTATTATTACTCCGCGATTCACTAAAAGTGTGTGGTGGAGGGTGTATTGCTCCTATCCGAAAGGGTAATGGTTTGGAGGGATATACGGGATATGGCAGGAGGCCTTTACAATGCGATGGCAGTGTTCTAGCCCCTACACTGCTAGCGCCAGCTTAAGTATCTTGGTCGGGACTCTTGCGAAGGAATTTGTGAATGTGTCTGCGGTCGTGGTTTGCCAACACGGAAGACAATTCCGTAGGCCCACAGAACAAGGAAATTATCAGACATTTCAGGCATGAGATTTTCCTCATCCTCGTTCGACTAACTTGCTTATATTGCTACCTGAGGCTCACACAGTTAACAGACGAAAGAATTATACAGGTTAAGAACCGTATATCCTCGAGGAACTTTCTGAACTTTTTAAAATTTGTTTCCAGCTTGACATCTCGAATTTGAGGTCATGGGAGACGGGAATATGGACTTTTTGGTGAACTATACCGACGTTAGCTTACAGTGATTTGGAAAAACTGCAGAAAATCCAAAATCTGGATGGCCAGAAGCGGATTTGAACCCGCATCCTCTCGAATGCCAGGCCAGAACATTATCGCTTGTCCACTACGCTCAGATTTTTTAATTGACCGTAACATATAGATATATAGGAACAATAATTATAGACTGACTCGGCCATGAATCTTTTTCTAATATATCTATTTTTGCAGCCTAGTAGTAGACGAAAAAATATTAGATCAACTAAAGATGCCAGATCTTAATCACTTCGTTTATCACGAACTCGGAAACAACCATAATACACCCTTTTATAACCACATATGTAACATTTCAATTAGTTTTTCGAAGATAACATCATTTTACTTTTACATATCCAGCGTATTCCAGTTTGAAAAGCAATCATCCTTTTCCTTCAGAATGCAGGCATAAGAATTTTAAAAAAAGCTCCACTGCATATGGAATTAGCCAACGTCATTAACTGTAAGACTGACAGCAGTCTTTTTCCAAGACCATTCCTGCTTGTAGAAAATGCCATGGTGGCTCCCGAAGTGAGAAGAATTATTGCGCCGGTTCAAATTCCTGTCGGCTATCAAATTTCCTTTTTTCCATGTTTTCTCAAAACCTTTGCTGATTAATGCCAGGGTGATTCCTCTGGAAGGCATTGGTTTCATGTTCTTTGTTCACAGTTCTCTCCTATATTTATTACCTCGACAGTATCGAGGCGTTTAGCCCTAATTATTAAAAATGTTTAATGTATATAAAAGAGGAACTGATGTGCAGTTTTCAGACGTGAAATTTTAATTCCAAGATACTGTAAAATAGAAATTTCAAATATACACAATTTATATATATATATATTTCTGTAATGACAGGTATTTGACGCACATATTATCACAGTAATATCTGAAAACTTATTTCGGATATTTTTAAAAATATTATCTTTTCTTAGGCAGGATTAGGGGTAGTAAATGATTCTTGTTTAATTTTACAATGTTACAAATCAAGTTACAAACATTAATACGATTATTCAGAATACTTACAGTTGGTAAATAGAACATAATTCAATATTAATAATAATAGTAAATCTGTATTTATAAAACGAAAACCGGATATATTGGTCTTATAAAAACTGGGAAATTACGGAGCAGATTCCGATGGGGTTTTCACCTATTTAAAGCTTAGAATCTTAATTCAATCGTTTGGCATGTTTTATGTTTCTACGTTAAATAACGCAGGAGTATTAAATGAAATTCTGAACGTATGATGACAAATTCCAAAGATGGAGGTATTAGGTGCTACATACTTCGCACTAAACAAACAACTAAATGTCTTTGACCATAGCCATTAATGAAAGCAGTAAGAAAAATTTACAATACTAACTATTTTGCACACTAAACAAAACTTGAAGTATTCTTTACTTTAATTCGGGATATTCAATTTTTAAACGCCATAGATAGCCGTAAAAACAACAGAGATTTGCTTTAAACACGATCTCTGGGCAATGTCTTTGGCCATCAACATTAGTCTTCTGTTTACGATAATATTATTCCGGATTCACTTTTGATATTTGTATAAAAGGCTGAATCTGCGGAGTTAAAGTATCTGGCGTTTCGAGTAAAAAGTATATCCATTCACTTCGCAATTGAATCAAATGTGGCTTTCTAACATAATTTAGCCTTGTTCAGTAATGTAGTAATGCTATTTCTTAACCAAATTAACGAAACTTGATATACATGAATGTTTTCGGACGATTGAAAATAGTGTTCGTGAGAATAAACTTTAACCCATCCGTTTCTTGGTAGGGGGCGGGTGAATCTAGGTTTGCGTTGATTCCGAACAAAGTTGGTGCGAATTTTATGAAACTTTGTACAAATGTTTTTCATTGCGGGAATAAAAGTAGGGTACTGGTAAACCTACGCCAACTATACCGGGCAACGCCGGGAACTCCGCTAGTTAATAATAAAAATAATTGGGGTGAGTCAGTAATAATGTCACAATTTTCGGTATGAACAATTCATCTACAGGAATCTGCACTGAGCCTCTCATTTTCCGTAAACGAAGACTTTCCCCGAGTAGGGGCTTTTAATACTAAGACGATGCGCTATCTGTGGAGGATATCAACAATCTCGCTCTCTCTTCTTCTTCTTCTTCTTCTACTCTGAAACACGCCTGTGTGTTCCGACAATGTGATGCATCACACACTCACCTGTTCACTATCGCCACCGCCAAAGATTCTTAGGACTAGTTAACGATACTAAACTTATGCTAACCCCAAAGACTATTCATACTACGACTTGCGGAAATCCTACGATACATAGATTAATTTGCATATGTAATGGGACGTAATTTAGTTTAGTATTTTTGTATTAAAATCAGGTAGGTTTGTTAAGTTTCACAGCGGCACAGCCGTTGAGTTAGCACATCCTGTTTTTTTTTTTTTTTTTTTTTTTTTTTTTTTTGCTCAGAATCTGCTGATCGACAGTCCAATGTACAAATAACACGAGCGCTGCAGATCGTGCAAGTCGATACTTTACCAGGATACACATCAGCCTCACTTCTTCACTGTCGGCCGACAAGTAACCATCTAGGCCTCGGAATAGTTGGTCGCCGTACCAGCCTTGTCATTCTCTGTTAGTTGCCTACAACAGGGGCCAAGTCACACCCCTCTGTTTAAGTAGCACGGGTTACGGAATTTCTCGCGTTTATTGTACATCGTCAACTGTAGTTGGGGTACGGTTTTAGTACCGATTAAACGAGGTTTCCTGAACTGATTGCTTAATTTGAAGTTACCCCCAGCTGTCCTCTACCTCTCCTACTAGTCTCCAAGACGCAAGCTCAACCCTCGATGCTCGTATTTATTCAATGGTTAGGAAGCAGTTACAAGAGAAGAAGATGACCGGTCAGAAGATCTCAAGAGTGGAAGAATCATGAAGATAGTCCACGCAAGTGATAGGGAATCGTAGGGAAAACCCTTAGAACCAACAAGTCAGCCATTCATACACAACAATTCAGTTACACATACTTCATTACAATTATTCATAAACATATTAAATTAATTTAAAGAAATAAAATTAAAAGTTATTGGAAATGTGATAGATTATCACGATCGATTGGCATATTGTCTCCTGTTTTTATTTCCATTTCCTCTTCAACCATTCTATTCCAAAATTCCTTCCTTCTTTTATCAGTATTTGAACTTTTCATAGCGTTCTTATGTCCTTTACCTCAGTGTTTCTCCCGTTAGTACACTATCGTTTGCATTTCTTTATTTTATGATAAACTTCGAGGTTATTACAAGTAAGAAAGAGTTGGGATGAGGAACTGGAAAGAAAGGAACTGGGTTTTAGAATGAACCATCCCGGCTTTCACCTGGAATAATTTCGGGAAACAATGGAAAACCGAAACTTGACTGGACTGACGGGGATTCAAACCCACGTCTTCCCACCGTCGATGTATAAAATAAATTATTTAAAAAAGCGAAAAAGTTTCAGGCTTCTGCATCGATTCTGCCATCTACCAGTGTTTTATTTCAATAGAAGAGTTAAACGCACAGAAACATAAACAAGTACATATTCTCTTGTTTATATCCACAGATTCATAAAACGTTAACGATGTGTGATACATGTAGGTAGATTTTCGGAATGCTTAAAGTTATAAATCCCATGCAATATTTGCTAACATACGTTTCGAAAACTGAAGTGAGGTGCTTGTGGGAAAAGTGGACCAAAAAGTTGCTTGAACGACTCAGGCATCAAGAAGAAAAACAAAGTTCTCAAGTTACCTTTGTCAGACATATTACATTCTCATACCTCAAACAGAGCGTGGTGCGTGAATAGTTAACGTTCTGGCCTCGCATTCGGGAGGTTGCGGGTTCGATCCCGTCTGGTCATCCAGATTTGGGTTTTCCATGGTTTCCCCAAATGACTCCAGGCGAGTGCCGGAAAGGCTTTCTTCAAAAACGCCATGGCCAAATTCCTTCCCGTTCCTTGTCCCCAGTCCCATCCCACCTCTAATGACCTTTGCCGCTGACGAGGCGTAAAACCGTAAAAAAAAAAAAAAAAAAAAAAAGTATATATAAAGTTTTGCTGGAGGAAATGCTGTCGATTACTATCATTACTGAACATAACCCCGATTACAGAAGTATATAGCTTCTCACCCCTGAGGAGCTAAGAAATTAATATTGATTAGGAATCTGTGTTTTGTGGAACTCATAAATCTACCCGTTCAGTTGATGCTTAAATGCCATTAATTTGCCTGCTCTACCAACCCTACAATTTTATCTTATGAAGCCATATTTGAAGAAAAGTTCCTGTCCTTCGTGTCTCCTTTGCCAACTGATCTAAATTTTTGTTCCGTCTTGTGTCTTGATTCATATGAAATAAGTATATTTATGTCTTTTATACCTACAGGTAACTTTCTCAATATTATTCATAATATACTGAGTGGTTGTATTTTCCCCTTCTAGGCATCCAGATTTGGATTTTCCATAGTTTCCTGGAGTCACTCCAGGCGAATGGTGGGATGCTTCCATCTAAAGGCCATGACCAAATTGCTTCCCGCTGATTCTCTCCAGTCCTTTCCTGTCTATAATTACTTCGATGTCGAGGCGTAATGCCACAACCAAAAATGTATTTTCCCTGTTCTTTTTTGCCAAAAAATATGAGAAAGCCTTGCGAATCGAATATTTTCGATATCTTTGGTACAACCTGTGTAGTACAATGCTTACACTACTCTAAAATCCTCATGGGTTGTTCGGTAAATATAACCCGTGAAGACTGGATTTTAAATATATCTTCATGCGCAGTGCTAGGGAAAAAGGAAAGAAAGCAAATCCCATGACACCATCTGCAGACATTTTTTATCCACGTGTGTAAATCAAGCCTTCGTTGCACACTGTTTCCCTTGCCTCTTCCTGGTAGCCCGCCATGTTTGCAACACAGCTGACAGCGCCTCTGGTGTTTTGATTCACGAACTAGTCGTGACGGCTGCCAGCTGTCCGCCCGTCACTCGCTCCGCTGGAGCGTAACACACACACGCGGCGGCTACTTCAAAAATAAAGATCGCCTTTCACGACAACATCCGGAGTCCTCTTAACGCGCTGGCGCCCTACCTGTTAAAACAGGGACCGCACTAAAAAGAGGCCCCGAGTCCCACCAGTGTCAACGCGTATCCTCCTCTGGAAACGTGCGACAGCTTCTTCTGTTTCTTTGCAGGATGTTGGTAACACTGGAGCGTGCTTCCGGCACGCGAACATCCTGAGAACTACTTGGCTGGATCTTCACTGTCGTTTATTTCCGCTTCCAGAAAACGCCAGTAGAAAAGTCTATACGTTATCTGGAAACTATCGTCCCATATCTATAACATCTGTTTGTAGTTGAGTTATGGAGCATATTATATGCTCGAACATTATGAATTTTCTAGATGATAATAATTTTCTTACAACAAATCAACACGGATTCGGAAGAAAATATCATGTGAAACACAGCTGGCCCTATTTACATACGACGTAATGAAGGTTATCGATGCAGGTTCGCAAGTAGATGCAATTTTTTTAGATTTCCAGAAAGCCTCTGACTCTATGCCACCCGCCTTTTAGCGAAGCTTCAAGCGTACGGTATATCGGATCAGCTTTGTGAATGGATAAAGGATTTTCTAACTCGTCGGTCGCAGTATGTTGTCGTTGAAGGAGAAAGTTCTTCTAATCTAGACGTTACATCGGGTGTACCTCAAGGAAGTGCAATAGGACCACTTCTTTTCTTAATTTTTATAAACCATCTCGGAGACAAAGTGAAAAGCCTTTTTAGATTGTTTGCTGATGATTCGGTTATTTATAGGGAAGTAAGAAATTTGGCCGAATGCTTAGAAATTCAGCGTGATCTGGATGTTATTTTGGCTTGGTGCGCTGAGTGGCAACTTACTCTAAATTGTAAAAAGTGCAAGACAATGAGCATAACTAACAAAAAGAATCCAATTGTTCAGAAATACGAGTTAAACAATACAGTTATTGATATGGTAGATTCTATGAAATATTTGGGAGTAACAGTACAAAGGAACATGAAAAGGGACATACACATTAATTCGTTGGTAGGTAGAGCAAACTATAGGCTGCGATTCATAGGTCGAATCTTGAAAAATTGTAATGAACAAACAAAGGAGATAGCGTACAAATCTCTTGTGTGTCCACATTTGGACTATTGTTGTGACATTTGGGACCCGTTTCGTAAGGAGTTGATCGAAAGTATAGAGAAAGTACAGAGAAGAGCCGCTCGATTCGTGACCGCTTGCTACGGTCCTTATGAAAGCGTCACAGAACTGATTAGTACACTAGGTTGGGAGTCTCTGGTAGATAGATGACACACGTTTCGTTTAAACTTATTGGTAAACATGCGTACGCCCACTTTCACTTTCGAGTGTAGTGAAATACTTCTTCCACCAACCTACACAGACGGAAAAAAAAATCCCAACACCAAGAAAGACTTGTGTTAGATAAACGAAATTTGGTAGGCGTGTTTATACATCTGAAAGATGACATCGATTCAAATTTCGCGCTTCGCGCATAAGTGTGGCGCTAGTAGCGCTACTCAGAGCTTGCAAATCAGGTTTGCTTTAAATACGCGCTGTAAAGTTTGTGAACGTTATTTACCGCTGAGATTTGACATAGTGAGTTGATGTTAGCCAAGAATGCCTTTAAGAAGACGAAGAAGCCATTATCAACAGCTCACCGAGTTTGAACGAGGTCGTGTAATAGGGCTACGAGAAGGTGAATTTTCTTTTCGCGATATTGCAGAAAGACTTGGCCGGAATGTATCCACTGTGCATGATTGTTGGGTGCAGTGGTCAAGGGATGGTACTGCCTCAAGAAGACCGGGTTCCGGGAGGCCACGTGGCACTACTGAGAGGGAAGACCGCCGTATTCGGCGTACAGCTGTGGCGCATCGTACTGCGTCTGCGGCAGAAATTCGAGCTGCAGTTGGTACCACAGTGACACAACGAACTGTTAGAAATCGGTTACTTCAAGGACAGCTCCGAGCCAGGCGCCCTGTAGCGTGCATTCCACTGACTACAAGCCATCGCCGTTTGCGACTCCAGTGGTGTCAAGCCAGAGCTCATTGGAGGACGGAGTGGAGATCTGTTGTGTTTTCTGATGAAAGCAGGTTCTGCCTTGGTGCCAGTGATGGCCGAGTGTTGGTCAGAAGGAGGCCAGGGGAACGCCTGCAACCAAACTGTCTGCGGCCTAGACACACTGGACCTACACCTGGAGTCATGGTCTGGGGAGCAATTTCCTATGACAGCAGGAGCACTCTTGTGGTTATACCAAACACACTGACTGCAAATTTGTACGTCAGTCTGGTAATTCAACCTGTAGTGCTGCCATTCATGAACAGCATTCAAGGGGGAGTTTTTCAACAGGATAACGCTCGCCCTCATACCGCTGTTGTCTCGCAACGTGCTCTACAGAGTGTCGACATGTTACCTTGGCCTGCGAGATCACCAGATCTGTCTCCAATTGAACACGTATGGGATATCATTGGACGACAACTCCAGCATCATCCACAGCCAGCACTGACCGTCCCAGTATTGACAGCACAAGTACAACAAGCATGGAACTCCATACCACAAAGTGACATTCGAAACCTGTATGACACAATGCATTCACGTTTGCAGGCTTGCATTCAAAATTCTGGAGGTTACACCGGCTATTAATTTAACAGTATTTCACATTTGAAATGCATTTTCTTGAGCTTAAATTAACCTGTGATCTTGAAAATTTAATCAATTAAACATGTTAACTTGACAAATGCATTGTCCAAATTTCATTACTCTACAATAATTTTTTCTTGGTGTTGGGATTTTTTTTTCCGTCTGTGTATTTGAGTCGGAAAGAAAGGAAACATAAAATTAGAGAAATAAGGTGCCGGACTGATTCTTATATGAATTCTTTTTTCCCTCGTACCATTGGGGATTGGAATGCACAGCAAAGAGATTAACTTTGGTGCTGAGCACCCTCTGCCACCCACAATTTTGTGAATTGTAGAGTATATATGTAGATGTAGATGTATCTTTAATACTATTATCTTCAACTTAAGCTTATAGTTAAGCCCTCCTGATTCTTATGCCCTAGCCGACAGGTGGGGTTAGATAGGAAATTTGAAAGCACGTACGCGTTTAAACGAAATTCCTCTCTTACTCAATGCAATGATTTTAGTGGTTTTTGCCTTAACATTTAATCGACATAGTAGATATTTACATGCTTCTTGCGAACTAAAGAGAAAGTAACGTGCTGTACTGAATGAAGAGCAGGCTACCTAGTCCATGTTGAGTGGGGCGGCTTACTCTCGGCGTTGCCATTCGGGTGGACGTGAGTCCAATATCCCGTCTGAACATTCAGATTTAGGTTTTCCATTGTTTTTCGAAATCACTCCAGATGAATAACGGGGTGGTTCCTTCAAAACCCATTGCCAAATTTCTCCATGTTTATTTCCCCCATTCCTGTAACGACCGTGAAGTAGTCGATTTGTAAATCCTTAAGGAAAGAAAAAATAAGTTAGTTTCCAATCATTTCATTCACCGCATAACACAAATTTATTGAAGTTATCACACGAACATACAAATTAAAAATTGTAAAATAATTTCTGTAATGGATTAATCCCAGAAAGGAAAAAATTTGGTTTCTTATTTTTTTAATTATTTATCATTTTATTAATTTAGACAATGGAGAATTTCTGCTGTGAATATTGCCATTGGTTCGTATTTTATATATTTCTGCTGGTAGAGATTATTCCTTCCTACCGAGATGTATTTTAAATTCGTCATAACAAGATGATATCATCGTTTACAATTTTCAGCCTCAGAACGAAAAACAAAAATCGGAAACCTCTGAATAAATTAGTAATTAAAATTAACAAGTTTAAAAATAGATTAGCTAGATACCTTCCAACAGCCAAGGTCTGAATTTATTTGACATTGAATTCTCATTGCACGTAATAAGGTTTATAAAGTTTTTAATTCATTAGTCTAAGATATACTAATTTTCGTGTTTAATTTTCAATTATTTACAACACCATATTACTTTACTTTTAAAAAAATAGCTGGGGAAATAAATTAGATCCATGATTCATCTTCCCAATTGCCTTCGCTATTAAAAAAAATCTGATTTATAGAGCTAACGTAGTATCAATTTCGTAATATAAGCCTATGATCTAGACAGTATAATGAGGAAATAAAAGCTAAGGATATAAGAAAAGCTTTATAAGGTATTTTTTAATCGTTTAGTTGGCAGTGTTTCTCTCAAGTAACATCACATATGTATGTAACTTTTTTACTTCCCACCCCTGTTCTTTGTGAATTATCACAGACAGTTATTTCTTTAAAAACACCAAATTATAGAAGACCAACATTTCACGTGCGGGGAAACTGGTGTCAGTAGAAATGCTTTACACTTCTTATTCTACTATCAAATATTAACGCGGAGATGCAAAATATGTAGAAGTAATGTAACAACTTCCCTTATCTTAGTTATTACTTCAGATTCGGTTTCCATAATGACGTCCGGAAGTTTCAGAAATATTTTAATGCAATTGATTAGACTATCGTATTCCATTTATTTTTTCTTACTTCATTTCAGAAAACAGAAGAAACAAATAACCAAAGCCAAAAAACAGAATCCAAACAGCAGTATAGTCCTTATGGTGAGTATCTCTTAAGCACAAAGATTTTTACATTAAATGAAATAAGAAAAAGATGCAAAGATTAGCAGTGTGATGTTTTGTGAGTATTTCTTGATATTCATCTCAAATACAGAGTGATCTGTGGCGAATATCTGTCCCATCTCGAAATTATTTCAACTTCTTGCTTTGTTCCGCGTTCACATAGAGAAATAAGATATTTTTGCATATAATTAACTAGACCATAAGCTCTCAAAATTTGGAAATATTATCGAAATTGCTGCGGTAGTTTATACGTGATGCCATTTCAAACTCTCTCTAGGGCGCTAATGACCTCGTTGTCGACGCGCCCTAAAGCAACAACAACAACAAACTCTCTGACACATGAAGCTTACAGGTTTATTATAGCGTGAATGGTGTTTATATACAGTACTGATTTCATGTCTGTGAGATGACCTTGCCACATGAATGATTACAAGAGCGTTAAAACTGCTGGAATATAGGAGAAACATCATCATATCACCGTTAATTTGATCACAGTTTGGGCTAAGAAGTCAAATTCCCTCAGCCACAGTTGCTTCGGCGTATCATTTATGTTTCCTGCCTCCAAGCCACAATAACAAAATCCGCCCACAACTACCAACTCCGCTTACACTTACTGTTCTTATGGTCGTTACCCATTCCGGAACGCGCAGAGCGACACAGCTGTCCCTGCTATGTATGCAGCCCCGTGATACACTGCCCCTCGTAGTCGCCTGAATATTTCAGGGCCTCCACCGTCCGACTATGCAACTCCGTCTGCAGTTTGCGACCTCTACCGCACTTTGACTGACGGCTGCGTATGAAGTATTAAACCCTACAGGGACGCCTGCGACCAGAGCGGTGAAATGCGCAACGGACAACGCGAACTTCTCAACGGTTATGGCAGATTGTTGAGGCGAGTCTCACAGAATGTTTAAGCACGTCGAGTTACTGCTAGTGGCAATAACACCGGGACAGCCTTGTGTTGCCTAGTATTCTGTTTTAAGGCCTATGATTTAACAGTCCCATTAGCATAACTAACAGATACGTAAACCGCACCAAATTTGTAGTGTTAACATTTTAACCATCAATAATTTCATACTTTGGTGGTTTACTAATGTTTAGTAAAAGTTTGCTATTTATTTTTAGCGTTCCGTAAGAAGCCTTATCACTGACTCTAAATTGCCTGTTTGATTGTAATAAAGCTTCACTTTTGCCGATTTGTAAGTGCTTTTTTTTCAGGAATAAAATATATAATTTAGATCATCTCTTGTTCAACGGCACTCAAGAATCAGGCTATATCACATATACATCCACATATATATTCTGCAATTCACAAAATTGTGGGTAGCAGAGGGTGCTCAGCACCAAAGCTAATCTCTTTGCTGTGCATTCCAATCCCTAATGGTACGAGAGAAAAAAAATTCATGTAAGAATCAGTCCGGCACCTTATTTCTCTAATTTTATCTTTCCTGTCCTTCCGACTCAAATAGGTTGGTGGAAGAAGTATTTAACTACACTCAAAATTGAAAGTGGGAGTATGCATGTTTACCAATAAGTTTAAACGAAACGTGTGTGGTCTATCTACCAGAGACTCCCAACCTAGTCTACTAATCAGTTCTGTGACGCTTTCATAAGGACTGTAGCAAGCGGTCACGATTCGAGCGGCTCTTCTCTGTACTTTCTCTATACTTTCGATCAACCCCTTACGATTACAATTTTTCAAGATTTGACCTATGAATCGCAGCCTAGAATTTGCTCTACCTACTAACGAATTAATGTGTATGTCCCATTTCATGTTCCTTTGTACTGTTACTCCCAAATATTTCATAGAATCGACCATATCAATAACAGTATTGTTTAACTCGTATTTCTGAACAATTGGATTCTTTTTGTTAGTTATGCTCATTGTCTTGCAGTTTTTACAAGTTAGAGTAAGTTGCCACTCAGCTCACCAAGCCAAAATAACATCCAGATCACGCTGAATTTCTAAACAATCGGCCAAATTTCTTACTTCCCTATAAATAACCGCATCATCAGCAAACAATCTAAAAAAGCTTTTCACTTTGTGTCCGAGATCGTTTATAAAAATTAAGAAAAGAAGTGGTCCTGTTACACTTCCTTGAGGTACACCCGATGTAACATCTAGATTAGAAGAACTTTCTCCTTCAACGACAACATACTGCGACCTACCAGTTAGAAAATCCTTTATCCATTCACAAAGCTGATCCGATATACCGTACGCTCGAAGCTTCGCTAAAAGGCGGTTGTGTGGCACAGAGTCAAAGGCTTTCTGGAAATCTAAAAAAATTGCATCTACTTGTGAACCTGCATCGATAACTTTCATTACGTTGTGTGTAAATAGGGCCAGCTGTGTTTCCCATGATCTTTTCTTCAGAAATCCGTGTTGATTTGTTGTAAGCAAATTATTATCATCTAGAAAATTCATAATGTTCGAGCATATAATATGCTCCATAACTCTACTGCAAACAGATGTTATAGATATGGGACGATAGTTTCCAGGATCACTTCCATCACATTTTTTGAAAATTGGAGCTACTTGTGCGATTTTCCAGTCTGAAGGTACTTTTCGCTCTTCTAATGATTTACTGGCTAAACGTACACTGCTTCACGGCAGCGAGGCAAAGGTGATTAGCGGAAGCTAATGACCGCTGAGCTGCGACTCACGAGGAGAACAGCTGGCTACACACTATAGGAATTAAAAAGATCAGATGACGTCTTTAAGGAACTCCTGTTCTGAAAACAGTGAAAAACTACAAAACGTCTTGTACGGACCATCTACTACGGACGGGATACCGTAAAATACCATTACGCTGGAGAGATGTTTTGAAGACGAGCAAGAAGATTGACTGGGGCCGTAACAGGTCACCAGTCCCAACACCGGATAGGAAGAAGAAAAAGAAGTGTGTGTTGTGTTGACCCAGAATCAAACATTGTATCTAACATTTTGTAAAATTATTTTGGGGGTGGAGTTTCTACAGAAATGAGTGGACCAAGCCTGCTTGGTGAACTGTAACGCTCCGGACTCGCGTTCGGGAAGACTTGGGTTCAAATTCCCATCCGGCCAATCCGGAGTTCCGTTTTCTCGAAATCACGCCAGTCGAATGTCAGGATTGTTTCTTTGCAAATTCCACTGCCGATTCCTTGCTCCCACTCCTTTGCTGCCTCAAATGACTTCGATACTAACAAGGCATAGGGTCCATAAAAAAGTAGAGAAACCAGATACTTTTTTTATTTTGGCAAGAAACTGAAGACTTGAGCAGATGCCAAGGAAGTAGATTTATAACATTTTTTCTTGTTACCGAGATTATCTGATAAACGATTTTACTTTCAGACTTGAAATTTATAAAGAAAATATGGAGTATATCTTGTAATTAAACGACAAATACTTAAAATACTTATATCTAATACAATTTTGGTGTTACTAGCAAAAGTAGTTTTTTCGGTTACTTCATTATAAAATATTTTTTTTTTATTTAAAGGACTCTTATCTCAAATCAGTTTGCATCCCAATGTATCTATAATAAATTTTATTGCGAATGGTGAGAACGTGACGCGGTTTTGAAACGGTGAACCCCATCTGCTGCTTACTCTAAAAATGTGCACCGTATTGATTTATGGGTGTACACAATACCTTCTTAGATACCACATATACAATACGTCATTACAACAAAATAAAACCCCAACTGCGAAAGGCTTGACAGGCAATTCTTTTTTTTGTAGTACGTAGTCATACATGAGTTATGCTTGCCTCGCATTCGGGTCGACGCGGGGTCGAATCCCCGTCCGGGTACCGAGATTTGGGTTTTCCAAGGTTTCACCAAATAATTCTATTCAAATGCCGGGATACTTCCTTCAAAAGGCCATCGCCAAATTACTTACCGTTCCTTAACCCACTCCTTTCCTGCATCTAATGACCACGACTTCGACGAGGCGTGCCCTCGACTTCGACGAGGCGTAAAGCCAAAAGCAATTTTTTCAAAAAATTAGCTAAGCAAGAATTAGTGTTTTCCTTGGTGAGGTCCTTGTATCACTTTCATTCCACTGTAGTATTGTTTATTCAATTGTTTCCGCGTGTTTGTTTTGCTGTATGATAAGTTCAGGCCAAACTGGTGTTGTTGTTGCGTGTGGTGTCGTTTCCCAGGGTGTCTCTGACATACTGTAGTTTCCGACTAAATTAGCTTGGCTTAACGGAGTAAAGATGAGTGCTTTGTATTTACGGTCCCAACACAGTGACGAAGTTCCGCAAGTGGAAAGACCTAATTACAAATTCACACCGCCATCGAAAATGCCCGCACGTTACTCGTGTGCGAAGTTGGCGGGTTAAAGTTTCACACGTGCGTTGCGGGCGGGCGGGACTCAATCTGCCGGTACTCGGCCGTCAGAAGTTGTCGGAACTGGGCCGACAGGTAGCTCGCGCCCCTCGGCGGGGTCGTGGCGGTGAATATTTCAGACGCACAGCTGCCCTGGTCTCCGCACATCGGCCCCGCCGTCCGGCGCCGCTGAATATTTCACCTGGCGGGCGGCGCACACTGCCCCGCTGACGAGCGGCATGCAGCTTTAACGAGTTCATTATCAAGTCCGCGCGCGGCCAGAGCGCATGCGCGGCAACTGGGCCGCCCGTGAGGCTGAATAAGTGACGGCGCCCCCAGGCGGCATCGACTCCGCGACCTCCGCCACTGCTGCCAACGCACCGCCATCAGCGAACGGTTTATACGTCACCGGCGTTTAGTACTTTTTGTTTGTTTATGCCTCGTCCACGTCGTGGTCATTAGATGCAGGGAAGGACTGGGACAAGGAATGGGAAGGAATTCAGCAGTGGCTTTTTAGAGGAACCATCCCAACCCTCACCTGGAGAAACCATTAAAAAAAGCGAAATCTGGATGGCTGGACGAGGATCCTTCCTAATACGAGGCCATAGCGTTACCGCTCAACCACCACAATCGTTTTATTTATTTATTTATCGTATGATAATTTTAAAGATATACATAAAATTAAGACAGATGGGGATATCACAAGCTTGTACAATTTTATATATCTAGATCTAGTGTTTGTATGCAATCAACTGCACTGATCGACGCATACCATGCCTGATTATTTAATCTTTTTTTTTTATATATCTATGACATAAACTAAGCTAGACATTAAATCAGTTGTCTCTCAAGGAAGTGCACTATGATCTCTTCTTTCATTAATTTTTGCTAATGATCTGGGAGACAACGTTAATACGAGTATGAGTGCCAGGTTATTCGCTGATGATGCTTTTTTTTACTCATGGCTTTACGCCTCGTCGACGTCACTGCTGCCAACATGCCTAAATCAACAATCAAAGCCATCAACGAACGGTTTAGTACTTCTTGTTTGCTTATGCCTCGTCGACGTCGTGGTCATTAGAGGCGGGGAAAGACTGGGACAAGGAACTGGAACGAATTTAACATTGGCCTTTTGAAGGACGTGGCCTGTAGCGATTTCAAGAATTTATGGAAAACAGAAATCTGGACTGCTGGATGAGGATTCGAATCCACAACCTTCCGAATGCGACGCCAGAGCGTTACCACTCACCAACCACGCTGGGAGATATGACATATACTAATCTAGACATTAAACCAGGCGACCCTTAAGGAAGTGCGATAGGACCATTTCTTTTATTAATTTTTACTAACGATCTTGGAAACAACGTTAATAGCATTTTGAGATTGTTCGCTGATGATGCAGTTATCTATAGAGAAGTGAGGGATTCGACCGATTCCTTAAAAATTCAACCCGACCAGGAGGTGGTTTCAGCATGGTGTGAACAATGGCAACTTACGCTAAATTGTAAAAAGTTCAAGGTGTTGTGCATAACTAACTAAAGGAATCCGTTTGTTCAGAGTTACAAAGTAAACAGTTCAGTTATTGATACGGTCGACTCGGTGAAATATTTGGACGTATCAGTGCAGAGGAACATGATGTGTGAAGGAGCAAAAAACTTTTATCGTAGGTAGAGCTAATTATAGCCTACGATTCATATGTCGAATTTTGAAGAATTTTAATGCTCGTACAAAAGAGATAGCGTACAAAACTCTCGTGCACCCCCATTTGGATTACTGTTGTGCCGTTTGGGATCGCTATCGCATGGAATTGACTGACAGTGTAGAAAAAATATAGAGAGGAGCCGCTCGATTTGTGACTGCTTGCTACAGTCCTTACGAAATCGTCACAGAATTTTTATGCACAGTACATTGGACTGGGCAATAAAAGACGCAGGTTTCGTCTGAACTTATTTGCAAACATGCTTTCGTTTATGAGCCCAAAGAAATATCCCCAAGTGCCTAAAGTGCTGTGATAATTAAGCAGTCTGTAGGTTTATCATATCTGATTATAAATAAGCAGAGTCTGCTAATATTTAATACGCAGTTAATTCGGGGAGAAAGGATTTGCAGCACGTTTTAACGTTTCTTCTGCGATTTTACCGCTATCTGGATATTTGAATGCTCCTATCCCATTACTTTTTTCACTTGAGTGTAAATTTTAATACTATCAGATCGATGTTGTAACTCATTTTGCTGAAATCTTAAGTTTCCTAGGTAATATCAAAAAACTTGGATTTCTAACCCTATTGCTAGTGCCTAGGACTGCTGCCTTTCATGCCTAACATGCTAATCTAACTGGCCACTACCTGAAGAATTTAAGACACCACCAACCAGCCACTCGACAACCACAACTGATAAATGACGTAATCTGGTCAAAACAGTGAAGAACGTTTTGCCTGAGTTTCACTTCAGCAGATATTTTATATAATGATAACTCTAATGGTAATGTGTAATTAATAGAAAACTGATATTTGTAAAAAGAATAATCTTCAAAAACTGAAAAAAAAATGTACACATAGTCAGGGAATGTAAACCAAGAAAATTCAGATGAGTTTTTTTTAATATGCATTGCGTAAAACCCTAAAAGCTGTAATTTAATATCTAACACATCATTAAATACACCCAGCATTTTTTCTGTATGCACTGTACTTTAGGTAGAACTCAGTTTTTGCTTTTACACCAGATGGTTGCATTTTATGGCTGCTTGGCTGTACGGCAATATCAGCTGTCACTGAAAAAGAAAATGAATAAACTGTAGTTACTTGAACATGTACTTGGACCTACATATTCAGATCGAACTGTTTCAGTACCATCCGTTACGGAGAACCTGTTCAGTTCGTTATTTAAGATCTTATGGATACTAATACTTAGTTGGAGTTTACTTCGAAACCTTTCTATACATACCTCTCTTAACGGTATCATTCGCCTCCAGCCACTGGGAATAATGCCAGTATCTGGCAGCCAACAAAGATAAGTATCTCGTTTATCACTGTTTCCTGATGATTAGTTCTGTCACATGATAAGCTTTGTGTTTTCATGAAGGAACTTTTAAGACCTTTATATTGTATGTAGTGATTGATTGGTAACTTGGTACCTCTCGAAATATTTTCACTCAAAGTCACAGTTCTCTAAGCAAACTAATTTGATTTTATATAGTTCGTTGTGCCGCCGGTCGCCAGAAAATGAAACCAAAGCCGTCCTAAGCAGTGATTATAAGAACAATTAATAAAGGTCATTAAGTTCATTAATAAGAAGAATTACGTCCATGACAAGTTTGTTAATAAAGCACGTTAACATTTGTGAACGGTTTGGCCACCATCAAATTTCAAAGTAAAGGCTAATCGAAACTTCGTATCCGAAAGATTACAGAGTTCTTGAGACAAAAGGAAAATTATAATTCATATCTCCTTTCGGCTAAATCATCCACTGTCACAACTTGATGATCAATGTTCATTTAAATACTATCCAAACTTCACTTTTACAGTCTCAGTTCCTACTGACGACATGAAGTTCTTCTTAAACACAGTTACACTTACGAAACTACATCATACAGTAAGGCCAATGCCTTCAGTACGTGAGCCGCGCTCTGCGACAATTCGCATACGACTGACTTAGAAAAAAATGTATCTCTCCGCTCCAGAGACACTACTTCGTAGCCGGCGGAAGGTAATTGTAATGTTACAAACTACTCCGAATATTAACTTTTCACTCTTTATTTTTTCCGCGAGCTCTACAATAACATTACGCAGTGCACACAGCATAGGCATCGACTAGATCAAAGATACTAAACACAATCATACAAATATTCCAGCGATTCTAACTTTCAATTAAATTGCAACTAGCTAACTCGTGTCTGCCGCTTGTTTATAAAGATGCTACAGAAAGAGCCAGAATAATTCAAAGAGTTCCGACCGACGTTTCTCGAATTCTAACAATACTATAACAATTAAATCCAAACGAAAATAATTACAAATTGTACAAAATCTCTCACAATCATTAGGAAATAACTTGAAATGATAGTGAATACCATTCGCACGCATTTACGCACAAAATTATCAACATAAACTAGTCCATACCGTCGTAAATTGTCCTCTAAACATCACATCGTAGCTCACATCAGTACTTACAATTACAGACTTTTAATTAATGTTTAATACATAATATTGTCCTTGATTGTATTACAACTCAATTTACAGTTTTTTGTCGCTAATACAAGGTTCATCTTCATCTGTATGACGCATATATCGGTACACAAATTCACGAGTAATCACAAAAAAATTTACTAACCCACAATTAATCAATTTCCATCTTGCTATACATAATTCTTAAGATAAAATTTCCAAAAATGGCTGGATCTGATGGTTGTTATAACAAGTTATCAACTTGATGCCTAATTTTTAGTGGAAGGGAACGAGTTTCTAGCGTTGTAAAAAAAATTACCATCAGGACGTTGCCGGCAGTGTAGGACAGGTGGCGGTGCACAATCTGGTGATTAGGAATTATGAATCACCTTCTCCAATTCCTAATCAACAAACTGTGCAATTAAAGTCCTGGGTTATATCCCAAACGTCTCCAAAATGTATATGGAGAGAACATACGAAGCTATAGAGTGTTTGGTTCTTCGGATGGCAACGTTAAGCCTGGTTGCCTTTCTATGTCTTTTAGGAAGAGTAAGCCTGAATGGGACGGCACAGGATTTCACCCTCTCTCTTCTTTCATCTCTCATCCACGACACAAATTCCACTCTACGCTAGACACACATATCGTCACAGTCACACACACCTACAATAACACGAAAGCGTTGTACTGTGGAACGCAACGGGAAACCAACCCAATTCATCTCACTCGAGACGCTACCTTGGAGAAGTAAACATCACCCATCGTAACCCCCTAAGCTTGGACACGGATATGGCACTTACAGAAGAGGTGGAAGAAATAGCAATGCACACTTCTGGTGGAAAGGAGCATATTTCTGATAAATGCTTGTAACTGACAAACTCACTTCCTCATTACTAGAATATGGATTTCGACATAGCAAACAGGACCGTTATATACACTATAAAACATTTGAATTTGTCCGCCAACCGCAGTGGTCTAGAACATACTAGCTCAAAAACCTCTTCAAAGCTCTCATTAACATTTTTTACTTTTTGATTATAATTTTTTATTTAAAAAAACCTGCAAAAGTGTCACTGATGGTTTTTACTTTTTTATTGTAAATGAACTGTGTTACTTATATCTTTGTTATAATTTAAGCATCTACTGTAACCATATGCGAGTATTATATGGCCGGCAAAATAACTTAAAATCGAAATTGTGGCCCATCTCCATAATTGATTTGGCAGCCTAACTATAAAACGTCACTGAAAACACTATGACTGTAGTTCTTCCAAACTGACTTGAAACTTGTAGTTACCGAAAGGGATATAATCTCTACTGTATACTCATCTTAGTGACTAATCACATTCCAACACCTGTCACTAGAACGACTACCTATTACTGAAATCGTTGGCTCCCGCGGATGAAGCTTCTGTTTACTTGGTTGCGTTTATCAGCGACAACTCTCGACTGCACGGAATCAGCTGTCAACTTGACTAGGGACATTCAATTCAGTTTCCTTTTTTTGCTTCTGGTTTTACGACTCCTCGACGACAAAATCGTTAGAGGTGGGATAGGACTGGGGCCAAGCAACGGGAAGGAATTTGTCCATAGCCTTTATATGAAACATCCCGGCACTTACTGCAGTGATTTGGGAAAACCATGGAAAACCCAAATCTGCATGGCTGGACGGGGATTCGAATGCGAGGCTAGAGTGTTACCGCTAACCCACCACGCTCGGTTTAGAATCAGTGAAATCCATCCATTCATTCATTCATCCATTATTAATGAAGCAAAAAGCTGTAATGAAATCTTTAGCTCCAGGATTTGTTCCTATGGCTAATGTCAATGTCGATATCTGTATTGAGAAACTGTCTTTCTGTCTTTGTCATATTTTGTGGTAAAGTAACTGGGGACGTCTTAAAGTATATATATATATATATATATATTGGACCTAGCATGCCCTATTGGCGCAAGTGAAGATCTTCTGGGTGCCGCGGTGCAAAGATCACTCATGACTTAAGCTGGATTCAAACCGGCGACCATGCAACACGAAGAAAAGCATTTTACCCACACGATACTGAGGACGGTTGAGGTAAAGGTGTTAAATGGAGTTTTAACTCGCAGCCATAATTTAAACTTTCTCTTATATAAATAATATGGGCAGAAAATGCGGTTAATATTAATCATTGATTTGAAACTTTCTATTCTATCACTAATTCAGAGGTACGTACAGATGTTTTCATTCTTATTCTCTTCAATATCGGCCATCTAAGGACCACGAAAAGTAATCCCTTGAATTCATTTCGATGCTTCTGTTCTTGACTTCCAATAGTTCTTCATCCTCTCACTTTGCTGTTTCCTCCTCTCTTCTGTCCATATGTTACTGCATTTCCTCTTCTCCTGGAAACCCTTGAAATTTTGGATCAGTCTCCTAAAAGTTGCTCTATCTTGTATTACATCTTCTGTTGTTCAGATCACAATCATATTTTTCTTTAGTCCTTGGATCCACTGGTTGCCCTTCTTACTCTTGTAAACATGATTGAAAATTCTTTATGTAAGTCTATTGTTATCTATTCTCATTATGTGACCAAAAACACTGATTCTCCTCTTTCTGATCGTGTCTGACATCCTTTCAATTTCTTCTTCCTTGTATTGGTCTACATTCATCCGGTGTCTAAACTCACCATTTTCAATTTTTAGTGATCCCCACATTTTTCTCAAGATTTCCCTTTCCTTATCTCTTCTATTTCTCCAGTTTTCATAGAGAACAAGTATTCTGAGGTATACAGTCATTCTGGTTTGAGTACTGTGTTGTAGTGTTTGATTTTAGTTTTCCTTGATAGATTCTTCTTATTGTATGTATCTTTAGTCAGTTGGTATGCTAGTTCTTGCATTTTCTTGCTTTTTATATATTTGCTTCCTTATCAAGCCCATTAATCTGTATTACTTCACCTATATATTTAAATTTATTGACCTTCTTAATTTTTCCGTTCTCTATGTTTAGTACTGTGGGTGAATCCCTAATATTGGTAATGAATTTAGTCTTCTCAAAAGAGATCTGAAATCCAACTTTTCCTGCTATATCTTTCAGAAGGTTGATTTGTTCGAGTGCGGTTTCTATACTTTCAGAAAGAACCGCTATGTCATCAGCGAAGGCCAAACAGTTTTACCCAACCCCTTTGTGCTTTGAACCTAATCTTATCTCATGGTGAATTCCCCTTTCCTTGAGTTTCTCTTCCCATACTATTATTACCTTCTACAAAACGCAATAGAAAAGAATTGGGAAAAGCCTATCTCCCTGCCTGACACCAGTTTTTATTTTAAATTCCTCTGAGATCTCTCACATAAATTTCACTTTTGAATTTTTTCCAGTGAGTGTTTGCCTGATTATGTTGACCGATTCAACTGATACTTCCTGTAAAAATTCACTAAATGCGTGTAACAACTTTATAAAACATTCACTTACATTAAAGAAGAGGAATATATTTGTCTGAGAAGACTTTTGCAATATATAAAGTAATCATACAACAATAAGCTTCAGTTTGAAAAAAAGTGTGTTTGAATTTGAAAGGTCTGTTTAAATTATTTACTAGTCAATTTGTACTGTACAAATTAATCACATAATCTCTTTTTCATAACAAAAATATACATCTGCTTTAAAATCTGAACAGTTAATTCGAAGCGATTCGTGGTCAAAGTTACAACTACTGGCTACGTCGTCAAAACATTAATATTCTTACTTTTAAAACAAAATCTTACAGTCAACATCCACATAAAATACTGGGATACATTTCATAAGCTTATATACAGATAGTGATTTTTCGATAGCAGGGCCTATTTACTTCAGAAAAGATATAGAGGAAAATAATAGAAAACCTAATAAACACACCTTGGGATATTTTGTTAGCTTATGTACTAAAAGTTAGTTTCATCACTCAATAATTTACCTAAATAAACTTTTATAAAGGTAAAAATCGACATATTTCTCCTAATTTTCCTTGACGACAACAGCAGATACATATGATTTTTCAGATGACTGTTCAAAAAAATGGATGCAGAAATTGTAGAAACATTCCCTTACGAACTATTTTGTTTCATGTTACAAGTTTGAGCTGTTTTTCCTAATAGGGGAATCGCAGTGCTGCTTTATATTCCAGTAGGTTTAGTAAATTTTGAAGCTTGTGCAGTTTAAATGTTGTATGTTTATCTTCTATTTCTCTCAATACTGATATAAGCGGCATGATATCAAAAATATCTTTTCTCTTTTATTCAACATCAGTACAGGAAGAAAAATAGCACAATTTATCCACGCTAACAATCTCAGCGGTATAACTTTCACAAATCTATTATTACTTTGAAAACTTCCCAGATATAGAACACCGCAGTGATAAGCATATTATTACAAACCCTTGTCAGGACGTCAACCCTGTGCCCCAGAAGTTAGTAGTATAAGCAACAAAAAGTTGAAAGTAAACAGCAAACAGCAACTTATACGAAATAAGACAGACAGAACAGTTAACATCTTTTTATTTATTTGTAAATTACACATTGTTACAAAATCTCATTTGTCACAGTAATTTACCAAGCGTAAATTAATTATAATGAATGCTGTTAATAAATCCGCTTTCCTCATAAGACAAACACGCAGAAAATTTTCTTGTCTCTCCGAGTGACGCGAAGGAAGACCGAAAAGTTATAAAATATTCATGCAATCAATAGCCGGAGATTTAGAATCAGAGATATAAACACAATTTCCGCCGTTTCACGCTCCCGGCGTTCATTAATATTCCTCTTTCCCACTCACTCGCTGATCGCATTTCTTAAAGTCTTCAGCAGGACACTGTATAATGAGAAGAAGGGAACAGTGAAAGACTGAAGGCCTATTACAAATCAGAAATGAAAACTCTAAGCCGGTTCCAATCTGTTATACACTGGCGAAAATTAAATTCCCAACACCAAGACAGGAATGACGGAATTTTAGGAAACTTTGTAGATATATCCAGGGTCGACAAATCATAACAAATAATTTTTGTTTTTTTTGTTTTTTTGCTTACTGCTTTACGCCTTGTCGACGTCAAGGTCATTAGAGGCGGGAAAGGACTTGGGGGAAGGAATTCGGTCATGGTCTTTTGAAGGAAGCATCCCGGCATTCACCTGGAGAGATTTGGGGAAACCATGAAATACCCAAATCTGGAAGGGGATTCGAACCCGCGTCTGCCGAATGCGAGGCCACAACGTTAACCGTTCACTAACAACGCTCGGTATAACAAATTAAAATTGATCAGGCTACGTTTATTAGCTTCTGATGCAGTTATCTCTAAGAAGTGCGCCTACATTTAGCATCAATAAATTCTTGGATCCATTCCGGCATTGGATCAATAAGTGTTCGGATGTCTGCTTGTGGAATGTCTCTTTACCATGCATTTCTTTTGCAGTCACTTGTTGCAAGTTTTGGGATTGAACTGTTGCGAATAATAACCAACTTTTCTTTCCATGAACGCCTTGCCAGCGTCCGGGCGTAGGAGATTCACATTGGGGAAGTTTACCATTCATGGCGACGTCTGGGAAGATGAATTGAGGTGGTTTCCCATTGTAGTCTGAGAGCTGATAACCATTTTTGGTAAGTATTTGAACCACCATGAAAATTTGTAAAACACTTCAAATCGAAGACCTGGCTGATGGAAAGTGGGGCATAACCGAGTCATTAACTTTTCAAAATTTTCTAGTCTTTCATAAATATCGAGAAAATATATGTGAGTCATGCTGAAAGTTGCAAAAATGTAGTAGCAACTTTCCAGTGTGCTCATCAGTTCCATTTAGACTCTCATAATAGTGAAGTTATCATCACTGTTAGTGCGGTGTGTTTGTTTAATAATGAGCCAGCACAGAAATACTTCATACCCTTTCGCCATTAAGAAGAGTTCGATTTCAAAAATATTCAGACATCTAACGACGCACGCTCGAATTTTGCATCTGCGTATCTAAATACATTAAAACACAAACCATCTGATGATGAGCATTTTGCTCGAAACGGGTTTTGTTAAATAAACATAATAACAACAAATTGTGACTGTAATAAATGAATGTAATTTTTCTCGGCATTGTTTATTTATAAACGTTTCTCGGGAAACAAACCGAGTAATATTGTTATTAATGCACAACATTTCGGCGACTTTATTCTCCGTCGCCATCTTCAGGTGCAGTTGCAAGTCTTGAAGTCAGCCTTGAGCGTGTTGTTTGTAATCTGGCATGGCAACGACAGACGTTGTTATGTTGCCTAGCAGCATCTCAGATGTCATTAGACGCCCGCGGAACACAAAAAACAGAGCGTTGGTGACGAGCAGCCTCAATAACAGGAATCCATGCATCACTTATCTGGAATCCACAATCCCTTTTTACCAAATCAGACACGAGGCGAATTTCAAATGCTTCTTTAATGACGGAGTCCCAGAAGCCTCTCGCATGTGTCAACACCTTAGTCGCTTCGAAATCGAAAAAAAAAATAGAAAAATAAATTGTGACTGGTTGCTGCTTTCAATATCAATCCAAATTTGATATCACAGTCGCGGATTTCCACCAATCCATCATGGACAAATTATTATTAAAGTCAATTACTTGAGACCTTTATTGGAAACGAAGCAGTCCTTGCCGTACCACCACGCCGTCTCTTCGCCCCCTTTTTTTTTTATCACCTGCAGGCGACATTAGTAGGGTTGCGAGTAATCAGCAGAGGGAATCCCGTCAGGTGTAATTCCACTCCTCAATACCAGAGACTCCTATTTCACTGGTAGCTGCACCAGACCCACCGCTTCTCGTTCGAGTGGGACGGAAGTGGGTGTGCAATAGATATCGCAGGCTTATTGGAATTTCTGGGATGGTCTGAAGGTGACCACATACGGATGCAAAGTCAAAATCTAAGGCTGATTAGACCTTCAACCTACCTCGTGTTCTCTCCAAATACGCAACCATTCCAAATATCTATCGGCATTTTTCTCCGTCCATTTTACCAACAACAGAAGTATTTATTCAGTATGTTATTCATCCCTTTTCCAACTCTTCATGCTTTGTTATCGCTCCACATTATTTATAATTTTCTCACCACAATTTCGTGTCACTGAACGTTGCGGGTGAGCAGTTAATGCTCTGGCCTCAAATTCGGGAGGACGCTGTGTCGAATCTCCATCCGGGCATTCAGATTTGGTTTTACACGTGTTCCCCAAATCACTCCAGGCGAGTGCCAGGACGCTTCCGTCAAAAGTCTATGGCGGAATTCCTTCCCGTTCCTTGTCCCTCATCTCATTCCGTCTCTAATGAACTCGACGTTGGCGAGGCGTAAATGCCCTATGTAAAAAAAAAAAAAAAAAAAAAAAAAAAAAAAAAAAAAAAAAAGTATTAAATTCCGTGTCCGTATTTTATATAAAACTGTATACCAAATGTCTTACAGTATAAAATTTTTAGTTGTGTTGCTATAACAATAATGATTCCGTGTGATCGTAATGACCAGGTGAGAGGGTTTATATTGGATGCACATTCCGGCTCCGTCGTAGCTGCTTTAACCAAACACTACAATGCTACCGGGTACTATTACTATTACTATTACTATTACTCCGCGATTCACTAAAAGTGTGAGGCGGAGGGTGCATTGCACCTATCCGGGAAGGTAATGGTTTGGAAGGGATATACGGGATACGGCAGGAGGCGCCCATGGGCTATTGTGAGGAACCATCCCAGCATTCGCCTGGTGTGATCTGGGGAAACCATGGAAAACCCAGATCAGGATGGCCGGAGTACTTTATCGAAAACTACTCCTGTTGGATTTTATGTTTACTCATCAGGTAAAACCTTTCTATTCCACTCCCTAATCGCTCGTGGAAAAAATGAGTACAGAAATGAATCGGTTCTGACCCTGATTTCTCTTATATTATTTTCGCGGTCATTCCGAGATATGAATGTTGCTGGTAGCAATATTTGTTTACTGTCATTCCGAAATACGCCAGTCGAGAATTTTCCAATTAGCTTCTGTCGAGAGCAACGCCTTCGGTGCTCCAGGTCTTCCCAACCTAAATCCTTCAACATCGCACTTACGTTTTCCCTCCAACTATATATAACTGTCACGAAGCGGGCGGCTCTTCTTTGGACCATCTCTAATGCCTCCATTTGATGGGGACCCCATACAGAGCAACAATATTCAAAGTGAGGCCGCACTAGTGACTTGTATGCAATCGATTTAGTAACTTCCGGAGTGCATTGGTTTAAATTACGACCTAGAAATCGAAGCATATGATTTGTTTTCCCAATTACATTCACGATATGCTCATTCCACGACAAATTATTACGAATTGTTACCCCTAGGTATTTAGTGGAATCTACCGTTCTAAGGATAGTTCCATTAATTGTATATTCAAAGCTAAATTGTGTCACCTTTTTACTTACACGCATGACTTGGCACTTTTTAGCGTTTAACTCCAACTGCCAATCTTTGCACCACTCAATTATTTTTATAATATCGTCCTGTAACAAAGCGCAGTCGTCCAGGGTTGTGATTTTGCGATAAATAATAGCATCATCGGCAAATAATCTTTTCATCCCCCTTATGATGTCACACAAATCATTAATGCACATGAGAAACAACAGAGGCCCTATCACGCTTCGCTGAGGAACCCCGGACCTCACTTCAGTAAGTGATGAACGCTCACCGTCGAGAACTACACACCGTGTTCTGCTCTCCAGAAAGTCTTCAACCCAGTCGCATATTTGTCTAGATATACCGTAACCGCGAAGTTTCCTAAGTAACCTAGTGTGAGGCACAATGTCGAAAGCTTTTTGTAAAGTCTAATAGAACTAAATCGACCTGGGATTGCTCATCTATAATACGGCTCGAGTCGTGAATTAAAAGAGCAAGTTGTGTTTCGCAGCATCGGCCTTTTATGAATCCATGTTGATTTGGGTTTAAAAGCTCACCTTCATCCAAAAAACGCATGACATTTGAATAGATGATGTGTTCTAAAATCCTGCAAAATATTGACGTTAACAAGATCCGCCTATAATTTTGAGGATCATTAACATTCCCATTTTTAAACACTGGACTTACGATGGAGGTCTTCCATTCGACTGGTATTTTTTTTTTTTAATTTATTTTATTGGCCTTTGGTCCTGCCGACCATACAGACATCTTCTAGTTTTACAATTCTTATATACGTTTCAGGCTTGCTATCTTTACTTCCTTTTACAACAAGATGCTAAAGTTACACAATTCTTTGTAAGTTGACACGTGTCTATAGTTGTGATTACATTTATATGATGTTTAACTATAATTATTAACTAGACAGCTCTTAATTATATTACTCTAAATATCTATGTTAATGCAGTTTGAACTTTTATATATAATAGGAAATATACTTCCTCTCTTAACTGGTATTTTTCCTTGATACAAGGAGACGGTATATAATTTCATCAAATACGGCGCAATTTCTTGCGTACAGTTTAACGTGGAATCTGAACCACGGATATGCAATCCGGCGAACTTCACGTTTCACATCTAGCTCTGCCAGAGGCGAAGGTCTGGTTAAGGGCCTTTGAAAACCCCCGCCGAGTCAGGGATTCGAACCGGGAACCTTTCAATCTCCAGTCAGAAACCTAAACCACTGAGCCATCAGACCGCTCCTGTGTTGCTGTGCAAGTTCAGTTTCAAAGTTTATTTATTCGTTTAAGACGAACCATTTCCTTATGAAGTCTGTAACGTGAATAACTGAGGAGAACACGGATAAAACGTATTCATTCAAATGTTCAGTAAGTAGGTATTGTATTATATTAGAGGTTCCTCCACTCGGAATAAGTATGTGTTGAATCTTCGGTGCAGTTGGTACTACTGTACGAATGTAGGTTTGTTAAGCCTTAGAGGCGAGATATCGATCAATTGATTTTTACCGACTGGGCAGAAAACACGTATTACAAATATTAGCCGTGGAGTATATTGTATCAAATTGTATTTTGTGAGTGATGGCAGTTTGTGGAGAAGTTCTGAGATGTTGATTCAAACGTAGTAATAACTAAAATAGCATGACTAAAGTTTCTGTAGGCCAACCCTATTGAAATGTTCAGGTTTATGTCCTCATTCAAAATTATTAAATTCTTCTGGGTTATATAAATGATATGTATTATGATGACCGCTTGACCCGATTTGACTAAAACATAGTCACGAATTATGGTTCATTTTTAATGTTTCCGTGTGCAAAAAAACAGCAGCGAACTGGAACAGCGATTTAAAAATCACACACACACACACATATATATATATATATATATATATATATATATATATATATATATATATATATATATATATATATACATATTTATTGTAATTTCATTCATCCCCCTTAATGGTGGAGGCGGGCTGGAAGCACACATGTCGTACTCTTCAGCCAAATAAAAATCACTTTTTTTTTTTTTTATTTATTTATTTGTTATTTCATTTCCCCACACATGGGGATGGGCTGGCAGCGGGTGACGCCCGCTCTTCAGCCTACATTTTTTATCACAAGTCTGGTCTATTTGTTACAATTTATCATTCTTACAATGGTTTACAGTATACTTTGTATATGTTACAAAACATATTTTAATATATAGCTTTTATAATGTTGTAAAATTTTATTTTACTTTTAGAACTTATTGCACACAGTTTTAAGATTGCCGGATTGTTCCATGATAGATTTTATTAATTCTGGTATTTCATTTTCTTCTGTGACTGACAGTTATGATTGAAATGAAGGGTATATTTCTGGGCGGATATGTTGATTGGGTATAGGGAGGCTATTGAAGTTTCTATTGTTTAATGTGTGTAGTGCGTAGAGGTGGAGAGCTGGTGGTATATATTTGTGATATGGTTTTAGTGCGTCTGGAGTTTTGATATGTGGAGTGGAGAGTGGGTTGTGTGTGTTGTTTCTGCGTACTGTGAAGGATATTCTGAGACGTTCGAGAAATAGAAGGAGGTGCGGAAAGGATATTTTATCGTACAGGGTGTGGTTTGGGAAGGGTAGACGGATTCTGTAAGCGAGGCGGAGTGCATGGCGTTCTATTATTTGCAGTGCCTTGTAATGGGCTGGGCATGCGGATATCCAAGCGGTGTTGGCATATGTTAAAATAGGTCTTACTAATGTTTTATACGTATGGAGTACAGTCCCGGCGTTTAGACCCCACCTATGTCCTGTCAGTCTTTTTATCAAGTTAAGTCGTGTTTTAGCTTTGTCTTTGATCGTCTTTAGGTGGGCAGTCCAAGTAAGTTGGCGGTCTAGCGTCAGTCCCAGATATTTGATTGTTTTTGTGAGATTAATATGTTTGCCGTAGATTGTAATGTTAAAGTCATGTTGTCTAAATCGTCTTGTAGTTCGTCCAAAAATTATTGCTTGCGTCTTTTGTGGGTTGATTGTCAGTCTCCATTTGTTACACCATTCTATAAAGCTGTCTAAGTGTTTTTGTAATGCTTTGGCGGATTGTTGAAGGTTATTGCAGCAAGCGAGGTAGGCGGTGTCGTCGGCGAATTGTAAGAGGTATATGGGAGAGAGTGGTTGGGGAATATCAGCTGTGTACAATAGGAAAAGGAGTGGGGAGAGAACGGAACCTTGAGGCACACCAGCATTTGGAGTAAAGTACCTGGAACGGGAGTTATTAATGATGACGTAGGCTTGTCGGTTGGTAAGGAAGGCTCCAATAAGGCGGACGTAGTTTATTGGTAGTGCGTATAACTGTAGTTTAAATAATAGTCCAGCGTGCCAAACTTTGTCAAAGGCTTTCTCCACGTCTAAAGAGATGAGGATGGCCGATTTCTTTTTGTTTAGTTGATTTGTCACAAGTTGCGTCAGGTGGAGAAGCTGGTCGTCTACAGAGTAGTTTGGTCGGAAACCGGCTTGGGTGGGTGGGAGTGGAAGGAATTGTTGCAGATGTCGGTGGATGCGGCGAGTTAGAATTGTTTCCAAGACTTTGCTGAATACAGATGTGAGGCTAATAGGGCGGTACGAGGAGGGTTCAGATTTGGGTTTGTTGGGGATGCTATGATTATGTCGGGCGTCGTGTTAGTAGCTGGTCGTGTCGGCTCTGATATGTCAATGTCTTGTCCGCGTAAGGCGTCGAGGGTGTCACGTAGATTTCTTTTTTCATAGTCTGATCGGGAGTGGATATTGAGGTCGGCCATTATTATGTAATTACTAAATGTGTTATCTATATACTGTAGGAAGTTAAAGGGGAGGGGTTCATTTGGACGAATGTAGATAGTAACAAGGGTGACTGTCAGATATGGGAGGAAGACTGTGACCAATAGATGCTCATTTCTGATGTTTAGAGGTGGATGTATTTTTGCCGGGATATTGCGGTGATAGCCGATGGCTACACCACCTCGAGCAATTGGTAGAGGGTTATCTGATCGGGGGTAAGCCGGATATGGTGAGTCGGTTGGAGGAAAGTTTCATTTAAAGCAAAAGCGGAGACATTGTGTGTCTGTAGGAGGTTCTGGAAGAGTATTTTGTTAGTGTTTAGTGAGCGGATGTTGTTGAATACAATATTGTATGTGTAAGTGTCCATTTTCCGTGTGTGTGTGTTGTGTGTGTGTGCAGGCATTATGCGTTATTTATTATGAGAGTTATAGTTTGTGACTGCGAGATCTGAAATGCGAAATTGACCTTTGATTTCCTGATACGTGTTAACTTGCCAAAATTTAAGGAATTTATATTAGTTTGAACTGAGATCGACTACATAAAGACATATATTTCGCGAGGACAGATACTGCGCTCTAAATAACATGGGTCTACCGCGTGATGTGATTAGGCTGAAATACGTATGGACCTGTACATTAGAGTGAAGGTTTTCTCTGAAAAAGTATACACTGCGTCGGAAGTGTTAATCGAAGTGTTAAACACGTGCAGAGATGATCTCGCTGTAATATAATTATGGCAAAACGATCAAAGATGAATCCAATCAGGCTCAGATTATTTTACCATTTTGGCTCACTCACCAATATCTGAAAACTTTCTGTCTAGAGTGAAGGGAGTTAGAATGTGTAACAACAGATTTGCATGTACAAACACGATCTGACTATGTAAAAAAAAAAAATACTCATTTCAGTACAAAAAAGTCATGCATTTACAGTTATTGCGAGGTACCTGTTGCTATACTCTTTTTCAGTTTTCATTAAATGTATTGTTACTCGCTGATGCCTTGCTTGATCGTAGGTTACTAAATCAACTTTGGTTTATTTCCAAAATATAAGTTACAGGAGTTACTTTCATTTCAACATGTTTGCTCGTTTCATCCTTAATTTTTGTTAAAAAAAAGCCACACACAATTTGCAGTCATTGGGGACTGTTGATAGAAGTGAAAAATATGAATATTATAGTCGCAACACGTCATTCTTAGAGCTACAGATATACCTTTAACATTAGTATATCGGAGACGCGAATTCATAGATTTACTCACATACTACAGCTCGGCTAGAGAAGTTTCACTTAAAAAAAAAAAAAAAAAATCTTCGATATTGATTCCTGTTGCATTATTTTCGTGCAAATTGTAGACTGTGCAACAGCAGAAACAATACGAAATAAGCGAAGTTAATCTGATGTGGAAAACTAGATGCCTCCGTCCCCTGCTTGCCTGGCTATCTCAGTGTTATACGTACTTGCGATGGATCGCTTCTCCTCGCAAGCAGAATCTATTTCCTCCTGCTGATCCCGGCGCAGCGCGCACAATCCCCAGTCGCCAGTTTTTTCTCCTGTAGCTGCCGGAAGGGATGGTTTATGCCTTCCCCGAGCTGGCAGTCGGCGAAGTATAAACATGGCAGACAACCGGAAAGCAAGACGTTGTACTAGGTGGAAAAAGGGGATAGGCTGGGTGACTGCCTTATAACGTACGAGATGCCTTGTGATATAGTAACATTCACCGAATACCACTTTTTTCTGAAATTGGCCACGTATTAACTCTTCTATAAAGGAATATTAGAGGAAAATGACCCAACATTTCCCACAGATGAATGCGGCTGGGAACGACGAACAGAACAGAAAAAAGAACAAACACAAGAAACGGGCAACATTTCGGCGTATAACTTTATTCTTGCAAAAGTGAGACACCAGACGTGTACACAACGATGATCGTCTGGTGAAACAAGTAATATATATATATATTTGGTATCTCGTAAACGGCTATAAGGATTTCGATTAAATTTAATATTTAGATAACTTTTTAAGTTTATGTAAACAGGTGTCTTCTCTTCAAAAACGCTATTTTCAAAAATAAAAACAGTTTTTGTATTTGGTATCTCTGAAACGGCTCCAACGCCATCTCATAGAGGTTTCAGGTACCAGAAAGCCTACTGATAGGTAGTTTCTCTTTGGTTACAACAAGGAAATCTTATATCTTTAAACGAACAGTTCTTGTCTACTAGCTGAACCATGCGAATATTTGGCACAGTATCATGGTCAGTCACCGAATGATAATATAATGATGTGGAAATAAGTAAATGCAAATATATTTAGTGAAATAAGTAAATGCAAGTATATTTATTTATGGAAGGTATTTTATTTTGAAGAGTAGTAATAAACATTATTCTTATTGTAAAAAGTCATTATGATTAAACAGTACATGTTCAATAGTAAGACATTTAAAAAGTGGATATTTAAAAACTAGATTTTGGCTTTGGAAAATGTGATTTTTTTAAACCTCTTTACTTAACATGACTAGTTTGAAAACAATATTAGCAGTTATGATGATATCGTTTACTTTTTGACCGTACGTGTCTTTAACACAAATATAAATATTAATTCAATGTATAAACTCACGGAAAAGCACGTACAGGTTCTGGTAAATACAATTCTTCGCTTTGAAGCATTTGACCTTGTGCTTTATTAATGGACAACGCGAAGGTTAATTTTATTGAGGATTGTTTTCTTATCACTTGAAAAGGCGCGGTTGGATCAGAAAGTGTGAGGTTAATGCAAGGTATGAGCATAGTTTTATTGGAGTTAATGAATTACCACTAATCTTGCACCATTAATTAATCCTTGATTAGTATTAAGACTTCAATTTAATATAATAATAGATTTTTTATTTAAAAGAATTTATGAGATGGTAGACAGTACGATTTCGGAAATGGCTCTAGCGATTTTGATGAAATTTTCTTAGGTAGGTAGCATTTTGATTTTCAAGTTTTTAATACGATTTTACCAAAAAAAAAAAAAAAAAAAGAGAGAGCAATTCTTGTATTCCGTGTCTCGTAAACGGCTCTTAACTCATATCGAAGGAGTTTCAGGTACCAGTAAGTCTACTGATATTCGATAAGCTTCTCTTTCGTCAGAACAAGGAATTGTACCTTTCAAAATGCCTAGGAAGCACGGGCGTATCAACCGAGGGGAAGGGGCTGCTGCCCCCCTTAGAAGAAAAATTAAGTTCCCTTCAGTACTCTTCGACGAGTGAAGAACTGGCTTAGGAGCACTATGGGTGAGGAAATATTGACCGGATTATGCCTGATAAGTGTGCATCGAAATGTCGTGAAAGAACACTGTGAGATATTGAGAAACAAAGTTATTGAAAAATTTTCTAAGAATCCGAGACGATTAATGTTTACTTAAACTATAACTGAGTTACGATCCTAATTTACTACATAGTAGGTCCTTAGATTACGTGGTTGGATTACTATAATAATCAATAATAAAAATAGTTTCCTCAATTGGTTAGAGTTTCATTTTGTAATAAATCGTCATGTTTCAGTCCCCCACCCCACTTCCTCGAAACCAATATGAGTTGCCCCCCCCCCTAGTCCAAACCTTGCCACCCTCTAGTTCTGATCCTGGATACGCCCTTGCTAGGAAGCCATCAAGAAAAACGTTTAACTTTAATCAAACTTCACGCAAAACCTTACATGCATGTGAACAGAAATCGGAAGATGCCGAGCAAAGGTCGGTCATCCAGGTACTGTTGTTATTAATTAGGAGTATAAACACCTGTGTGTTCCTCAAGGAATGGTGACAAACAATTAGTAGGAAGTTGTGGCGTAAAGATTTTAATTTGGTACTTATTGAATTTCCTGGTAACCCGATAAATATATAAATTTAGGAGAGTCGAACAGATACGATCAGTACCTGCCGATGTGACTGAATGCGCTGATGCGCCACACACCGCATCTGGGCGGTACAACGGAACC
Organism: Vandiemenella viatica; assembly: GCA_031002005.1. NCBI lineage: Eukaryota > Metazoa > Arthropoda > Insecta > Orthoptera > Morabidae > Vandiemenella > Vandiemenella viatica. The sequence goes on from JARYHS010011408.1 coordinate 27,691,757, forward strand.
CGGGCATGAGCTCGCCCCCCTTCCCCCCCCCCCGTCCCCGCGTACTGCCGTCCTGACTGCGCTTTTTGCAGTTTTTCGCAGCCATCAAGGCGAATGATGAGATGGTCTCCAATCTCACAAGCTACACAGTTCACAAACAAAAAATACACACAGAACGTAGTTACACATTTCTGAGGCAGATGGCAACACTTCACTTCCGCCATTAGTGCGTAGTACGGCCGGGTGGAAGGTATAAAAATGGTTGGCATCAGCAAGGGCATGCGGCCGCAAAACCAAAGATCCTAATTTGAACATGTCATCATCATCATCAATAGTGTTGTGTTCTAAGGCAGATTTTTTTCATGGCTGTTCTCCACGCTCTCCTGTCTTCTTGTCCATGTAATTTCCGTTTACTTTGATTTATCTAAGATCTTGTATCTCCTTGTTCCTCTCTTCTCACACACTAGTCAAGGCGATTGTAGACAAGCACTGCCCTCTCAGTAAGTCTCTCATCCAGTTCTTCTTCTTTTCTGTCGTGACTTGCAGTCGTTTCCTCCTATCATCAATCCTTCCCGGCACTTCAACATTACTCACTTTTTCCATCCAGCCTATTCTCTTTAATTTCATTCACATCCGCAACATAACGCTTCTAACCATTTTCCATCCTCTCGTCAGTCCACGTCACTGTCCCAATAAGGATTTCTCATACGAAAAAATTGCCAAGTCTATTTCTCAGTGTAATCGTAGGCTTCCGCGGCCAGAGGCAGTTGATTCTTGGCTGTCCGGGTGGCGCCGCGTCATGTTCATTGTAGCCGACGTTTCGACCCTCATTCTGGGGTCTTCTTCCAGGGCAGTAAGACCCCAGAATGAGGGTCGAAACGTCGGCTACAATGAACATGACGCGGCACCACCCGGACAGCCAAGAATCAGTCTTTTCCTCTGTGATTTATCTACAATCAGTTAATAATCTCCTCTTCCTATTAAACGCTTCCTTCGCTATAGCAATACGAGTTTTCATCTCTTAGTGGCATCTCAATCATCCGTGCAATATATTTTAACGATCTTACTTGTCTAATATTAGCTTGTTCTATCTACATATTTCCCTTACCAGTCACCATATTGGTTTTTTTTTTTTTTTTTTTTTTTTTTTTTTTTTTTTTTTTTTGCTGTATAGATTTTTATTCCCTACTCTTGCAAGGTTATAGTTTTATTGTTGTTTTATTAGATGTAGCCCGTAATGCATTTTGGACTCACCGCCAAGCTAACGTACGTTAGCTGCCTTGATGCTCATAAATTATCTGCTTCGATTGTTCTCACGCTTTTTCAACATAAAAAACAATTATTTTCACCACTGCATTTAACCATTTATAATTTACAACGTTTTGTCGTTAAATTCAACACAGTTTCTCCATAACCACGAATACACAAATTTTTTCAGCCAATCTCAAAGATAATTATTACATTAAGATGTTTCTCTAGCAAACCTAATTTACTTGTACACTTATATAATATTTATGCTGAAGCCGTTTCACCATGTGTGTTAATACCTTATTTCCACCAATCATTTTATACTTAATTATTAGTATGGTTGTTATCTCACACTCTTCACAAGCTTCATTTAGATCATTCAGCAGTTTGTTTGGAGTTCGTTCGCTTTCTGTTAACAGTATCATGCAAATCATGAGTACAACACATCAAAGGCAGCCGACCCCTGGTATTGGGTAAAAAATGTTGGTGAAGAAGAAGAACAGGTACTAATGAGACTTGTTCGAAAATGCTTTACTGTGTTCGTAATGGTCCACAGCAGAAACATTCTGTGACGCACAGATGTGAGAGGAGAAGGCGGCTCCCCTTTATTACTCGTGGCGTTCCCGGGGGTCCGTTTTACCCGGAGAGCTGTTCCCCAGGACACCTGATGCCTCATTGTGCCAACAAATACCCGCCAGCCGTAAAGCGCGCGCCAGACGAAAGGGGGCGCACGATGTCGTTCACTGCTAACGGCCGCCGGGTTTGTTTATGAGGACGCACAGCCACTCTCCCGGCAGATAACAACTCTGCTAAAAGCTGAATGCCTACGTTAAGCTCTGATTTTGACGATTATACTCTGAATTGTGAAGAGTGTCGTAAACAAATGCCAGGCGTTGAACCAGGATTCCGTGCCATTAGAAACAGAAGAACTACACAGAGAACCTTGGACACAAATGACAGACTAATTACCAAAAACAGAACAGCCATATTTACAGCCTTTATATCTACTTGTATGTCGTATGCAGGCAGGCACGTGACTTTCTAATCGATAAGAAATCACTACATATGTAAAAGGATTGTTTTCCTTATGTCTTTACGCCTCGTCGACATAGAGGTCATTAGAGTCATTGGGGCAAGAAATTCGGCCATGGTCTTTTGAATGAACCATCCCAGCGTTTGTATGAAGTGATCGCGGAAGCCATGGAAAACCCAGATGTGGATGCCCGGATGGGGATTCGAACTCGCATCCTCCCAACTGCAGGCCAGAACTTAACCGCTCACCAACTACAGTTGGCATGGACATGGAATTTGATAAGAGGTTTTCCTGTGTGTGTTTAATTTTTCTCAAATAATTCGTACTAGAAATGGACTTCAAGTGAACCTTGGGCTTCAGGAATAACAGAGACAAGGATAACCGAAGCATTACACATCTGATGAACAGATAAAATACGAAATCAACGTGTTTTGGAAATGTTGGATGAGGAAAGAAATTTTTGAAAAGTGTTACGGATTGAAGAGACTGTTGATGCGTCATATTTTAAGACGTGGAGCACTGGTTGATTAGTTAGTAGAGGGAAGAATCTATAGCGAAACAACAGTGTAGATACGCCACCGGATACCAAATTCTGGGGTTAATTTGTTAACAATGAGACTCTAATTTTTTTCAAAAATTTTCAGGTAATTTTAAAATTACCATTTTATTTATAATCAAAGCATTTAATTTCGTATATTCATTATTTATATTGATTAGCGTTTTCATAGAAGTTATCTGAGCAGTTAGTAATCTGATTGGTCAAGCTTAGATGTTACGAGGTTTATAAGCCGATAGACGGTAGCGTCGGTATACAAGTTCATTACCCGAGAAGATGGCATCGAGTTAACAAGTGTTCGATATGCCACCATACGTTAACGCTTTATTTACATGCAACTAAAACGAAGTAATGCAATGTTGTTGAAGGCCATTTTTCCGCAGTTGCTGAGTAAATTAATTCATAAAATAACGCCAATACAACTGTATAATGTAGGTTTATTGCCGTACGCGTTTCGCCTCTCCTCGAGGCATCATCAGCGACGAATCTATTTTAACATTTACATTTTATTTACAAACTTATTTGACATAACGCTAAATTGATATATTTTCTTATTATTTACACTTACTATTTACATTAGTGGATTTCAGGATAGTAACCACCCATCTTTGCTTTCTCTCCAAAGCATGTTTCTGTTACAGCCATTTGTCATTGCTGTTCTGTACACGATATAAACATTGCGTATTCTATAATTCGCTTGTTTTCGGTGGCCATCTTATTTTCTTACTGTCAAAGGCGGTGATGCGCTGACGGCGCCAGATTTGAAACTGCGTGGGGGATTTTATATCTAATTTTATGTAAGTGTGTGAGTGCATGTATTTGTTAGGTTTATTTCTAGGGTTATTGTATGTTTACCAGTTTGAACAGTGTTTGGTTTGTTAAGTTTATGTGGTCATTCAGTACCTGCTTGCCATTTTTTATTGCTTTTTGTATGTGGTAGTTTTCTTGTAGAGTGAGGGTATTGTGTCTGTAATTGTTTATTGTGAGTATTTGCATGTCTTTGTTAATGTCTGTTGGTAAGTGATCGTTTTCTATTAGATGTTCGGCGAATGTGGAGTGGTTGCTGTACTTTAGTGCCCTCATGTGTTCTTTGTATCTGGTTTTAAACTGTCTTCTTGTCTGTCCTATGTATATTGCATCACAATTGTGACATGTCAGTTGATATATGCCTGAGTTTTGATAGTTGTCTCTGTCTAAGTGGGTATTTAACTGTTTTTGAATCGAGTTGTCTGTTCGTAGAGCAATGTTTATGCCTTGTTTTTTAAAAATGTTTGTGATTCTGTGGGTGTATTTGTTTGAATATGTCATTGAATACCATTTACTTTTATTTTCAGTGTTTATTGTGGTTTGTGAGTTGTTTTGCATTGTCTGTGTTGTGGGTGTCCTTGTCTGTTGGGTACTGGGTGGCTGAAGTTTGGTTGTGTTAGTTATTTTCTGTTCTTTCCCCATTTTGTTTGTGATTTTTCTGTTTATTGTGTCAACTGTCTGTGATTTATATCCATTTTTTGTTGCTATTTCCTTTATTGTGTTTAGTTCTGTTTGGTAGTTTTTCTTTGTTAGTGGTGTTCTGTTTAATCTGTTTAGCATGAACCGTATTGCAGCTTGTTTGTGGTTTTGTGGGTGGTTTGATGTGGAGTGTATTATTTGATCTGTTGCTGTAGGTTTCCTGTATATCTGAAATGAGTGTGTGTTTGCATCTTTTGTTATGGCGAGATCTAAGAAATTCAGTTTATCTTGGTTTTCCTTTTCTATTGTGAAGGTGATGTTTTTGTGTATATTGTTTATATCTTGGTGCAGTTCAGTTATGCGGTCTTCTGTTTCATTGATGAGGCATATTACATCATCAACAAATCTCCACCAATAGATAATATTGTATCCTTTCTGTGGTAACAGGTTTTTCCATATCTCATTTTCTATATGGTCTATGAAAATGTTGGCCAAAGTTCCTGAAATTGGTGATCCCATAGGAAGACCTTCATGTTGTAGGTAGTATTTGTTGTTGAAAGTGAAATAATTTTGAGAAGTTAGTAACTGAAGTATGCTTTTGATTTCATCTATGTGGCTGTTGGGTAATGCTTTGTATTTTTTAAGATTTGACTGAATTAATTCAATTGTTTCTTTTATTGGGATATTACTATACATGCTTTCAATATCAAATGATACTAATGTAGCTGTGTGTGGGATGTGTGTGTCTTTTATGTTCTGGATGAGTTCTGTTGTGTTCTTTATACTTCTGTTTTCCTGTAATGTGTAGTATTGGTTAAGAAGTGTGTTTGTGTGTTTGGCTAAGAGATATGTTGGGGCTTTTCTAAAATTAATTATGGGTCTTACTGGAATTTGTGGCTTGTGTAACTTTGGTTGACTTCTCAGTGTTGGAGCAGAAGGGTTTGTCTGTGTGATGTGTTGTTTATGTTGTTCTGTGAGAGTGAAACTTGTATTTTTCAGTGATTTCTTTAGTTCTGCCTGATATCGGTTTGTTGGGTCTGATTTTAGTTGTGTGATATTATTTTTTTGTATGAATTCCTCTGTTTTGCTGATATATTCTGTTTTGTCCATTAAGACAACTGCATTACTCTTGTCAGCTTTTGTGATTATTGTATTTTGAGCACTAAGTTTTTCTTTTATAGCTTTGAGTGTTTTTGTCTCTCTGTTTATATTGTTGTTTTTACTACTTTTGGTGGTGATCTGTTTTAATTCTTTAGCAATCAGTTCCCGTGTTAAGCCTATATTTAATGTGCTTTCAGTTTTTTGTTCTTGAGACAGGATGTATTCGGCTTCAACTACAGTTTTCTCAACAAATTTCCCTATTGAAGTGTTGCATGTGTTGTGTTTGAGTCCTTTCTCTAAAATTTCTTTTTCTTTTTGGTTGATTGTTGTTTGTGATAGGTTTATGAGTTTAGGGTAATATACCATTCAACATGTTTAAGGACAGAACTATGCAAGAGAAATACTTAAATATTTCTAATTGTGGGTATTAAAGTGAGCTACGATGTTTAGAGGATGATTTACTGCAGTTTAAACCGAATTATATCGATAATTGTGTGTTTAAGCATTTTGTAATGATTGTAAATTATTATGTATTAATTCCGATTGTTTTTAATATGTTTTCAATTGTTTAAGTATTGTTAATGTTCCAGAAATATCTGTCGGAAGCCTTTGTAGTGTTCTAGAACTTTCGATGGAGCTTATAAACAGCGACCAGCAAAGACTGAGTATCAGTACCTTGGCATTATAGTTTACGTCGGCCAAGGAATGTGTTGAACGAACGGTTTTGGTAGTACTGTCTTTGTAAGAAGTGTCAACTGTAATCGTTGGAGTGTTGTGTTTATATATGATGGCTTACTAGCGATAAAACAAGTAAAAATTTGAAACTGGATCGTGGACTAGTTATTTAATATATTATTTAAACTACGAGACATCTAATAGTATGTTTGAGCGAACTTTTCTTAAATGACAATTTTCTCGTAATTTTTATGTAGAACAACAGTGGTAATGTTTAATATTGAAAGGTAACTGTGATCTGCGGAGAATAAATTCCATTTAATAGTGTATAAGTTGTTTGGTAGCATAGACATATATCATTCGTGAGCGATTGAAGTGTGTATTTATAACTCTACACTGTGCCCGAAAATTATTTAAACTACATAGTTTTCAGGTACGATTGATCAATAAAATGGTGACTAGTGACGGAAGCTAAGAAACTGGAACCATTCAGTGATATTACGCGTTGAAAAAAATAAAAATATTCAACCTGTTATTTACCTAACTACAGTAAACTATTAGCATAAGCCCGTCCTTTTAAAAGTACAAGTGTAAGATAGGAATTGTAAAAGAAGACAAAGATTATAATATGCGAAGTAGATGTTTGAGGACGTTGGTTGTAAGGGATATGGTGAGACAAAGAGGTTAGCTCGAGACAGGAAGAAATGAGAGATTGCATCAAAAAACTCGAGAGGCTGTTGATAGAAATTATCAAAATTTGTTTTTACATTATTGCGTCGAAGTTTAAATAGATATTTCTAAATTTGGTTGGTGATCAACCCCAAAACGATTACAAATGCATTCGTCCCTGGATCTAATAATACGCAGAATTAATACACTCTCTCCCCAGATGATCCAAGACCAAAATCGAATTAAATTGTGAAAAAATGGCTATTGTTTACAGGTTTTTTTTTATTTTTTATTTTTTATATTGGCTTTGGGTTTCTTGACCATACAGCCAACCTATGTATACATTTTTACATTGTGGATTTACAGATATAGTTCTAATACTAAGCAGAGTTAAATTTGCAACATGCCATATACAACTACAGGCTTTGAATACATTTTATACACGTTAATTCCACAAACCGTTTTCCTTGTTCCCTATTAAGATTAATAAAAAAAAGAACAATACATAGAATAAACTCAGAATAATATCTATAGTGTAATTCCCATCGTTATAAAAAAATCATATATTAGCTTCAGTGGCCAGAAGTTTGGTTGTTTTCAGGTTGAATTAATTCTTTAGTTTCAATTTGATATGGAAACTCATTAAAAATCTACAAAATATCAAATAACATCAAATATTACCTTTCCACTGAAATGTAATTTTATTACGCATTTTAATGTAGTTCATCCCACTTCAGTCATACACACACTTTTCTTGACTTAATACACATGTTACTCATGGATATCAGTCTTTTGTTTTGCAAACTGTTGAATATGAGCTCTTTATATTAACGGCTACAATGTAACCCAAAGGAAAATTTCGTGTCAGCGTACTTCCCACAGTGCCCACGTATTCGCCAGTGCTTCGCAGCCGCTCCCCCTGGCAGTGAAGTAATGGCCGACTCCGGTCTGCCTCGCTTCGTCATTCTGGGAACCGTTTAATTTCGGTTTAATTGTCCGGTAAATCCCGGCTGTGGTCGGCCTTTGTGTGAACACAGAGCAAGGGGTGACATGATGTGGCGTGGGAGGGGTGTCGCTGGCAGTGCAGAAACGCAAGACAAGTTGGAATTGACTCAGATGATGATGGTTGACACGAAGTTCGAAACGGACCACCAAGGCGAAACTGATACATTTCCATATGCCTACGTCGGGTAGTTCATTTTGATGCTGTCATATATTAAAAACCATTTTCGTTACTTTTGTGGCACAGTAACTTACGAGGTTAATTAGCATCGTTTAGCGTCCTGTCAACGGTAGCCACGCATGAGGTTATTTGTACGATTTAATTAATGAGTCAATTTAACTGTCCGTTGAGACGTACCACAATCCATCTTGATCTTTGGCAATGATACAGAATTACTGAAGTTGGTTGTACCTCTCAGAAAACTAACTGCATCGGAAAAGAACAAATTTCATAAAAACGCAGTTTTTCTCGGCGTTGAGAATAGAAAAATTGTTCTCGTGTGACTATCCGAGATAAAGGAGTGTTATAATTACACAATATTTCGGCGATCTCAATCACTGTCGCCATCTTCTGGTGAAGTCTGGTTTTTTTTTGTATAACAAATTTCATGCCACCAAAAAAAATATATACGTATCACTTGGATTCGATACACTAAGATAAAGATAGATTGATTATTACACTCAGCATGAGATCAAGATTCAAAAGTCAATCTAATTCTTTGACGTATACTCATGTCCATAAGTTAGGGGATCTTGGAGAACAAGGAGGGAAATCATTGCCTCGTGGTGATAATGTGTGGAATAAACTGTGGTTGCACAACTTCAAACACGTGACAAACTGGTAGCTTAGTGCAAGACTGTGTTATTTCTTCCTTGTGTATCGTTTCTGCCTGGTACTTACTTAATGTTTTATCGTTATTTACGGGATATTATTATTATCTCTTCTTTAGTTACACGGACGCCTTTTCTTCTTTTTAAAAATACGTTATAGGAATTATCTGATTAATGAAAGATTCGTAATACTTCTTTTGTGCTTATCATAACTTTAAATCAGTTCATTAATTTTTTACAATGTTCCGCCAACACCAGCCGGAAACTAGTAATTGTTGCGTAAACAGTTCGTGTTTTTGGCGCATAGGCTCTGAATTTTATACCAACTCTTGACATAACATCCTCAGTTTACGATAAAATATATGGCTTGTTTAAAATTTAAGTTAAAGAGTAGATCTCCATAAGTGGCCGCGACAAACTTTATCTCAACTCACCACATCGCACTGAGAACGACGCAACCCTCCGAACACAACAGTTGGTAACGGCACCTTCAGAGGTCATCGGTAATAGAGATTATCTAATTTCTATACAAATAATACTTTTGGATCAGTTACCGAAAATGAGAAAACAAAAAAAAAGATGATTGCATTTCGACGTAAAACATTTTACAATTATACAAACTTGTCTAAATATAGGAAAGGGTTGAGGAATGTTGCGATGGTTTGTTTTAGAATTAATAAAGGAACGATTAACTGAATAACAGAAATCTATGCAGAAATGAAAGCAGACATTCTGCAATATAACTTATTGCATAACTTGCGATGGTTAGTAAAGAAAAAGTATTTGGCATCTCGAGATGTATCACTGTCGTTTCTGACTGAAAATTAAAGTCTAGAAACAGTCTAACGCTAAGAAAAGTCTCTACACGCTGCTACAGACACCCCCAACAGACCCTCAGAAGTGGAACTTTTTGTGTTTAATATAGATATAAATTATATGAATAAAGTGAAACGTTGTGATTGAGTTGAAGGTGACTCACTGAATTAATTCAGCCTAAAAACTTTCTTTTATGTACAGCGCATGGTAAATAACAGGTAAACGGAGAAGACGAAGAAGACCATCGCTAAAATGGTTACAAGGAGTGGAGCTGTCTACGAAAAAACAAAATATAGAACTGAAGGAAGCCCAAAATTGTGGAGACTGAGATAAGGGAAGTGTCAAGAGCTGTAGGGCACTGCGGAAAAATAATCACTTTGCTGTCATCTAATGAGTTATTACAAAAAAACACAAATTAGAAAAAAAAGTTTGTTTTTGATTACAGGATGGGGACAGAATTGCTTGTTGAAGGCTTGAGTGTAAATATCTTGGCATACTATTTAATAATAAACTGAACTGGTCAGGACACATTGGGCAGGTGGTAGGAAAATGTTACAAAATTTTTCATTTATTGGAGAGAGTGATGAAAGGATGTACTGTACCAGAGATCTTAGAGAATTCGGTTACAAAACTTTGATTACACCATTGGATGAATATGATGGTGTATTTTGGGAACAATATTTTGGTTATCAAATACAGGAGTTGGAGGGCGTTCAAAGGAGAGCAGGTAGATATATTTATGGAAATTACCGCTGGACCCGATCAGTAAATGATATGATAAAGGAGGACAGGGAGTCATTGGAGGGCAGGAGGAGGGTGAAGAGAGTGATTGGAGGTGTACAAGGCTTAGGTTAGTGATGGGGCTTGGAATGGTTGTATAATTAGGAGTAGTGCATGGAAGGGAAAATATGATCATGGTCACTAGCTGGAACTCCAGTTCATGCCCAAGAGAGTGCAAAAAATTTCTTTTTTGGGTGAGGGTGTCAGGGAGTGGAATAAATTACCAAGGGAAGTGTGAATAATTTACCAAAAACAGTGAAGGAAAAATATGTAAATTGCAAAAGTAGACTGGGGAAGAATTTAACACTGAAACTGTAATATTAAAAAATTACTAATACTAATTAGAAGACTAGGAGAATCGCCACCAGAGAATGAGCTCAAATGCAATTAAAAAATTCAAGTAAACTGAACTATTTAAATACTAAATCATAGATAATCACCTCACTGAAACGTTACGTTTGTTAAATGACTTAAATCCAGGTTCAAACTATTTCGTTTGTTAAGGCTAATGTAACAACATTCTGGAAGTAAACGAAGCCTAATATAACAGGCCATAGTTGGAGTGAAGATATTCTTCAGTAATTCATCTTTCGGGCTGAAACTTGGCGACCCGTCAACTGACGCTGCACAATCTGTTCCTATCGATTTCTATCTTGTGCTTCCCGAGATAAGTGAGCTGTCATCCCGTTCGTTATTTGCCCCTTCTGGTCTAGTGATCTCATTGGACATCTTTCGCATGGTCGTTAACCTACTTTATCCTGGAGGGGGATTTTTTTCCTGCACTGTGTCCCTTTAACGTAACAACACATTGAAAGAATATATAAATCGCTGGTGTCATATGGAGGACAACCTCTTATCGGCATATAATTGCTTAATAATGTTCTATCTCTATGTATGTCCTCTGCAATTCACAAAACTGTGAGTGGCAGAGGGAGCTTTGTACCAAAATTAATCTCTACTCCGTGCATTCCAATCCCGAATAGCACGAAGGAAGAAATAATTCATATAGGCATCATTGCGACATCCTATTTTTATAATCTTATAAACTCCTGTTATTTTTTAATCCTGCGTTAAGTACATTAACTTTATCCCAGGTTTCCTTAACCTGAAATCCATCGTGAATTGGTACTGGCGTATTGTTGTTACTCAATCTGACTTTTCGTTCGTGCGACCAAAATTTCTTTGGTTTTTCTCTGAGGCTCTTATAAAGAGAGTTGCAACGGAAATTATCAAATGTCTCACGTATCGCATTTTTAACATGTCTTCATAACTCTCCTACGATTTTTAAGTCACTATGGCACCCCTTCCTTCTTGAGTGTGGGTGTATCCTCCTATTCTTTCTGAGTGTTGGCGTTGGTTCTTTTTTCCTCCTACGATATTCGCAATATTCTTGTACCGGTATATGGTTCTAGCATAATAGTAATAATACGAAAAAAATGTCAAGTTTACCTTAATTTCTGCCATAAAATCATTTCAATTAGAAACTTTTCTTATTTATTTCCTTTAAATAATTTTCTATTGCCACTTTACACGTTTGATGAAACGCAAGCAGGACTAGTGCTCGGTTTTGTGGCCACTGTGAGTCCCGTCTTCAGCGGAGCGCCCTTAGCAGCATTCAGAGATGAAGGACCTCAAAGTCCGCTGCCCCGGAAATGCGACAGCCCGCGGCGCACAGGAAGTTCGTTAGCGAGCGAAAAACCTATTAAGTTTGACGCGCTGGCTGATGGACAAGTTGCCCCGCGCAACTTCAAAAACTTGTTAAATGTGTCCGTGGCCTTCGTTCTCGCATATCAGGCGGAGGCAATTACGATGTTTCTAGACATTAAATTTAATAACTTCGATGCTGTCACAGAACGTATAACACATCTCACCCAGATTTATAATGCGAAATAGTAAGACATTAAACTCGTTGTTAATATATTAACAATTTGATTATTTCTATATATACAGGGTGATTCAGGATGAAAGCTAAATATTGAAGGAGGTGGTAGTATGAACAATATTAAATAAAAAAGTTCATATAAACATGTGTCTGATTTCCATTGGTTTAGGACTTTGGAAAATACAGTTGCTGTAATGTTACGCATAAATCAAACCTCAGAAAAGGATCAAGGGCACACAAAAATAACTTATTGACGTACCTTATTCGTGTAAATACACACGCATATTTTGAATCAGTTTAATTTAAATCTTTTAAAATACCACCATCATCTTCAATTGCCAAATTAAAGCACTTCATTGATGCTTGAAGTACAGTCCCGATGCGCGTGCATCTCAGAAAAAAGTCTTTAGTTTCTATGTTTTTTTTTCTAACATTTAATTTACCGAGCGGGGCGGTGTAACAGTTAGCGTTCTCGCCTCGCATTCGGGAGGACGGGGGTTCGAATCCCCGTCCGGGCATCCAGATTTGGGTTTTCCATGGTTTCTCCAAATCACTCCAGGCAAATGCCGGGACGCTTCCTTCAAAAAGGCCATGGCCGAAATCCTTCCCATTCCTTGCCCCCCATCCTTTCCCGTCTCTAAAAGACCTCGATGTTAAAAAGAGACGTAAAGCAGTTAAAAAAAAAACATTTAATTTAAACTTTTACAAATATGCGTGCATTTTTGCTTGAATAAAGTGCTTCAATAAGTTATTTGTCTGTTCTTGATCATTTTCCGAGGTTTATTTCATGCATAACATTCCAGCACGCGTATCTCCAAAACAAATGGAAATAGGGCAAATTTTGTTATGATTTTTACAATAAATATTATTCACACTACAACCTCGTTCAGTATTTACTATTCCTTCTGAATCACCCTGTGTATGTTGGACCTTACCGGATCACGAGAAACCTTGATTATCAGTGTGGCTTGTAATTAAGATTTTGATCAATGTTTTCACTGGGCAGTTAGAACCAGAGATTGTCAGTTCCTGAAGCAATGGGGGGAGCACAAGAGTTGTCATCTGTCTGCAATTCGCATAACTTACGTTTCCTATAGTTTGTGCACTCTTGTTTGAAAAAAAGTGTAGTTTCTGGGGCCGAGATGGTGGGACGTCGCAGCATTTGCCTAGGTGAATGTGGGAACCCGCCTAAAATTAGCCATCAGGGCGGCCGTAACACTAGGATCCTGGGCCCATTGTACCTTGTAATGGGGGTTTTAATAAAAAAAATACAAAGGAGGGCATCAAAATTTGCCTCTGAAAATTACTACAGAACACAATCAATAACTCGAGTGAAAAAGGAGCTGGGTCGGAAGCCAAAGTTGGACATCATTCTGGTAAACGGACTGCTGGGAGACTACTAGCCATATTGACGATGAGGCTTTGAACGATGTTGAGGGAAGCATTAAGATTAGTGTATGGAAGGGAACAGACGAGCCCGACTACAAGCTGGTACCTGATTTGAGGCGTGAGGGAAAGTGATCATTTCCTTTCCTAGGTAAGGGAGTCAGTGATTTGAATAATTTTTCTAAGGAAATGATGAACAGTTTAGCAGAAACACTCAAAGATTTTAACATTAAAATTCATAAACGGAAAAATTGGTTGGGTGATGATATTGTACGCAAAGAATTTAAGCTTTTTTAAAATAATAATGGAACGGGAAAGTAGGCAGGTATTAGATCTATCACATGCGCATTATTTTAAACTAAATGTTGCGCTCTATGCAACAGTTTCTAACGTGAATAACAGTTTCTTAGATAAGCGTATTATAGAAGAGTTTAAGAAATTAAACACTGTGCAACTTCAGTAGAATAATAAAGCTAGTTTTGTTTGTGAAAATTATCGCAGCACCCAGTCAGTATCTGATATGATAATGGAGGTGGATTGGGAGTAATTGGAGAACAGGAGTAGGGGGTAGAATGTGCTGGAATGTACAAGACATATATTGGTGATGGGAGGGTATTGGTCGAAGAATTAGGAATAGTGCATGGAAGGGGAAAGACGGCCATGACCACAATCTGGCGCTCCATTTCAAGCATAAGGGAGTGGAGAAATTTCCTTTTGTAGTTTAGGAAGTCAGGGATAGGAATAAATTACCAAGTGAAGTGAAGAATAATTTACCAAAAATGCTGAAGGTTAAAATTAAAATTTGCAAATCGCAGAAGTATATAGGGGAGGAATTTAACAGTCAAATTATATAATATAATAAAAAATATAATAAAAAGGGGTAATTAAATGACTAAGTTAATTGCCAATGGAACGTGTGCTCCATTAAAATTAAAATTAAATTAAAATCTAATTTTTCCAAAGTGTTTACTAGAAGCAGTGCAAGACGTAAGAACCTCGTGACGAATTACATTAGAATACCGACGAAAAAAAATCGTCTTTTGTCCTGGATTATCCAGTAGTAAAAACATTGTAAGACCGACGCAACACTCAATTACAAATGGCCTTACCCCGGCCAGGACTCGAACCAATGCCCCTGACTATGGTGTTGGGAAAGCCGGTATCAAATTGGCTTCCTCGCCAGCACGCCATCTGGTCCGCAGGTCGCAATTAAGCTGGCAGTCGCCGTTGGTGCTGCCTTTGACACATTCATTAGCAGCCGTCTCCAACTGCCTCTGGCAACTGCTATCGCAGACAATGGCGTCACCAAAGAGTCAACTGTAGCCTGTCGCTGGCACCATTTGTCTCCTAGCGGTTACAGCCTTAATGGCGAGTGTCAAACTAAGCGAAGATTAACGTGGTAAGGTTGTGAATATAAATGTAATAGGTGAAATCCGTGAGCTCAGTTGGTTGCGGCGCCGTGATGGAGTCTGGTGCTGACGCGGGATTAGCTGGTCCGAGTCCTGGTGGTGGGGGAAGTTTTCTTCATCAAGTCTTCGCCGGCAAGGTAGGAGAGGTGGTGGTGCACAATCCTACTCACCAGGTTGTGTGCGAAAGTACTGGGTTAACTTGCAAACCTCTCAGCAGTGCGCGAGGAGTTAGGGCAGAAGACACTGTTGATGGTGATTCTTCCGTCAGATGGGGATGTTAAGCCTGGTGGCCCTACTAGTGTCTTTCGGAAAAGTAGGCCAGAATTGACCGGGACTGAACTTCGCCTCTTCCCTTAATCATCTCTCATTCATTTCGACACAAACAACACGCAGTACTGAACACACAGACTATCACATTCATGCACACTGTAATGAATTACGACGTAGACAGGATCAGTATTATTATGCACCTAGTGTCAGTCTAGGAGACAAACGAGCAGCGCTACGTGACGACGACAAAGCGAGCCACGCTTACTCATTCTACCTGGTTTGTAATTGCATTGGTCTTACTGTCCATCATAAGTAACATAGGTTCGCTTTCCGTTGGGGTACGTTTCGGAAACGCAGTTGGCAAGTGATGGGTGACCGAAAAAAAGTACATGGTATGAATTCCAGCTACGTTGACATTCTCGAATAGTGGTGTGAAGAATCCAGCCACTGGAGGCATCGCCAGTAATATTTTTAACTTTTGGGGTGCTTTGTTTATCTGTTGAGCCTACCAGGTGCAAGTGTTATCTCGGACAAACCTCTGATTCGCCGAGTGACACACGCCACATCTCAGTGCGAAGGAAACAGAGCTTTTCTTCGAAGCAGAGAAACGTATGGAGAGACACACTGATCCGGTACAGTGGCAAGTAACTTCCAACGAGGCCGCACCTCTCGACAGGCAGGCACGTCTGTTGTTGACAACTAACGCCTCCTACAGCGAGGGTCATCTGAACTCGCTAAACCAACGGAAGAACTTCCTTCACGACGAAAACTTACGCAGTCAGTTTGTGAGGCACACAACCTCACCTTTTGTGATTTTAACATTATTAATGTTGTTTTTTACTTAATAATTGTAATTGTAAATACTAACATTGAATTTGTAAGTTTCAAGGTCCCAGAATGTCGAGACAAATATACGAGATCTTTGGCGGAAAAAGAACAGTTGAAAAAAAGTTGAAGAAAATGATTTGTTGGAAGAGGATGAGTTTGGTTATGAAGACAAATGTATCGAGAGAAGAAGTGAAAAAGAATGGCTCAATGGAGAAACCGCGAAAAATCCTGGCGGGATTAGTAACTGGAAAATATTAGCCTGAGGGCAGAAAATTAGCGTAAAGATAAAGTTAATGAAAGATGAATTTGTAATTGATAATTGGTTACTAAGATATAAGTTTTTTATTTAATATTGACATTGTAATAAAGATGGAGTTGATTTTTAAAGTTCGTGTGGTATGATTTGATTTACAGCGTGGGTATCGAAATAAATTCAGCGACAGATAAAGAAGTATAAATGAAATTCCTATGTACTGGTGGTCTGACGGTGGAAACATAAGTAAAAGTATTATTTTGAATTGGATAAACTACATTTTCATATTTTCTACAAAAATAAAGAACTTTACAAATTCTAGACAGTAAATATCTCTGAAAAGTTTCAAATTGTTCTACCTATTTCATCAGGAATGGTGTTTTTGTAAAAATATTAATAAAATACATTTCATGTTTCAGTAAATTTCCCCATTCTGATGTTTTAATAAATTCAATTAAAGTGTACACCCATTTTTCATTGATCCTATCAACTCAAGTAATATGTCAGGTGGCTAACTTACAATTCATGATTACTTATAACCTTCAACTTTGATATTTTTTTTTTAATATAATCACAACAATATGGTCGATAAGTCGCTTTCATTAATAGGAAACACTTCAACACATACGAACATGTGACACTGCGGAAGGCAACTGGACAACAATAAAGTTCATTTTTCCAAGAGAGGGCCCATGGAGGGATGTATCCTCCGGGATGACTGTCTACGTCCTGAATCTGATATGGCCTCATAACAAGAAGAAAACCATGGCATTGATGTTGGTGAGATAGTGGGTATAGAACAGTTTCCAGTTGTTAAACAACTTCTGGCTGGTAAAAGCATACTTTTTATTTATTCTTAGCTTTTCACGTCATGACAGTGTGACGTGATAGTATCTATTTCTTGAGAGTGGTGATAGTTGGACGTCATAAGGTTTTATTGAACTGTGTCTAAATTACTTTTTTTTTGTGGAAAAAATGTGTGTTCATAGTCGTAGGTCTTGAGCATGTGATATTGTTGGCCCTGTTGAGGTTGATTTAAACTAAAAATGCATTTCACAGAGTCTAAAATCGACAAAGAAAAACAAGTTTTTTAGAGAACCACCGGCGTAAACAAATAAGAGCTAGTGTGTGGCCCAGTCGGTAGCCTTGCATTGAGACTTAGACGCACGTCACGCAGCCAGTGGCGATAATGCGTGCCGTACAACCTGTTGTAATGAGCCACACACGTCCCATCCGAATCAATATAAACACGCCGCCAGACGCGTAATTGCTTTATACGCTATTGGATACCGCGTTTGTAGCGACTGCCAATTACAGTTTGCGTTTTGCAACGCGCTCCGTTCGTACGCACTGTCGAGGCACAGAGAGAGAGAGAGAGAGAGAGAAAGGAAGAGGCGGCAGAATGGATAATAGCAGAGGGCACGAAAAAAATCCCACCAGCCTGCGTGTAATGGACACTTGCCTCGACTCACAAACAACGGTCCGGGGCTGGTAGGTGTCGAGCCCGGACGCTACTGTTCATCATGCGCGGTGACAGCAAGTGTCCCACAGCGAACACGCCAGTCCGCGGGGACCTCGGCCCCAAACTGGCCTTTTTATTGCCGCTTTCCCCGTAGCTGGCTCCCGCACGTACTCGGGCGCGAAACACAAACACGAAAAAAAACTGGCAAAAAAAGCGGGACCGATGTATTGTGTGAAGTATGCTGTCCGCATACGGAATTCTGTATTAAGCGCACGGTATGCGGTCGGCAGTAAACCTGGTTTGTGTGCTGGGCCTCACGCAACACTGCACGCGCATTCTGTAATAACAGCCGGGGATGAGCCCCGCACGCACGTGTTCAGAGCTGTGTGAGAGGTGCCTTTATTCCCCCGGGAAGGTCGTATACGATTGTTATAGCGGTGTCCACTGTAGTGCTTCGCAGTTCTGTTACAATTAGAGTCTTAAAATCTCACTGGCTGTGTTCCTTTTAATACAGCTGGCAAATAATCACATCCGTGTTGACCCTAGCTCCCCAACAAATCCGCTTTCACTTTTCTCACACATTACCTTCCTTTACGCTGTTGGTTATTTCTCCGGGTGTCGCGGCCCTCGATTCGGGGAAACGCATGATCGAATCCCCGTGCGCGTATTCAAATTTGGGTTTCCCAAATTACTCCTGATGTTTCAGTCAAGTTTCCATGTCCGAATTCCTTCCAGTTTCTTGCCCCGAGTCCTTCCCACCTCTAATTACTTCGACGTCAACGAGGCGTAAAGCTACAATCAGAAGTTAATAATGTATTTGAAACTAATATTTTACGGTAGTTTCGGTCACGCAGACATTGGTACGTTTGCCTCTTGTTTTTATTCTAACAGTAAAGCATAAACAACTGAATTAAATTCACACTTTCTTCACGATTATTGAAGTGTTAATTTTTGATGTAGAGGTTTGATTATTCTTACATACTGTATTCCGGAAAACTGAAGAATTAAATAACCAGTGTTACACAGTCTTATAAAAATTCTAAAAGAGTCAATTTATGTCTGTGTTGCAGCGTGTTCTTTGGCGGTTATTTCGTAATGGAGTATTTATCTCTGTTGCAGCGTGATCTTTGGTAGGTATCTCGTAATGAAATGTCAATCTGTGTTGCAGCGTGATCTTTGGTGGGTATCTCGTAATGAAGTGTTTATTTGTGTTCCAGCGTGATCGTTGGCGGGTATCTTATAATGGAGTGTTTATCTACGATGCAGCGTGATCTTTGATGAGTGTCTCATAATTGAGCGATGGGATCTGTGGTGCCTATATGTTATCAGTACGAAGAAATTACAATTACTTATTTCGTTCTGCTTTCAAACAGAAAATCCCAACCTAATTGATACCGTAGTTTTCTGCATCAACCCTTCAGACAGAGACAGGCAGTAATACATTTATAAGTACACATTATCAACTGAATTTCTAAATGCCCCTGTTTTGGACATGATAAATAAGGTTGGAAGTTTATGTGCCTCGCTCAAAAAAGAGATAGGTTTATGGGAGTCATATTTTAAGATAATGCGGGATTGGTTAACTTGTTAGTGTATTGAACATTTAAGAATTAGAGTAAAACAAATATTAGCTTATGTGAAGCAGACGCAATTTGTAAAGGTTATGTCGAGATGAAGGTATTAACCTAGGAGAATGGAGAACTGCATAAAATTATTTGTGAGACCCACAACAGTAGATGTATAACGATGAGGCGGCGCCATCTTGGATTTTCCCCCTCCCCTCCCCCCGCCGCGCACGTGCCGCCAGACCCCCCACGTCGCGCAGGTGTTCGCCAGACCACCCACGTCGCGCAGGTGCCACGTTGTTACGGCTCATAAATAATATGCTAATGAGGCTACGCGGCACTTCTTAACCTAAGTTACAGGTCATAAATAATATGCTAATGAGGCTACGCGGCACTTCCAATTTATTACGCTCGAAATGCTGCCACGTGCCACGTTGTTACGGGTCATAAATCGTATTCTAATGAGTGTCGTGTGACCAAATCGTCTAAATGGCTTTATTATTTTTTAAACCTTAATTACAGTACAATATTCACTTTAGTATTACATTCTTGTGGTGTGACATATCGAAGGCGGGCCGGCGCCAACTTGTGGTCAGTTTGTGGTCATTCCCGCCCCCGCCCCCGTCGCAGCGGGCGCAGGTGCGCGCCTCTGCCACGTGCCACGTTGTTACGGGTCATAAATCGTATTCTAATGAGTGTCGTGTGACCAAATCGTCTAAATGGCTTTATTATTTTTTTTTAAACCTCAATTACGCTCGAAATACACTTTTTCTTTTTTATTTTATTTCATTCTTAATTTGTACTAGTGGTGTGACGTATCTTTTAACATCTACTTTTTCTGAGTATTAAAATGCAGTTTATTTCATTTAAATCGGACTGCTGGTTCGAAAGATATGTATTTTAACTGGGACAGCGCAAGCGAATTAATCTTAGCTGTCGCGGCGGGCTCACGCCCCTAATGGCTGGGCCACTTCACCGCGTGCCTCCGTCTGCCTGCCACAGAAAAAAAAAAAAATACACAACACCTGGCTCTCGGAAGGGTTGGGTTTTAGAGCGCTAATATTAAACTAATTCAATTAAACGTGACATATATTAGTATAGACTGTGAGATCACTGAGTATATGTGTTTGTATAGTACATTTCAGAATAGTTGCTAATTAAGCATTCTCCTGGAGTAATTTCGGGAAACCATGGAAAACCGAAATCTGTATAGCCAGACGGGGGATTCGAACCGCCGTCCTCCCGAATGCGAGTTCAAACCTGCGTCCTCACGAATGCGAGACCAGGGTTCAGATATAGACGACATTTCGTTTATGTTTCCGTTCGACAGAATACAATCGCGGCATCCATGGCAGCCATATCTTTTTCAATTATTATATTTTTTATGCCTTTGGCTTTACATCTCGTAGTCATGGAGGTCAGTAGAAGCGTGAAAGAACTAGGGACAAGGAACGGGATTAAATTCGGCCATGGCATTTTAGGGGAAACCATGGAAATCCAAAATCTGGATAGTCGGACGGGGATTTGAAGCCGCGTCCTCCACGCTCAGGTTATACATAATTTTTTTTTCATAAAAAATCTTCCGTATAACATATTTTAAATTCAGTTAGCTGAAGTGCATACAATTTCGCGTTCTTTCACTCGCCGATTAACAGTTTTTGAAACAAAAAGGTTTTATTATTGTATGAAATTCGCTTTAGTTTAGCGCATTCATTGTGAAACAGAATCACATTGCTGTCGCCTCTAACTATTAACCCAAATAAGTTCGAGGCTTCAGGTATGCAAATGTTCACATGTGCTGTGTATCGTTAACTCAAAATGCGTCAGTATTAGGTCTACATCTGTCTGTTAGCTCTCTAACTTTCCTATGAATGTTGAAGTTGTCATATTTCAACTGTAGAGCCTTAGTTACCTCAACGGCATATCGAGTCTTCTTCTCGTCGAGGGGATTTATTCTGCTGGAGGATGCTTGAGTCCTGCGATTTGAATGTCTGCCAAACGTGGAGTTCTTCGTGATAAATTTATAAACTTTCTGAAGCAAATCGCTGTCACAATTCTTTTAACGTATGCAAGTATGCTGTACACACTACAAGGCATAAACACATAGAGCATCATAGTACACCAAGATACATAAAAATATTAAAACACACACCAAATGTACAACGAAGATACTAGGGCCTGGAGTTATATCATCGTTCTTTCCTTTTGTTGTAGCTTGCACTTCAGTCAGTAAAATGCTTGCACCTGTTTCACATTCAAACTGTGGAGGTTCCGGAAGGCTATCCGAGAGCAGTTGTTTTACCTGTCTCTTCCTTGCATTTCTGATATCTTGAGTATCAACAGTGACGTTTCATTCAATGTCCACTAATTTATTCACAGTATTAGGTCTACATCTGTCTGTTAGCTCTCTATCTTTCCTATGACTTAAGCCACCAATTGCATAAATATAGTAGAAGTTGGGAAAAAAAATTATTTCAATTCGCTTCACGAAAAAGTCACGATTTACATCTGCCTGCATTACACAGCAAAGTGGCATCTTTATGAAGTGTATTCATCACTGAAATGGACTAAAGAAAAGCGTGATATCTGTATAAATTGCGTGTTCGGCTGATAACGCAGATATGGTACAACTGCACGTCAGAAGAGGCTTTCTGTGTTGCAAAAATCACAAATGGCTGATTTCAGTTATACGTCTCACAAATTGTACATTAGCATAGGCAATTACGTATTATACCGGTAAATACTGTATTACTAAGAAAATATGATCACACGATCAGATACAGGAGTTAAATGAATTCGGTATTGGGGACTTAGTGCATGCCTATTGTTTCTGAGTGGGGTGTCAGTATTATACGAGGTGGGAGGCACCAGCTGCTGGAACTCATCATTGAAGGGAAATGTGTCACTCCCCACGTATTTCCTTAAAAAAAGGTGTGAAAAAAATGATTAAAATACCTTAAGCCACAAAATTCCATAAATATAGTAGAAGTTGGAAAAAATTTATTTCATTTCACTTCACGAAAAAGTCACGATTTACATCTGCCTGCATTACACAGCAAAGTGGCATCTTTATGAAGTGTATTCATCACTGAAATGGACTAAAGAAAAGTGTGATATCTGTGTAAATTGCGTGTTCGGCTGATAAGGCAGTCTCCGGGAAGAAGAAGAAGAAAAAGGGAGTTATATCATCGTTCTTTCCTTTTGTTGTAGCTTGCACTTCAGTCAGTAAAATGCTTGCACCTGTTTCACATTCAAACTGTGGAGGTTCCGGAAGGCTATCCGAGAGCAGTTGTTTTACCTGTCTCTTCCTTGCATTTCTGATATCTTGAATATCAACAGTGACGTTTCATTCAATGTCCACTAATTTATTCACAGTATTAGGTCTACATCTGTCTGTTAGCTCTCTATCTTTCCTATGACTTAAGCCACACAATTGCATAAATATAGTAGAAGTTGGAAAAAAATTATTTCAATTCGCTTCACGAAAAAGTCACGATTTACATCTGCCTGCATTACACAGCAAAGTGGCATCTTTATGAAGTGTATTCATCACTGAAATGGACTAAAGAAAAGCGTGATATCTGTATAAATTGCGTGTTCGGCTGATAACGCAGATATGGTACAACTGCACGTCAGAAGAGGCTTTCTGTGTTGCAAAAATCACAAATGGCTGATTTCAGTTATACGTCTCACAAATTGTACATTAGCATAGGCAATTACGTATTATACCGGTAAATACTGTATTACTAAGAAAATATGATCACACGATCAGATACAGGAGTTAAATGAATTCGGTATTGGGGACTTAGTGCATGCCTATTGTTTCTGAGTGGGGTGTCTGTATTATACGAGGTGGGAGGCACCAGCTGCTGGAACTCATCATTGAAGGGAAATGTGTCACTCCCCACGTATTTCCTTAAAAAAGGTGTGAAAAAAATGATTAAAATACCTTAAGCCACAAAATTCCATAAATATAGTAGAAGTTGGAAAAAATTTATTTCATTTCACTTCACGAAAAAGTCACGATTTACATCTGCCTGCATTACACAGCAAAGTGGCATCTTTATGAAGTGTATTCATCACTGAAATGGACTAAAGAAAAGTGTGATATCTGTGTAAATTGCGTGTTCGGCTGATAAGGCAGTCTCCGGGAAGAAGAAGAAGAAAAAGAATGATAATTGGACAGATGTGTGCATCACAGAGCTCAATGTTATCGAATGCTTAGCCATCAGTAGACACACGAGCCGTCATAACTTGCGTTATATTAGGGTAAGTTCAGGTCAGCTGCGCTGGATAAATTGTTGCATTGTGTTAACAATTGAGCTTGGTGTTACAGCCAATTGCACTGTTTGACCAAAGTCTCAAGTGCTGTGGATATGATGTTTGTGAGACCGCACACCTAGCCATGACCATCGCCAAGTCTGTTTCAAGGAAAAAAATAACCAGTTTATGTTGAAATAATAACTTTCTCAGCCTTTTTCAGTCTTCAGTATCGAAGTCTCTTGTGAATGATTCCACTAACTAAAGTGATGCTTGACAGGCATACTATCATTAGTTTTCCTTGCGAAATGTCTGATCTAAACAGTTCAGCTGAGACATTTAGGGTGGCAAAATCCGTAATTGGGGAGATAAACACGGCAGGCTCTTCCATGATGGCTGCCCTGATAATGCTCTCAATCAGTTTTACTCTATCATCTACGTGGAATGGCTGTATCAAAATACAAGTTTCACAAAAAAATTAATGCAAAACACTTTATTAGAGAGCTTGCAGAAGACGAAAATAAATTACCTCCCTTACAATAATCCTCAACTGTCGATAGGAATGCAAACTCTAGATAAAAAAAGTGCAACGCACCTCATTAATGAAAGTTACTACATTAAAATTCTCCACACATTGACAGGGAAACATCTTTGGGACATTGATGTGCCAAGGCTGTGAAACATTACCGAGTTGTTCGTACGGTGCTGGCAGAGTAAGCGCACGGATGCTTGAGTCTTGCGATTTGAATTTCTGCAAAACGTGGAGTTCTTCGTGATAAATTTATAAACTTTCTGAGGCAAATCACTGTCGCAATTTTTTTAAAGTATGCAAGTATGCTGTACACACTACAAGGCATAGACACATAGAGCATAATAGTACAAAAAGAACTGATCCCCACGATAAAGTAACCTCCAAAGGGCACATGTGAATAGTTCTTATCCCGACACATGCGAAAAATGCGGTACAGACCAAAGTTAGTTGGAAAAATGGAAGAATGCATACTTTCTGCAGAAACAGCGGTAACAGATGCATAGCATATTGTCGTATCTAAAAGTTGTCACGAACTGCACCACTCAAGAACAAGCTAGGAAAGGTGCCAAGCACAAACTTCGAAAGTATATACCTTTTAGGACTTACAGAATATTGACAACTTATACATGCACACACCAGTGTCAAGGATCATGAAAATATGCTCGGCCTCACAAATAGTGACAGATGTTTCGGAATTTCTTGAGTTAACAGTCTGATCCTCATTCTGTTTCTATTTACCGCATACTTTGACAAGGCGTGTAGTGGGCATTCGCCTGGAGTGATTTCAGGAAACTATGGAAAAAATAACTTAAATCTGGATGGTCGCTTCCCGAATGCGATGCCAGAGTGCTATCGCTCGCCCAACAGTCATCGTCAATCCTCTTACGCACCCCACCTCATAAAATCCCGAAATGTTATGAAAACCGCAAAACATAGTGAATACAGGTAAAAAAATCGTCAAAATTATGTAATATTCGCTCTACGAAAGAAGTTATAGATTGATATGGTTAGAAGATGACTGAGGATGTATCAGTTTCATTAAGAATTCAACATTCCTCAGTTTAGATGTCCTAAATTACTTTATATGGACACAGTTAGCTTGGCAGGTAGAGTTACATAGTGAAAAGGTTGTCGGTGTTATGAAGGATGATGCGAATTGCACCCTGATTGTGGAGTTTGCTGGGTTACGGGGCAAAAAGTGTGCATTCTGGCTCGAGACCGACCGAACCTGTAACATTTTTTATTTTTGCTGGATACCAGCTAACCAGTGGAGATGCTACATTTTGTGCTTAGGTACATCTCTTGTGGTATAAACTCGTAACCTTTCTCCGGAGCAGAGCCTTCGTGGGTGAATCCTCAAAAATTAGACCATACTTTAGGTATGTTTTCAACCAGAGTGAGAAACATCCACTTCATTCATAAATGGTTACAACAGCTATCCATTCACCCACATGCATAGAAAACCCTAATCCGTATGCCTAGATCGAGATTCACACCGGTATCCTCCTGAATAAGATGCCAACACTCTCGGTGAAATTATAGATGACAAAATTACAAGTGTTTGATTTAAAAGTGACATGTTTACAGCGTCAGCTAATCGTCTCCACAATTTGAGTAGCTGTATGGTGCAAATTGAAATCAACGTTTCACGAAATACGTCTTATACCCGTTGCGTTTTACAAAATAGTCTTCATTTATAATGACAGCCTATATACCTCGTGTTGCTTAGTTTCGCTTCACGCACGTTTAAACTAGCATCAGAGGCCCTATTGGTGAACTATGGGACAAGCGGTTTTCCACAAACAAGATTTCACAGGATTACACCCACCACCACTCGCCCCTAAAAGTCCTTTATCAAGTTATTTTTCATGAGTCCTTCATCACTTACTAGTCTTAAGACCCCAATCGTAATAGACACCAACACTCGATAAGACATAATTTTTTCCGGATATAAGTACTAAGTATGTGCCACTTTCCACGAATATTATTAAAAAGTGTGAAAATGTGCAAAATAGATAAAAAATATAATTAAAACTGACCAGTCAGAGAAATAGAACAAAGTATCGAGCATTACAGGGAGCAAGAGAGGCGGGCCAGCATGTTACGTGTTAGCTTATACAAATGAGGTTAACCCCAGTTTTGGGTTAAGAAACCATGACACCCTTGCACTATTTGAGGTTAACCTCAGTTTTGGGATAAAAAAAACCATGAAACCCATACAGTAAATGAGGTTATTGTAGATAATTTAGGTTAGGCAGGCTCAGCATGTTACACGTGTTAGCTTAGGTTAACGCGCGCGCGTTAACCTAAGCTAACACGTAACATGCTGGCCTCCTAACCTAAATTATCTACAATAACCTCATTTACTGTATGGGTTTCATGGTTTTTTATCCCAAAACTGAGGTTAACCTCAAATAGTGCAAGGGTGTCATGGTTTCTTAACCCAAAACTGGGGTTAACCTCATTTGTATAAGCTAACACGTAACATGCTGGCCCGCCTCTCTTGCTCCCTGTAATGCTCGATACTTTGTTCTATTTCTCTGACTGGTCAGTTTTAATTATTTTTTATCTATTTTGCACATTTTCACACTTTTTAATAATATTCGTGGAAAGTGGCACATACTTAGTACTTATATCCGGAAAAAATTCATGTCTTATCGAGTGTTGGTGTCTATTACGATTGGGTCTTAAGACTAGTAAGTGATGAAGGACTCATGAAAAATAACTTGATAAAGGACTTTTTAGGGGCGAGTGGTGGTGGGTGTAATCCTGTGAAATCTTGTTTGTGGAAAACCGCTTGTCCCATAGTTCACCAATAGGGCCTCTGATGCTAGTTTAAACGTGCGTGAAGCGAAACTAAGCAACACGAGGTATATAGGCTGTCATTATAAATGAAGACTATTTTGTAAAACGCAACGGGTATAAGACGTATTTCGTGAAACGTTGATTTCAATTTGCACCATACAGCTACTCAAATTGTGGAGACGATTAGCTGACGCTGTAAACATGTCACTTTTAAATCAAACACTTGTAATTTTGTCATCTATAATTTCACCGAGAGTGTTGGCATCTTATTCAGGAGGATACCGGTGTGAATCTCGATCTAGGCATACGGATTAGGGTTTTCTATGCATGTGGGTGAATGGATAGCTGTTGTAACCATTTATGAATGAAGTGGATGTTTCTCACTCTGGTTGAAAACATACCTAAAGTATGGTCTAATTTTTGAGGATTCACCCACGAAGGCTCTGCTCCGGAGAAAGGTTACGAGTTTATACCACAAGAGATGTACCTAAGCACAAAATGTAGCATCTCCACTGGTTAGCTGGTATCCAGCAAAAATAAAAAATGTTACAGGTTCGGTCGGTCTCGAGCCAGAATGCACACTTTTTGCCCCGTAACCCAGCAAACTCCACAATCAGGGTGCAATTCGCATCATCCTTCATAACACCGACAACCTTTTCACTATGTAACTCTACCTGCCAAGCTAACTGTGTCCATATAAAGTAATTTAGGACATCTAAACTGAGGAATGTTGAATTCTTAATGAAACTGATACATCCTCAGTCATCTTCTAACCATATCAATCTATAACTTCTTTCGTAGAGCGAATATTACATAATTTTGACGATTTTTTTACCTGTATTCACTATGTTTTGCGGTTTTCATAACATTTCGGGATTTTATGAGGTGGGGTGCGTAAGAGGATTGACGATGACTGTTGGGCGAGCGATAGCACTCTGGCATCGCATTCGGGAAGCGACCATCCAGATTTAAGTTATTTTTTCCATAGTTTCCTGAAATCACTCCAGGCGAATGCCCACTACACGCCTTGTCAAAGTATGCGGTAAATAGAAACAGAATGAGGATCAGACTGTTAACTCAAGAAATTCCGAAACATCTGTCACTATTTGTGAGGCCGAGCATATTTTCATGATCCTTGACACTGGTGTGTGCATGTATAAGTTGTCAATATTCTGTAAGTCCTAAAAGGTATATACTTTCGAAGTTTGTGCTTGGCACCTTTCCTAGCTTGTTCTTGAGTGGTGCAGTTCGTGACAACTTTTAGATACGACAATATGCTATGCATCTGTTACCGCTGTTTCTGCAGAAAGTATGCATTCTTCCATTTTTCCAACTAACTTTGGTCTGTACCGCATTTTTCGCATGTGTCGGGATAAGAACTATTCACATGTGCCCTTTGGAGGTTACTTTATCGTGGGGATCAGTTCTTTTTGTACTATTATGCTCTATGTGTCTATGCCTTGTAGTGTGTACAGCATACTTGCATACTTTAAAAAAAATTGCGACAGTGATTTGCCTCAGAAAGTTTATAAATTTATCACGAAGAACTCCACGTTTTGCAGAAATTCAAATCGCAAGACTCAAGCATCCGTGCGCTTACTCTGCCAGCACCGTACGAACAACTCGGTAATGTTTCACAGCCTTGGCACATCAATGTCCCAAAGATGTTTCCCTGTCAATGTGTGGAGAATTTTAATGTAGTAACTTTCATTAATGAGGTGCGTTGCACTTTTTTTTTATCTAGAGTTTGCATTCCTATCGACAGTTGAGGATTATTGTAAGGGAGGTAATTTATTTTCGTCTTCTGCAAGCTCTCTAATAAAGTGTTTTGCATTAATTTTTTGTGAAACTTGTATTTTGATACAGCCATTCCACGTAGATGATAGAGTAAAACTGATTGAGAGCATTATCAGGGCAGCCATCATGGAAGAGCCTGCGTGTTTATCTCCCCAATTACGGATTTTGCCACCCTAAATGTCTCAGCTGAACTGTTAGATCAGACATTTCGCAAGGGAAAACTAATGATAGTATGCCTGTCAAGCATCACTTTAGTTAGTGGAATCATTCACAAGAGACTTCGATACTGAAGACTGAAAAAAGGCTGAGAAAGTTATTATTTCAACATAAACTGGTTATTTTTTTCCTTGAAACAGACTTGGCGATGGTCATGGCTAGGTGTGCGGTCTCACAAACATCATATCCACAGCACTTGAGACTTTGGTCAAACAGTGCAATTGGCTGTAACACCAAGCTCAATTGTTAACACAATGCAACAATTTATCCAGCGCAGCTGACCTGAACTTACCCTAATATAACGCAAGTTATGACGGCTCGTGTGTCTACTGATGGCTAAGCATTCGATAACATTGAGCTCTGTGATGCACACATCTGTCCAATTATCATTCTTTTTCTTCTTCTTCTTCCCGGAGACTGCCTTATCAGCCGAACACGCAATTTACACAGATATCACACTTTTCTTTAGTCCATTTCAGTGATGAATACACTTCATAAAGATGCCACTTTGCTGTGTAATGCAGGCAGATGTAAATCGTGACTTTTTCGTGAAGTGAAATGAAATAAATTTTTTCCAACTTCTACTATATTTATGGAATTTTGTGGCTTAAGGTATTTTAATCATTTTTTTCACACCTTTTTTAAGGAAATACGTGGGGAGTGACACATTTCCCTTCAATGATGAGTTCCAGCAGCTGGTGCCTCCCACCTCGTATAATACAGACACCCCACTCAGAAACAATAGGCATGCACTAAGTCCCCAATACCGAATTCATTTAACTCCTGTATCTGATCGTGTGATCATATTTTCTTAGTAATACAGTATTTACCGGTATAATACGTAATTGCCTATGCTAATGTACAATTTGTGAGACGTATAACTGAAATCAGCCATTTGTGATTTTTGCAACACAGAAAGCCTCTTCTGACGTGCAGTTGTACCATATCTGCGTTATCAGCCGAACACGCAATTTATACAGATATCACGCTTTTCTTTAGTCCATTTCAGTGATGAATACACTTCATAAAGATGCCACTTTGCTGTGTAATGCAGGCAGATGTAAATCGTGACTTTTTCGTGAAGCGAATTGAAATAATTTTTTTCCCAACTTCTACTATATTTATGCAATTGGTGGCTTAAGTCATAGGAAAGATAGAGAGCTAACAGACAGATGTAGACCTAATACTGTGAATAAATTAGTGGACATTGAATGAAACGTCACTGTTGATATTCAAGATATCAGAAATGCAAGGAAGAGACAGGTAAAACAACTGCTCTCGGATAGCCTTCCGGAACCTCCACAGTTTGAATGTGAAACAGGTGCAAGCATTTTACTGACTGAAGTGCAAGCTACAACAAAAGGAAAGAACGATGATATAACTCCCTTTTTCTTCTTCTTCTTCCCGGAGACTGCCTTATCAGCCGAACACGCAATTTACACAGATATCACACTTTTCTTTAGTCCATTTCAGTGATGAATACACTTCATAAAGATGCCACTTTGCTGTGTAATGCAGGCAGATGTAAATCGTGACTTTTTCGTGAAGTGAAATGAAATAAATTTTTTCCAACTTCTACTATATTTATGGAATTTTGTGGCTTAAGGTATTTTAATCATTTTTTTCACACCTTTTTTTAAGGAAATACGTGGGGAGTGACACATTTCCCTTCAATGATGAGTTCCAGCAGCTGGTGCCTCCCACCTCGTATAATACTGACACCCCACTCAGAAACAATAGGCATGCACTAAGTCCCCAATACCGAATTCATTTAACTCCTGTATCTGATCGTGTGATCATATTTTCTTAGTAATACAGTATTTACCGGTATAATACGTAATTGCCTATGCTAATGTACAATTTGTGAGACGTATAACTGAAATCAGCCATTTGTGATTTTTGCAACACAGAAAGCCTCTTCTGACGTGCAGTTGTACCATATCTGCGTTATCAGCCGAACACGCAATTTATACAGATATCACGCTTTTCTTTAGTCCATTTCAGTGATGAATACACTTCATAAAGATGCCACTTTGCTGTGTAATGCAGGCAGATGTAAATCGTGACTTTTTCGTGAAGCGAATTGAAATAATTTTTTTTCCCAACTTCTACTATATTTATGCAATTGGTGGCTTAAGTCATAGGAAAGATAGAGAGCTAACAGACAGATGTAGACCTAATACTGTGAATAAATTAGTGGACATTGAATGAAACGTCACTGTTGATACTCAAGATATCAGAAATGCAAGGAAGAGACAGGTAAAACAACTGCTCTCGGATAGCCTTCCGGAACCTCCACAGTTTGAATGTGAAACAGGTGCAAGCATTTTACTGACTGAAGTGCAAGCTACAACAAAAGGAAAGAACGATGATATAACTCCAGGCCCTAGTATCTTCGTTGTACATTTGGTGTGTGTTTTAATATTTTTATGTATCTTGGTGTACTATGATGCTCTATGTGTTTATGCCTTGTAGTGTGTACAGCATACTTGCATACGTTAAAAGAATTGTGACAGCGATTTGCTTCAGAAAGTTTATAAATTTATCACGAAGAACTCCACGTTTGGCAGACATTCAAATCGCAGGACTCAAGCATCCTCCAGCAGAATAAATCCCCTCGACGAGAAGAAGACTCGATATGCCGTTGAGGTAACTAAGGCTCTACAGTTGAAATATGACAACTTCAACATTCATAGGAAAGTTAGAGAGCTAACAGACAGATGTAGACCTAATACTGACGCATTTTGAGTTAACGATACACAGCACATGTGAACATTTGCATACCTGAAGCCTCGAACTTATTTGGGTTAATAGTTAGAGGCGACAGCAATGTGATTCTGTTTCACAATGAATGCGCTAAACTAAAAGCGAATTTCATACAATAATAAAACCTTTTTGTTTCAAAAACTGTTAATCGGCGAGTGAAAGAACGCGAAATTGTATGCACTTCAGCTAACTGAATTTAAAATATGTTATACGGAAGATTTTTTATGAAAAAAAAATTATGTATAACCTGAGCGTGGAGGACGCGGCTTCAAATCCCCGTCCGACTATCCAGATTTTGGATTTCCATGGTTTCCCCTAAAATGCCATGGCCGAATTTAATCCCGTTCCTTGTCCCTAGTTCTTTCACGCTTCTACTGACCTCCATGACTACGAGATGTAAAGCCAAAGGCATAAAAAATATAATAATTGAAAAAGATATGGCTGCCATGGATGCCGCGATTGTATTCTGTCGAACGGAAACATAAACGAAATGTCGTCTATATCTGAACCCTGGTCTCGCATTCGTGAGGACGCAGGTTTGAACTCGCATTCGGGAGGACGGCGGTTCGAATCCCCCGTCTGGCTATACAGATTTCGGTTTTCCATGGTTTCCCGAAATTACTCCAGGAGAATGCTTAATTAGCAACTATTCTGAAATGTACTATACAAACACATATACTCAGTGATCTCACAGTCTATACTAATATATGTCACGTTTAATTGAATTAGTTTAATATTAGCGCTCTAAAACCCAACCCTTCCGAGAGCCAGGTGTTGTGTATTTTTTTTTTTTCTGTGGCAGGCAGACGGAGGCACGCGGTGAAGCGGCCCAGCCATTAGGGGCGTGAGCCCGCCGCGACAGCTAAGATTAATTCGCTTGCGCTGTCCCAGTTAAAATACATATCTTTCGAACCAGCAGTCCGATTTAAATGAAATAAACTGCATTTTAATACTCAGAAAAAGTAGATGTTAAAAGATACGTCACACCACTAGTACAAATTAAGAATGAAATAAAATAAAAAAGAAAAAGTGTATTTCGAGCGTAATTGAGGTTTAAAAAAAATAATAAAGCCATTTAGACGATTTGGTCACACGACACTCATTAGAATACGATTTATGACCCGTAACAACGTGGCACGTGGCAGAGGCGCGCACCTGCGCCCGCTGCGACGGGGGCGGGGGCGGGAATGACCACAAACTGACCACAAGTTGGCGCCGGCCCGCCTTCGATATGTCACACCACAAGAATGTAATACTAAAGTGAATATTGTACTGTAATTAAGGTTTAAAAAATAATAAAGCCATTTAGACGATTTGGTCACACGACACTCATTAGAATACGATTTATGACCCGTAACAACGTGGCACGTGGCAGCATTTCGAGCGTAATAAATTGGAAGTGCCGCGTAGCCTCATTAGCATATTATTTATGACCTGTAACTTAGGTTAAGAAGTGCCGCGTAGCCTCATTAGCATATTATTTATGACCCGTAACAACGTGGCACCTGCGCGACGTGGGTGGTCTGGCGAACACCTGCGCGACGTGGGGGTCTGGCGGCACGTGCGCGGGGGGGGAGGGGAGGGGGGGAAAACTGGCAACGGACGCAGGTCATAAGAAACATGGGGTGTTTGGTCCGGGGTTCTGGCTCACTCCGGTGTAAGGGCACTACTGACAACATATCCGATAAGAAAAAATGTTGACAGTGAGACAGCAGAAATAAAAAAGATATTGAGTACTTGTGGAGATCTGCAGTGAACTGTTGCATATAGAGTTCTCGTGATTTTAAGCGAGCATCCAGACTATGTTGATACAATCTTCTGTCTGCAGAGGTTGGAAGAAAGTCTGTTTGTTTTTTTTCAAGTAGCCGTATGACTAAAATGGATACAGAGAACTGATTTCTTTACTTTGTGACAGAAACCTTCGTGGGATCACTCTTCAAGAGACTACTCCAACTCTGATGCAAACGTTTTGAATAAATTATTATACAATGTGCTCCTTTTAAATTGTTATGTACTGTAATTCACACTTGCTAATGCAAATAAATTTATGTAATATTAAATTACATGAACTAATCGTTGATTCTATTAACCAATAAATTCTGTAATAACTGTCGCTTATTATGTCATAAATCATTACTTCATATTGAATATAAGCTATCTATTCAATAATATTATTTTTTAAGCTTTAACAATCCGCAAACTTCTCAGTATTA
>JARYHS010011408.1:27726536-27748837 GCA_031002005.1 Vandiemenella viatica
ACTTAGACTTTTTCAACACACACCAGTCTATACAACCTTCTCTCCCGCACTGTCTTTTCGCGACCGTCCTCCCGTCCGCCAGCACCTGACCCACCCCACCCTGCATGCATTCCAGCAGGGGTGTCCGGACTGTTATTTACATATCACGCCATCTCTCACAATGACTCAGAGTGTTCAGTAGCCTGTTACCATAAGACTTCACAACAAGATAGCCAGGAACCAAAATAGCCAGGTCGTGCTAGTTCAGCCAGTCGTACCCAAAATTAAATACATGAACATGTACAAAAGATGGAAAACAAAACATAAACATGAAATAAAATACATGAACATGTACAAAAGATGGAAAACAAAACATAAACATGAAAAATGTAATTTGGACCATTACATTATATATATATATATATATATATATATATATATATATATATATATATATATATATATTTGGTATCTCGTAAACGGCTATAAGGATTTCGATTAAATTTAATATTTAGATAACTTTTTAAGTTTATGTAAACAGGTGTCTTCTCTTCAAAAACGCTATTTTCAAAAATAAAAACAATTTTTGTATTTGGTATCTCTGAAACGGCTCCAACGCCATCTCATAGAGGTTTCAGGTACCAGAAAGCCTACTGATAGTTAGTTTCTCTTTGGTTACAACAAGGAAATGTTATATCTTTAAACGAACAGTTCTTGTCTACTAGCTGAACCATGCGAATATTTGGCACAGTATCATGGTCAGTCACCGAATGATAATATAATGATGTGGAAATAAGTAAATGCAAATATTTTTAGTGAAATAAGTAAATGCAAGTATATTTATTTATGAAGGTATTTACTTTGAAGAATAGTAATAAATATTAGTCTTATTGTGAAAAATCGTTATGATTAAACAGTACATGATCAATTGTACGACATTTAAAAAGTTGATATTTAAAAACTAGATTTTGGATTTGGAAAATATGAATTTCTTTCAACCTCTTTACATAGCATGACTAGTTGAAAAACAATATTAGCAGTTATGATGTAATCTTTTACTTTTTGACCGTGCGGTCTTTAACACAAATATAAACATTAATTGAATCTACGAACTCATGGAAAAGTGCGTACAGGTTCTGGTAAATACAGTTCTTCGTTTTGAAGCATCTGACCTTGTGGTTTGTTAGTGGACATCGCGAAGGTGAATTTTTATTGGGGATTGTTTTCTTATCACTTGAAAAGGTGCGGTTAGATCAGAAAGTGCGAGGTATGACAATAGTTTTATTGGAATTAATGAATTATCACTAATCTTGCACTTTTAATTAATCCTTGATTAGTGTTAAGATTTCTGTTTAATATAATAATAGATTTTTTCTTTTAATGAGATGTTAGACAGTACGATGTCAGAAATGGCTGTAGAAATTTGGATGGAATTTTCTTATGCAGGTAACATTTTGATTTTCAAGTTTGTAACACGATTTTACCAAAAAAAGAGAGAAATTCTTGTATTCCGTGTCTCGTGAATGGCTCTTAACTCATATCGAAGGAGTTTCAGTTACCAGTAAGCCTACTGATATTTGATAAGCTTCCTCTTTGGACAGAACAAGGAATTGTACCGTTCAAAATGCCTAGGAAGCATGGGCGTATCCAGCGAGGGGAAGGGGGCCCCCCCTTAGAAGAAAATTAAGTTCCCTTCAGTACGCTTCGACGAGTGAAGAACTGGCTCAGAAGCACTATGGGAGAGGAGAGATTGACTGCATTATGCCTGATGAGTGTGCATCGAAATGTCGTGAAAGAACACTGTGAAATATTGAGAAAAAAGTTATTGAAAAATTTTCTAAGAATCCGCGACGATTAATGTTTACTTAAACTATAACTGAGTTACGATCCTAATTTACTACATAGTAGGTCCTTAGATTAAGTGGTTGGATTACTATAATAATCAATAATAAAAATAGTTTCCTCAATAGGTTTGAGTTTCATTTTGTAATAAATCGTCATGTTTCAGTCCCCACCCCACTTCCTCGAAACCAATATGAGTTGCCCCCCCCCCCTTAGTCCAAATCTTTCCCCCCTCTAGTTCTGATCTGGATACGCCCTTGCTAGGAAGCCATCAAGAAAAACGTTTAACTTTAATCAAACTTCACGCAAAACCTTACATGCATGTGAACAGAAATCGGAAGATGCCGAGCAAAGGTCGGTCATCCAGGTACTGTTGTTATTAATTAGGAGTATAAATACCTGTGTGATCGTGAAGGAATGGTGACAAACAATTAGTAGGAAGTTGTGGCGTAAAGATTTTAATTTGGTAGTTATTGAATTTCCTGGTAACCCGGTACATAGAGAAATTTAGGAGAGTCGAACAGATACGATCAGTACCTGCCAATGTGCTGAATGCGCTGATGCACCACACACCGCATCTGGGCGGTACAACGGAACCCGGGCATGAGCTCGAGCCCCCGCGTACTGCCGTCCTGACTGCGCTTTTTGCAGTTTTTCGCAGCCATCAAGGCGAATGATGAGATGGTCTCCAATCTCACAAGCTACACAGTTCACAAACCAAAAATACACTTACCACACACAGAACGTAGTTACATATTTCTCAGGCAGATGCCAACACTTCACTTCCGCCATTAGTACGTAGTACGGCCGGGTGGAAGGTATAAAAATGGTTGGCATCAGCAAGGGCATGCGGCCGTAAAACCAAAGATCCAAATTTGAACATGTCATCATCATCATTAATAGTGTTGTGTTCTAAGGCAGATTTTTTTCATGGCTGTTCTCCACGCTCTCCTGTCTTCTTGTCCATGTAATTTCCGTTTACTTTGATTTATCTAAGATCTTGTACCTCCTTGTTCCTCTCTTCTCACACACTAGTCAAGGCGATTGTAGATAAGCACTGCCCTCTCAGTAAGTCTCTCATCCAGTTCTTCTTTCCTTCTCTAGTGATTGCAGTCGTTTCCTCCTCTCATTTCTTTGCAGCACTTCAACATTACTTACTTTTTCCATTCAGCCTATCCTCTTTAATTTCGTCACATCCGCAACTTAAACGGTTCTAACCATTTTCATCCTCTCGTCAGTCCACGTCACTGTGCCAATAAGGATTTCTCATACGAAAAAATTGCCAAGTCTATTTCTCAGTGTAATCGTAGGCTTACGCGGCCAGAGTCAGTTGATTCTTGGCTGTCCGGGTGGCGCCGCGTCATGTTCATTGTAGCCGACGTTTCGACCCTCATTCTGGGGTCTTCTTCCAGGGCAGTAAGACCCCAGAATGAGGGTCGAAACGTCGGCTATAATGAACATGACGCGGCGCCACCCGGACAGCCAAGAATCAATTTTTTCCTCAGTGCTTTTTCTACAATCAGTTAATAATCTCCTCTTCCGATTAAAATCTTCCTTCGCTATAGCAAATCGAGTTTTCATCTCTTAGTGGCATCTCAATCGTCTGTGCAATATATTTTAACGATCTTACTTGTCTAATATTAGCTTGTCCTATCTACATATTTCCCTTACCAGTCACCATATTGTTTGTTTTTGCTGTATAGATTTTCATTCCCTACTCTTGCAAGGTTATAGTTTTATTGTTGTTTTATTAGATGTAGCCCGTAATGCATTTTGGACTCACCGCCAAGCTAACGTACGATAGCTGCCTTGATGCTGATAAATTATCTTCTTCGATTCTTCTCACGCTTTTTCAACATAAAAAACAATTATTTTCACCACTGCATTTAACCATTTATAATTTACAACCTTTTGTCGTTAAACTCAACACAGTTTCTCCATAACCACGAATACACAAATTTTTTCAGCCAATCTCAAAGATAATTATTACATTAAGATGTTTCTCTAGCCAACCTAATTTACTTGTACACTTATATAATATTTATGCTGAAGCCGTTTCACCACGTGTGTTAATACCTTATTTCCACCAATCATTTTATACTTAATTATTAGTATGGTTGTCATCTCACACTCTTCACAAGCTTCATTTAGATCATTCAGCAATTTGTTTGGAGTTCGTTCGCTTTATGTTTACAGTATCATGCAAATCATGAGTACAACACATCAAAGGCAGCCGACCCCTGGTATTGGGTAAAATTTGGTTAGTAAGAATAACAGATACTAATGAGACTTGTTCGAAAATGCTTTACTGTGTTGGTAATGGTCCACAGCAAAAACATTCTGCGACGCACAGATGTGGGAGGAGAAGGGGGCTCCCCTTTATTACTCGTGGCGTTCCCGGGGGTCCGTTTTAGCAGGAGAGGAGTTCCCCAGGACACCTGATGCCTCATTGTGCCAACAAATACCCGGCAGCCGTAAAGCGCACGCCAGACGAAAGGGGGCGCACGATGTCGTTCACTGCTAACGGCCGCCGGGTTTGTTTATGAGGACACACAGCCACTCTCCCGGCACATAACAAAGCTGAATGCCTACGCTAAGCTCTGATTTTGTCGATTATACCCTGAATTGTGAAGAGTGTCGTCAACAAATGCCAGACGTTGAACCAGGATTCCGTGCCATTACAAAGAGAAGAACTACACAGAGAACCTTGGACACAAATGACAGACTAATTAGCAAAAACAGAACAGACATATTTTCAGCATTTATATCTACTTGTATGTCGTATGCAGGCAGGCACTAGACTCTCTAATCCATAAGAAATCGCTACAGATGGAAATGGATTTTTTTCCTCATGTCTTTACGCCTCGTCGACATAGAGGTCATTAGAGTCATTGGGGCAAGAAATTCGGCCATGTCCTTTTGAATGAACCATCCTAGCGTTTGTATAGAGTGATCGCGGAAGCCATGGAAAACCCAAATTTGGATGCCCGGATGTGGATTCAAACTCGCATCCTCCCAAATGCAGGCCAGAACTTAACCGCTCACCAACTACAGTTGGCATGGATATGAAATTTGATAAGAGGTTTTCCTGTGCACACTTTAATTCTTTTTTCAAATAATTGGTAATAGAAGTGGACTTCAAGTGAACCTTGGGCTTCAGGAATACCAGAGACAAAGATAACCGAAGCATTACACATCTGATGAACAGATAAAATACGAAATCAACGTGTTTTGGAAATGTTGGATGAGGACAGAAATTTTTGAAAAGTGTTACGGATTGAAGAGACTGTTGATGCGTCATATTTTAAGACATGGAGCACTGGTTGATTAGTTAGTAGAGGGAAGAATCTATAGCGAAACAACAGTGTAGATACGCCACCGGATACCAAAATTCTGGGGTTAATTTGTTAACAATGAGACTCTCTTAATTTTTTCAAAAATTTTCAGGTAATTTTAAAATTACCATTTTATTTATAATCAAAGCATTTAATTTCGTATATTCATTATTTATATTGATTAGCGTTTTCATAGAAGTTATCTGAGCAGTTAGTAATCTGATTGGTCAAGCTTAGATCTTACGAGGTTTATAAGCCAATAGACGGTAGCGTCGGTATACAAGTTCATTACCCGAGTAAGTGGCATCGAGTTAACAAGTGTTCGATATGCCACCATACGTTAACGCTTTATTTACATGCAACTAAAACGAAGTAGTTTTAATTTACTAGCAAAACCGTTAAATGAATATTACCACGCTGTCTCGAAAAATGTGAAGAAGCAGACGATATGCGTAATAAGTGATCAGTTTTTAGAGGAATTCGTCATTCCGATACCGGCTGCAATCACGAAGGAAATGAGTGTGATATGACGGAGTAATACGTCGGATAGAAACAACACTGAAAATTATTGGAATAGCAGTATCAATTCTACGAGCCATATATTTAGTGTAAGAAGAATTCACTTCTGAAGCAGCAGAATTTGAACGGCGTCTCGGGAACAACTTAAGACTTTCAAAAGTAACTAAATGCTATGGAATACTATCCTGTTAACTCAAACTCAATTTAAATTAAATCTGTATGTGGCAGGAAAGTGTTTTATGAATTATTAATTCATAATAAGTATTGTAACAGCCCTCAAACCTAAACTTTAACTGGACTTGTATTTTATGAAGCATTTGAAGCAAGCTAGAGTTTGACTGAATATGATTTTTGTATGATTGGCTTGTAATTTACTGTAAATCAGTGTAAATTGATTTTGTTTTGTGAAAAGTAATTATGTAAATACCATTCAACATGTTTAAGGACAGAACTATGCAAGAGAAATACTTAAATATTTCTAATTGTGGGTATTAAAGTGAGCTACGATGTTTAGAGGATGATTTACTGCAGTTTAAACCGAATTATATCGATAATTGTGTGTTTAAGCATTTTGTAATGATTGTAAATGATTATGTATTAATTCCGATTGTTTTTAATATGTTTTCAATTGTTTAAGTATTGTTAATGTTCGAGAAATATCTGTCGGAAGCCTTTGTAGTGTTCTAGAACTTTCGATGGAGCTTATAAACAGCGACCAGCAAAGACTGAGTATCATTAGTTTACGTCGGCCAAGGAATGTGTTGAACGAACGGTTTTGGTAGTACTGTCTTTGTAAGAAGTGTCAACTGTAATCGTTGGAGTGTTGTGTTTATATGTGAACTGTATGTTGAAGTCCAATGGCTTACTAGCGATAAAACAAGTAAAAATTTGAAACTGGATCGTGGACTAGTTATTTAATATATTATTTAAACTACGAGACATCTAATAGTATGTTTGAGCGAACTTTTCTTAAAAGACAATTTTCTCGTAATTTTTTTTATGTAGAACAACAGTGGTAATGTTTAATATTGAAAGGTAACTGTGATCTGCGGAGAATAAATTCCATTTAATAGTGTATAAGTTGTTTGGTAGCATAGACATATATCATTCGTGAGCGATTGAAGTGTGTATTTATAACTCTACACTGTGCCCGAAAATTATTTAAACTACATAGTTTTCAGGTACGATTGATCAATAAAATGGTGAATAGTGACGGAAGCTAAGAAACTGGAACCATTCAGTGATATTACGCGTTGAAAAAAATAAAAATATTCAACCTGTTATTTACCTAACTACAGTAAACTATTAGCATAAGCCCGTCCTTTTAAAAGTACAAGTGTAAGATAGGAATTGTAAAAGAAGACAAAGATTATAATATGCGAAGTAGATGTTTGAGGACGTTGGTTGTAAGGGATATGGTGAGACAAAGAGGTTAGCTCGAGACAGGAAGAAAAGAGAGATTGCATCAAAAAACTCGAGAGGCTGTTGATAGAAATTTTCAAAATTTGTTTTTACATTATTGCGTCGAAGTTTAAATAGATATTTCTAAATTTGGTTGGTGATCAACCCCAAAACGATTACAAATGCATTCGTCCCTGGATCTAATAATACGCAGAATTAATACACTCTCTCCCCAGATGATCCAAGACCAAAATCGAATTAAATTGTGAAAAAATGGCTATTGTTTACAGGGTTTTTTATTTTTTATTTATTGGCTTTGGGTTTCTTGACCATACAGCCAACCTATGTATACATTTTTACATTGTGGATTTACAGATATAGTTCTAATACTAAGCAGAGTTAAATTTGCAACATGCCATATACAATTACAGGCTTTGAATACATTTTATACACGTTAATTCCACAAACCGTTTTCCTTGTTCCCTATTAAGATTAATAAAAAAAAGAACAATACATAGAATAAACTCAGAATAATATCTATAGTGTAATTCCCATCGTTATAAAAAAATCATATATTAGCTTCAGTGGCCAGAAGTTTGGTTGTTTTCAGGTTGAATTAATTCTTTAGTTTCAATTTGATATGGAAATTCATTAAAAATCTCAAAATATCAAATAACATAAAATATTACCTTTCCACTGAAATGTAATTTTCTTACGCATTTTAATGTAGTTCATCCCACTTCAGTCATACACACACTTTTCTTGACTTAATACACATGTTACTGACGGATATCAGTCTTTTGTTTTGCAAACTGTTGAATATGAGCTTTTTATATTAACAGCTACAATGTAACCCAAAGGAAAATTTCGTGTCAGCGTACTTCCCACAGTGCCCACGTATTCGCCAGTGCTTCGCAGCCTCTCCCCCTGGCAGTGAAGTAATGGCCGACTCCGGTCTGCCTCGCTTCGTCATTCTGGGAACCGTTTAATTTCGGTTTAATTGTCCGGTAAATCCCGGCTGTGGTCGGCCTTTGTGTGAACACAGAGCAAGGGGTGACATGATGTGGCGTGGGAGGGGTGTCGCTGGCAGTGCAGAAACGCAAGACAAGTTGGAATTGACTCAGATGATGATGGTTGACACGAAGTTCGAAACGGACCACCAAGGCGAAACTACGTCGGGTAGTTCATTTTGATGCTGTCATATATTTTCTTGGAATATCTATGCTTTCTTTCGTTACTTTTGTGGCACAGTAACTTACGAGGTTAATTAGCATCGTTTAGCGTCCTGTCAACGGTAGCCACGCATGAGGTTATTTGTACGATTTAATTAATGAGTCAATTTAACTGTCCGTTGAGACGTACCACAATCCATCTTGAACTTTGGTAATGATACAGAATTACTGAAGTTGGTTGTACCTCTCAGAAAACTAACTGCATCGGAAAAGAACAAATTTCATAAAAACGCAGTTTTTCTCGGCGTTGAGAATAGAAAAATTGTTCTCGTGTGACTATCCGAGATAAAGGAGTGTTATAATTACACAATATTTCGGCGATCTCATTCACTGTCGCCATCTTCTGGTGAAGTCTGTTTTTTTGTATAACAAATTTCATGCCACCAAAAAAAAAATATATACGTATCACTTGGATTCGATACACTAAGATAGATAGATTGATTATTACACTCAGCATGAGATCAAGATTCAAAAGTCAATCTAATTCTTTGACGTATACTCATGTCCATAAGTTAGGGGATCTTGGAGAACAAGGAGGGAAATCATTGCCTCGTGGTGATAATGTGTGGAATAAACTGTGGTTGCACAACTTCAAACACGTGACAAACTGGTAGCTTAGTGCAAGACTGTGTTATTTCTTCCTTGTGTATCGTTTCTGCCTGGTACTTACTTAATGTTTTATCGTTATTTACGGGATATTATTATTATCTCTTCTTTAGTTACACGGACGCCTTTTCTTCTTTTTAAAAATACGTTATAGGAATTATCTGATTAATGAAAGATTCGTAATACCCTTCTTTTGTGCTTATCATAACTTTAAATCAGTTCGTTAATTATTTTGCAATGTTCCGCCAACACCAGCCGGAAACTAGTAATTGTTGCGGAAACAGTTCGTGTTTTTTGGCGCATAGGCTCTGAATTTTATACCAACTCTTGACATAACATCCTCAGTTTACGATCAAATATATGGCTTGTTTAAAATTTAAGTTAAAGAGTAGATCATCCATAAGTGGCCGCGACAAACTTTATCTCAAC
This sequence comes from Vandiemenella viatica, assembly GCA_031002005.1. NCBI lineage: Eukaryota > Metazoa > Arthropoda > Insecta > Orthoptera > Morabidae > Vandiemenella > Vandiemenella viatica. The sequence continues at coordinate 27,735,880 of JARYHS010011408.1, forward strand.
TCACCACATCGCACTGAGAACGACGCAACCCTCCGAACACAACAGTGGTAACGGCACCTTCAGAGGTCATCGGTAATAGAGATTATCTAATTTCTATACAAATAATACTTTTGGATCAGTTACCGAAAATGAGAAACAAAAAAAAAGATGATTGCATTTCGACGTAAAACATTTTATAATTATACAAACTTGTCTAAATGTAGGAAAGGGTTGAGGAATGTTGCGATGGTTTGTTTTAGAATTAATAAAGGAACGATTAACTGAATAACAGAAATCTATGCAGAAATGAAAGCAGACATTCTGCAATATAAATTGACTCTTTTAAAATTGATAACTTGCGATGGTTAGTAAAGAAAAAGTATTTGGCATCTCGAGATGTATCACTGTCGTTTCTGACTGAAAATTAAAGTCTAGAAACAGTCTAACGCTAAGAAAAGTCTCTACACGCTGCTACAGACACCCCCAACAGACCTCAGAAGTGGAACTTTTTGTGTTTAATATAGATATAAATTATATGAATAAAGTGAAACGTTGTGATTGAGTTGAAGGTGACTCACTGAATTAATTCAGCCTAAAAACTTTCTTTTATGTACAGCGCATGGTAAATAACAGGTAAACGGAGAAGGCGAAGAAGACCATCGCTAAAATGGTTACAAGGAGTGGAGCGGTCTATGAAAAAACAAAATATAGAACTGAAGGAAGCCCAAAATTGTGGAGACTGAGATAAGGGAAGTGTCAGGAGCTGTAGGGCACTGCGGAAAAATAATCACTTTGCTGTCATCTAATGAGTTATTACAAAAAACCACAAATTAGAAAAAAAAGTTTGTTTTTGATTACAGGATGGGGACAGAATTGCTTGTTGAAGGCTTGAAGTGTAAATATCTTGGCATACTATTTAATAATAAACTGAACTGGTCAGGACACATTGGGCAGGTGGTAGGAAAATGTTACAAAATCTTTCATTTATTGGAGAGAGTGATGAAAGGATGTACTGTACCAGAGATCTTAGAGAATTCGGTTACAAAACTTTGATTACACCATTGGATGAATATGATGGTGTATTTTGGGAACAATATTTTGGTTATCAAATACAGGAGTTGGAGGGCGTTCAAAGGAGAGCAGGTAGATATATTTATGGAAATTACCGCTGGACCCGATCAGTAAATGATATGATAAAGGAGGACAGGGAGTCATTGGAGGGCAGGAGGAGGGTGAAGAGAGTGATTGGAGGTGTACAAGGCTTAGGTTAGTGATGGGGCTTGGAATGGTTGTATAATTAGGAGTAGTGCATGGAAGGGAAAATATGATCATGGTCACTAGCTGGAACTCCAGTTCATGTCCAAGAGAGTGCAAAAAATTTCTTTTTTGGGTGAGGGTGTCAGGGAGTGGAATAAATTACCAAGGGAAGTGTGAATAATTTACCAAAAACAGTGAAGGAAAAATATGTAAATTGCAAAAGTAGACTGGGGAAGAATTTAACACTGAAACTGTAATATTAAAAAATTACTAATACTAATTAGAAGACTAGGAGAATCGCCTCCAGAGAGTGAGCACAAATGCAATTAAAAAATTCAACTAAACTGAGCTATTTAAATACTAAATCATAGATAATCACCTCACTGAAGCGTTACGTTTGTTAAATGACTTAAATCCAGGTTCAAACTATTTCGCTTGTTAATTCTAATGTCACAACATTCTGGAAGTAAACGAAGCCGAATATAACAGGCCATAGTTGGAGTGAAGATATTCTTCAGTAATCCATCTTTCGGGCTGAAACTTGGCGACCCGTCAACTGACGCTGCACAATCTGTTCCTATCGATTTCTATCTTCTGCTTCCCGAGATAAGTGAGCTTTCATCCCGTTCGTTGTTTGCCCCTTCTGGTCTAGCAATCTCATTGGACATCTTTCGCATGGTCGTTAACCTACTTTATCCTGGAGGTGGATTTTTTTCCTGCACTGTGTTCCTTTAACGTAACAACACGTTGAAAGAATATATAAATCGCTGGTGGCATATGGAGGACAATCTCTTTTCGGCATACAATTGCTTAATAGTGTTCTATCTCTACGTATGTACTCTCCAATTCACAAAACTGTGGGTGGCAGAGGGTGCTTTGCACCAAAATTAATCTTTACTCCGTGCATTCCAATCCCGAATAGCACGAGGGAAGAATTCATGTAGGTATCATTGCGGCATCCTATTTCTATAATCTTGTAAACTCTTGTTATTTTTTAATCCTGTGTTAAGTACATTAGCTTTATCCTAGGTTTCCTTAACCTGAAATCCATCGTTAATTGGTACTGGCGTATTGCTGTTACTCAAACTGACTTTTCGTTCGTGCAACCAAAATTTCTTTGGTTTATCTCTGAGGCTCTTAGAAAGAGAGTTACAACGGAAATTATCAAACGTCTCACGTATCGCATTTTTAACATGTCTTCATAACTCTCCTACGATTTTTAAGTCACTATGGCACCCCTTCCTTCTTGAGTGTGGGTGTATCCTCCTTTTCTTTCTGAGTGTTAGCGTTGGTTCTTTTTTCCTCCTACGATATTGGCAATATTCTTGTACCGGTATATGGTTCTAGCATAATAGTAATAATACGATAAAAATGTCAAGTTTACCTTAATTTCTGCCATAAAATCATTTCAATTAGAAACTTTTATTATTTATTTCTTTTAAATAATTTTCTATTGCCACTTTACACGTTTGATGAAACGCAAGCAGGACTAGTGCTCGGTTTTGTGGCCACTGTGAGCGCCCTTAGCAGCATTCAGAGATGAAGGATCTCAAAGTCCGCTGCCCCGGAAATGCGACAGCCCGCGGCGCACAGGAAGTTCGTTAGCGAGCGAAAAACCTATTAAGTTTGACGCGCAGGCTGATGGACAAGTTGCCCCGCGCAACTTCAAAAACTTGTTAAATGCGTCCGCGGCCTTCGTTCTCGCATACCAGGCGGAGGCAATTACGATGTTTCTAGACATTAAATTTAATAACTTCGATGTTGTTGCAGAACTTATAACATATTTCCCCAGATTTATAATGCTAAATAGTAAAACATTAAACTCGTTGTTGCTATATTAAAAAATTTGATTATTTCTATATATATAGGGCGATTCAGGATGAAAGCTAAATATTGAAGGAGGTGGTAGTATGAACAATATTGAGTAAAAAAGTTCATATAAACATGTGTCTGATTTCCATTGGCTTAGGACTCTGGAAAATACAGTTGCTGTAATGTTACGCATAAATCAAACCTCAGAAAAAGATCAAGAGCACACAAAAATAACTTATTGAAGTACCTTATTCATGTAAAAACACACGTATATTTTGAAACTTTAAATTAAATGTTTGAAAATACCACCATCATCTTCAATTCACAAATTGAATCACTTTATTGATGCTTGAAGTACAGTCCCGAAGCTCGTGCAAATCAGAAAAAAATTTAGTTTCATGTTTTTTCTAACATTTAATTTAAACTTTTGCAAAATATGCGTGCATTTTTTCATGAATAAAGAACTCCAATAAGTTATCTGTGTGCTCTTGATCATTTTCTGAGGTTTATTTTGTGCATAACATTGCAGCACGTGTATCTTCAAAACGAATGGAAGTCGGACACATTTTGTTATGAACGTTTTCACTCAATCTTATTCATACTACCACCTCCTTCAATATTTACTACTGCTCCTGAATCACACTGTATATGTTGGACCTTATCGGATAACGCAAAACCTTGATTATCAGTGTGGCTTGTAAATTAGAATTTGATCAATGGCTTCACTGGATAGTTAAAACCAGAAATTGGCAGTTCCATGAGCAATGGGGGGAGCTCCAGAGTTGTCGTCCGTCTGAGATTCACATAACTCATGATTTCTATAGTGTGTGCACTCTTTTTTGAAGAAAGTGTAGTTTATGAGGCGGAAATGGTGGGCCGTGCGAGCATTTGCCTAGGTGAATGTGGAGAACCGCCTAAAATTAGCAATCAGTATCTTATATCTTTAGACGAGCAATTCTTGTATATATATATATATTTCGGATTTCAGAAACGGTTATGACGATTTGGATGAAATTTGATATTTAGATAACGTTTTGACTTTTAAGATTACCTAAATAGTTGTCTTCCCTACAAAAAAGCGAGTTTACAAAATACGAACAATTATTTCACTTGATATTTCGAAAACGACACTACCACCATCTCGTAGACAATTCAGGTACCAAAGAGCCTACAAATAGCTTCTTATTTATTTCAAAGAATATTTAAACGAACAGTTCTTGTATACTGGCTGACTCGTGGAAATATTAGGACTGCAAGATTAATTTTAAAACATTTAAAAAGAAAGATAATTAAAGATTTATCACTGGTTTTGTCAGAGGTGATACTTTACAAAAACTTCTTTGAAAATAATATTACCGGTACCAGTAATAAAATAATCATCGTTTACTTTTTGACCGTAAAAAGTGGTTGTCATTAAATACTACCACGCGAGGTATGAGCATAGTTTTATCGGAATGATTGAATTTTGCATTGATGATGTTCTACCATTACCGTGAAGTCACAATCTGATGATGAATTCTTGTAGAACTCGGCGATGAATGACCATTACACGGGATCAGTAATGGAGCCTGGTCCCATTGTTCCTCCCCGTTTCAGGGTGGTGGCGCCGTAACTTGTGCAGCCACTGCGACAATAGCGCGTCATTATAGATATATTCTGTCGGACCGTTTCAAATTGAGTTTTTCCCAGAAGCTAGCTGCCTGGATCGCTTTATCGTTGGCTAAGAATAGGTCATCTGCTTCACACACGAAGCCCGCGTCACTGAACTCGATGTGATGCTCAGGTGTCTAAACGGAGACGCAATCACACATGTCGTCGTCCGTGTACTGGGAAGATGGGTGTGTAGATAAATTGCCACCGGAGCGTGCGCTGCATTGTAATTTAATTAAATATTATTATTATTGCACTTGAACCTTGATACTCCTGTTCCAAGCCTATTTAAAGCCTTCCATTGCTCGTGCGGAAGATTCCACCCAGTGGCCAGATCTTCTTGAAGCTGTTGAAATCACTTCCTCACACAATAGTCACTGACTTATGTTTATCGCTTAAATGATTATGCTGATTTATATTAGTATCTAATTACAGCTTTTGCTTATTGTTAACGAGTGCAGACGTTTACAGTGAAAATTAATGAATCAAAGTGTTAAATGGGTTAAATGGTTTTATTCAATTTAAAGTTGACTGCAATTCTCTGGGAATACGATGTTTTGGAGGATTGCATTTCGCTTGCATACAAAAAAACACCTTGGTTTTCTTACGCACGAGCATGCAATATATACTGTCCATAAAATAATTTTCCCTTTTTCAATATCAAATAATATTATCGCAAAATGTACTGCAGAGAGATTGTTTCGTAATTTAACACACAAAGCGGACACACATAGAACCATTTCCTTTCGTAAATGCATATATTTTGTCTTTTAGTTTTACTTTCTTTCTACAGATCTGTTCGAGGATTGTAATAGCTGTAAACCTTCTGCAGACAATGCGGACCGTTTTACAAAAAAAATCGATCTTAAATCGGTACAGTAGATTTTTAGCCTATAGCGGGCACACATACGAAATTTGTATAGCTTTGCCCGGCATGCGTTGCAATGCCTCGATTTCTTTCTTAATTGACATATTTAAATAAATGAAAGACATCGCACGAAAAACTGAATGGTTTCATGTGTAAATATTTTTAAGAAAGGTGATGGGTGAGAGTTGGTGGGTTTTTGTGAACCTAATGTGGACAGTACATTTCTCTTTGTTCTAAAGTAGACGAGTGCAGTGTTCAATTAAAAATCTGATAAAAACTGAGTTTCTATAAACAATTTTTGAAATTAAGATGGGTGGGAGGAAAGGGGGAGAGGATTTGGATTTTTTGTGAATCATATGTAAACAGTACTTTTTCTGTTTGCTTTAAAGTATACGTGTTTGTAAAGTTCCTTCAAAATCGGATAGAAACTGTAGATTTGTATGAAGAATAACAAAAATTAATGGGGTGGAAAAGGTGGAGGGGTTGGGTTTCTGTAAATCAAATTTAGACAGTATTCTTTCTGTTGTTTTAAAGTACATGTGTGCAAAGGACAATTAAAATCGGATGAAATCTGTGGGTATGTATAAAGACTTTTTGTAAAAATAAGGGGGTGTAAAGAGGGAGAGTGGTAGGGTTTTAGAAAACCAAATGTTGACGGTATTTTTTTGTTTATTTTAAACTATACGTGTGCAAAGTTCCATTGAAATCGGATAAAACATGTGGATTCTTATAAAATTAAGGGTTGTAAAGAGAGAGAGGGGGTGCCTGCCGGATTCAGTTGTTAATCTAAACCCTTCACGAATCAATATAATCACACACTCAAAATTTCATAAAAATTAGTCCAGCCGTTTAGGAGGAGTTGAGTCACATACACACGGACAGAAGAAATATATATAAAGATATACAAAACAGCAAATCGTGGAGTCGTTGATGATGATACTAATGAACTTGAACATATTGTGAAATGAGCGCGCTTCCACTTAGTTACAGAGACAGGATTAATACGACATCACTCCCATAATCCTACTTGAAAGAATCGTTAGTTTTCTGGAACAGTGGTGCCGCAAGTAAACCCGCTGGTGGTATCCCTTGTAACCTTCCATAAGATTCTACTTAGTTAGGGGTAGGAACGATCTGCAAACACAGTGGGAGTCGCCACAGATAAGCACTTGGTTTGATAACAAGTTTATGTGTCTTGGTCATCATCGGGTATCAAATACAGGAATTGTAGGAGATACAAAGGAGGACATCAAAATTTGCCTCTGAAAATTATTACAGAACACAATCAATAACTCGAATGAAAAAGGAGCGGGGTCGGAAGCCAAAGGTGGACATCATTCTGGTAAACGGACTGCTGGGAGAGTACTAGCCATATTGACGATGAGGCTTTGAACGATGTTGATTGAAGCATTAAGAGTAGTGTATGGAAGGGAAAAGATGACCACGGCCACTAGCTGGTACCTGATTTACGGCGTGAGGGAAAGTGAAAATTTTCTTTCCTAGGTAAGGGAGTCAGTGATCTGAATAATTTGTCAAGGGAAATGATGAACAGTTTAGCAGAAACATTAAAACATTAAAAATCGTAAACGGGAAAATTTATTGGGTGATGATATTGTACGCAAAGAGTTTAAGCAGTTTACCAGTTAACCATATCATTAGAAGAATTTAAGAAATTAAATACAGTGCAGCTTTAGTAGAATTATAAAGCTAGATTTGATTGTGTAAATTATCACAGGACCCAGTCAGTATCTGATATGATAAGGGAGCTGGATTGGGAGCCATTGGAGAACAGGTTGAGGGGGAAGAATGTGCTGGGAATGTACAAGCCATATATTAGTGATGGGGCTTGGGAAGGTAATGGTTGAAGAATTTCGCATTCGGGAGGACGGCAGTTCAAATCCCCGTCCGGGCACCCAGATTTGGGTTTTCCAGGTTTTCCATGGTTTCCCAAATCACTCCAGGCAAATGCCGGGATGCTTCCTTCAAAAGGCCATGGCCGCATTCCTTTCCATTCCTTGTCCCCCTATCCTTTCCGGTCTCTACAGACCTCGCTGTTAGAGAGACGTTAAGCAAAAAAAAAAAAAAAAAAAAAAAAAAAAAAAAAAAAAAAACTTGAAGAGTTAGGAATAGTGCATGGAAGAGGAAAATGACGAACTTGACCAGAAGCTGGTGCTCGATTTCAAGCAAAACGAAGTGAAGGGAGTGGAGAAATTTTCTTTTAAAGGGTGTAAGGGATTGTAATAAATTGTCAAGAGAAGTGATGAATAACTAAGCAAAAATGCTGAAGGAATTTAAAATTAAAGTTTGCAAATCGCAGAAGTATATGGGGGAGGAATTTAACAGTCAAATTATATAAGATAATTAAAAAATAATATAAAGAGGAGTAATTAGACGTCTAAGGGAATTACCAACGGATCGTGTTTTCCATTGCAACTAAATTAATTTGAATTAAAATCTGCATTTTCGAAAGTGTTTACTACAAGGAGTACACTACGTAAGAGCCTCGTGACGAATTACATTAGAATACCGAAGAGAAAAAAAAATCTTTTGTCCTGTATTATCCCACTTTCATGATTTCGAAATAGTAAAAACATTATAGGTTCGACGCAACACTCAATTAAACTCAATTAAAAATAGCCTTACCCGGGCGGGGACTCGAACTACTGCCCCTGACTATGGTGCGGGGTCAGCCTGTACCAAATTGGCTTCCTCACCAGCACTCCATCTGGTCCGCAGGTCGCAATTAAGCTGGCAGTCGCCGTTGGTGCTGCCTTTGACACATTCATTAGCAGCCGTCTCCAACTGCCCCTGGCAACTGCTATCGCAGACAATGGCGTCACCAAAGAGTCAACTGTAGCCTGTCGCTGGCACCATTTGTCTCCCAGCGGTTACAGCCTTAATGGCGAGTGTCAAACTAAGCGAAGATTAACGTGGTAAGGTTGTGAATGTAAAGGAACTAGGTGAAATCCGTGAGCTCAGTTGGTTGTGGCGCCGTGATGGAGTCTGGTGCTGACGCGGGATTAGCTGGTCCGAGTCCTGGTGGTGGGGGAAGTTTTCTTCATCAATTCTTCGCCGGCGGGATAGGAGAGGTGGTGGTGCACAATTCCTACTCACCAGGTTGTGTGCGAAAGTTCTGGGTTAAATTGCAAACCTCTCAGCAGTGCGCGTGGAGTTAGGGCAGAAGACACTGTTGATGGTGATTCTTCCGTCAGATGGGGACGTTAAGCATGATGGCCCTACTAGTGTCTTTCGGAAGAGTAGGCCTTAATTGACCGGGACTGAACTTCGCCTCTTCCCTTATTCATCTCTCATTCATTTCGAGACAAACAACACTGAGTACTGAACACACAGACTATCACATTCATGCACACTGTAATGAATTATGACGTATGCACTCAAAAACTGCTGTGAAAAATTATCATACTAACAGGTTTTTAAGTAATTGGTAATATAATTGATATTGTTAATTGGTGTGTGTACTGGTCCATATAAATAGCAACTAACACGATATAATATGTAGTCGCAAATTATAGTAAAACTTATCATGGTAACTGGTTGGTAAGAAAATAACTGGTTATTAGATGCTGGTAACAAGTGTATAAACTGTTCCGCATAATAAGTATTAATTAACTCGGGATTGTATTTGTAGATTACAGGAGATATTGGTTATAATAATGGGCCGTAGCTAACTTGTTGTCAAAATATAATAGTATTATCAATTATATAGTAATATTGACATTACTAATAAGTGTATGTACTGTTCCACATCCCCGAGATTATTCTCACATGGGATCAAAGTTAACATATCTATCTATCTAATATTATTATGCACCTAGTGTCAGTCTAGCACCTACGACGTTCTGCTGATGCGAATGGAGACAAACGAGCAGCGCTACGTAACGACGACAAAGCGAGCCAGGCTTACTCGTTCTACCTGGTGTGGAATTGCATTGCTCTTATTGTCCATCATAAGTATCATAGGTTCGCTTTCCATTGGGGTACGTTTCGGAAACGCAGTTAGCAAGTGATGGGCGACCGAAAAAAAGTACTTGGTGTGAATTCCAGATACGTTGACATTCTCGAATAGTGGTGTGGAGAATCCAGCCACTGGAGGCATCGCCAGCAATATTATTAACTTTTGGGGTGCTTTGTTTATCTGTTGAGCCTACCAGGTGCAAGTGTCATCTCGGACAAACCTCTGATTCGCCGAGTGACACACGCCACATCGCAGTGCGAAGGAAACAGAGCTTTTCTTCGAAGCAGAGGAACGTATGGAGAGACACACTGATCCGGTACAGTGGCAAGTAACATTCAACGAGGCCTCACCACTCGACAGGCAGGCACGTCTGTTGTTGACAGCAAACGCCTCCTACAGCGAGGGTCATCTGAACTCGCTAAAACAACGGAAGAACTTCCTTCACGACGAAAACTTACGCAGTCAGTTTGTAAGATACAAATTGCCACCTTTTGTGATTTTAACATTAGTAAAGATGTTTTTTATTTAATAATTGTAATTGTAAATACTAACATTGAAAAAAAGTTGAAGAAGAGGTTTTGTTGGAACAGAATGAGTTTGGTTTTGAAGAGAAATAGTATTGAGAGAAGAAGTGAAAGGGAAAGGCTCAATGGAGAAGTCGCGAAGAATCCTGGCGGGATTAGTAAATGGAAAATATTAACCTAAGGGCAGAAAATTAGCGTAAAGATAAAATTAATGAAAGATGAATTTGTAATTGATAATTGGTTGTTATGTGGAAAATAGAAGATATAAGATAAGTAGAAGATGTTTTATTTAATATTGAGATTGTAATAAAGATAAAGGAGTTGATTTTTAAAGTTCGTGTGGAATGATTTGATTTACATCGTGGGTATCGAAATAAATTCAGCGGCAGACAAAGAGCTATAAATGAAATTCCTATGTACTGGTGGTCTGACGGTGGAAACATAAGTAAAAGTATTATTTTGAAGTGGATAAAGTACATTTTCATATTTTCTACAAAAATAAAGAACCTTACAAATTGTACACAGTAAAGATCTATGAAAAGTTTAAAATTGTTCTACCTGTTTCATCAGGCATGGTGTTTTTGTTAAAATATTAATAAAATACATTTCATGTTTCCGTAAATTTCCCCATTCTGATGTTTTCATAAATTCAGTTAAAGTGTACACCCATTTTTCATTGATCCTATTAACTCAAGTAATATGTCATGTGGCTAACTTACAATTCATGATTACTTATAACCTTCAACTTTGACAATTTTTTTTTTATATAATCACAACAATATGGTCGATAAGTCGCTTTCATCAATAGGAAACACTTCAACACATAGGAACATGCCACACTGCGCAAGGCAACGGGAAAACAATCAAGTTCATTTTTCCAAGAGAGGGCCCATGGAGGGATGTATCCTCCGGGATGACTGTCTACGTCAGGGGTGGCCAACGCAAATAATCTAGCGGGCCACTTTGGAAGTGCTTCATAACTCCGCGGGCCGCATATAAAATTATATGTCCCCACTAGAGACATTTTTTGGAGTGAAACATGAGTTATTATTGTTTTTACTATGTATTATACTTACATGTAAACATAGATAATATAGTAATAATGATACTAAACACGTATTGTAAAGAAATATTTAACACTAAAAATGAAATATAAAAAATATTTTGTTAAAGCGTGATGAATCTCGCGAGCCAGAAAAATGTTTAAGGCCTCGGGTTGGCCACCCCTGATCTACGTCCTGAATCTGATATGGCCTCATAACAAGAAGAAACCCGTGGCATTGATGTTGGTGAGATAGTGGGTCTAGAACCGTTCCCAGTTGTTAAACAACTTCTGGCTGGTAAAAGCATACTTTTTATTTAGTCTTAGCTTTTCGCGTCATGACAGTGTGACGTGATATTATCTATTTCTTGAGATTAATGATAGTTGGACGTCATAAGGTCGATTTTTAAACAGAAATTTTATTGAACTGTGTCTAAATTACTTTTTTTTGTGGAAAAAATGTGTGTTCATAATCGTAGGTCTTGAGCATGTGATATCGTTGGCCCTGTTGAGGTTGATTTAAACTAAAAATGCATTTCACAGAGTCTAAAATCGACAAAGAAAAACAAGTTTTTTAGAGAACCACTGGCGTAAACAAATAAGAGTGAATGTGTGGCCCAGTCGGTAGCCTCGCATTGAGACTTAGACGCACGTCACGCAGCCAGTGGCGATAATGCGTGCCGACGCTTCGCGTGTCACGCAATTGACGGCCCGGTCCGTACAACCTGTTGTAATGAGCCACACACGTCCCATCCGAATCAATATAAACACGCCGGCAGACGCGTAATTGCTTTATACGCTATTGGATACCGCGTTTGTAGCGACTGCCAATTACAGTTTGCGTTTTGCAACGCGCTCCGTTCGTACGCACTGTCGAGGCACAGAGAGAGAGAGAAAGGAAGAGGCGGCAGAATGGATAATAGCAGAGGGCACGAAAAAAATTCCCACCAGCCTGCGTGTAATGGACACTTGCCTCGACTCACAAACAACGGTCCGGGGCTGGTAGGTGTCGAGCGCGGTCGCTACTGTTCATCATGCGCGGTGACAGCAAGTGTCAAGCCGCGCGTCCCACAGCGAACACGCCAGTCCGCGGGGACCTCGGCCCCAAACTGGCCTTTTTATTGCCGCTTTCCCCGTAGCTGGCTCCCGCACGTACTCGGGCGCGAAACACAAACACGACAAAAAAACTGGCAAAAAAAGCGGGACCGATGTATTGTGTGAAGTATGCTGTCCGCATACGGAATTCTGTATTAAGCGCACGGTATGCGGTCGGCAGTAAACCTGGTTTGTGTGCTGGGCCTCACGCAACACTGCACGCGCATTCTGTAATAACAGCCGGGGATGAGCCCCCGCACGCACGTGTTCAGAGTTGTGTGGGAGGTGCCTTTATTCCCCCGGGAAGGTCGTATACGATTGTTATAGCGGTGTCCACTGTAGTGGCTCGCAGTTCTGTTACAATTAGAGCCTTAAAATCTCACTGGCTGTGTTCCTTTTAATACAGCTGGCAAATAATCACATCCGTGTTGACCCTAGCTCCCCAACAAATCCGCTTTCACTTTTCTCACACATTACCTTCCTTTACGCTGTTGGTTATTTCTCCGGGTGTGGCGATCCTCGATTCGGGGGAACGCATGATCGAATCCCCGTGCGCGTATTCAAATTAGGGTTTCCCAAATTACTCCTGATGTTTCAGTCAAGTTTCCACGTCCGAATTCCTTCCAGTTGCTTGCCCCCAGTCCTTTCCCACCTCTAATTACTTCGACGTCAACGAGGCGTAAAGCTACAATCGGAAGTTAATAATGTATTTGAAACTAATATTTTACGGTAGTTTCGGTCACGCAGACATTGGT
>JARYHS010011408.1:27749837-27780489 GCA_031002005.1 Vandiemenella viatica
ATAAAATTATTGTACCATAATTTCATTTTTCACCAACGGCCGGCCATATTGTAACGAGCCGCGCTGTCGCCACGTTACAAGGTGCATTTTTATTATATATGTAATAATATAAGAGTAATTTACATAAATCTTGGGCGACCACGTGAATAGATTTTTGTTGTAATTTTATAAAGTACGCAAGATTCCAAGTGAGGACTGTAATGAAATGGTGAACTTATACAGTGTATCGTAGCAAAGCGAATATTCAAGATTATTGAGCTATGTAGGCTTGAAGCTAATCTTGGTGTTCCCAGAGCCTTGGCGACAAAAAGTCGCGGATTTGGGATTTGCCAGACCACACACCCTGCTCCCTGGGGATGGGTCACTCACCGAGCGGGAAAAGCCTGCCGTCCGAAACCCGAATGTTCTCTCGCCCCGGCGAACTTAGCCGAATATGTCCGACCTCTGTTGGATTCTTTGGCCAAATCACATATCGAGGATATCACGTGACATTAGGTGCCGACCTGAAGGTCCAATCAAAATGAGCGTATAACTCAAAATCCTGGGAATTTTTGTTGTATGTGAGCTTCGAGACTACAAATGGGCGGAGCAAGAAGTTTTCCTCGTGGACCGAAGAGCGAGGAGCTGACATTCTAACTTCGATCGCACCAGTCTGAGGTTGACTTGGAAAGTTGACTTCTTTCGCTAACCGCAGCTTGCCTTGCTGGAGCAAGGTTATCACCGCAACACAAGCCGGTAATGCGATGATGCGCATTGCCAGACCAGAGATGCCTATAGCCGACTTGTGAGATAATCTCACATATCGTGGGTCCGCTACAGTCACCGCAGACATCAGACGCAGAACTACAATGGTAATTTATTACGACCAAGCCATGTGATTGTGCATTCCGTGAAACAGAACCCGTAAGCGACTTTGAGAGGATAGGTCCATGTTCTCACTTTGTTATTGTAAAACCCCTGAGCTAGCGGCATAATTTGCCAGAACTAGTTATTTTCGAATGATATATTGTTCATTCTGGCGCCCATGATTTTCTTTTAACTGTAAAGTCACAGTATTATGATACCTTTGTCTGAGGTAGTCATAACTTGTATTTTTCATTGTTTCCAGTGTCATTATTTCTTGCATTTTGATTCTGAGATATTTAAAAGTAAATATACAATTGTTTGCTGCTCATGACGGCTAATTGTACCTCTGAGCGTTGCTTTTATGATTTTTGCCAATTTGTGTTAATGTTAACGGTAAATTCGCTCAGATTTGTATTCGCCAGTGATAAGAAAATAAATGTCATATTGTGACAATTTTTCCTAATTCCAACTGACGTCGAGATTCTTGCAAGATTAATACATTTTCACTCCTTCATATAAATAAAAATTAAAATCCACAATTATTAATCATAAAGATATGAAATATAATTGTAACGTGGTTTGCCCACCAAGGCACCCACCACAGTATTGAGTTGAAGTTTAAAACAAGACGGAAGTTAATACAATATCAAGGTACAATCGTAACAATGCGAAGCCGAAATACAAAACATTATCTTTGGTATTGATGTCATAGCATATTATCCTTCAGATAATTTTCATCACCATCAAAATAAACCGAGCGTGTATAGTGAGCGGTAACGCTCTGACCTCGCATTCGGGTGAACGTTGGTTCGAATACCCGTCTGGCCATCCAGATTTAGGTTTTCCATGGTTTCCCCAAAGTCACTCGAGGCGAATGCCGGAATGATTCCTTCAAAATTTCATGGCCGAATTCCTTGCCATTCTTTGCACCCTGTCCTTTCGCGGCTGTAATGACTATGACTTTGTTGTGGTGTGAAGCCAGAAACAATAAAAAAAGATAGAATTAAACGAAAGCAGTCGACTCACAAAGTGTTTGTATTTGCATTTTTATGCTACGATTTATGGATTCATTGGCTGAAAAATCATAAAAAAACCTTCCTACTTTATTTCCGAGATTACTGACGTAAATTCTTTAAATATTTATCTTCATGTGTATCCTGCCAAAGTTCACAGGAAAATATACTGGTCTCCGTTTATAGATTCCGCGAAATAACTAGATGAACAGTTTTAATACATTGGCTCAATTGGTTGCGGTATCGTGATGGTGTGCGGTGCTGACACGGGTTTAGCTAGTTCGAGGATTGGTGGTGGAAGCAATTTTCATCATCAGGGTGTGGCCGGCAGGGTAGTAGAGGTGTTGATACTTAATTCATAATCATCTGATGAGCATAAAAGTTAAATCTCAAAACTCTTAGCAGTTCGATGTAGTGAGAGTATTCGACACTATTGATGTTGATCGTCCGTCGGATAGGAAAACTAAGAATGTTGGTCTCTAGTGTCTTTTGGAAGGGTAGGCCTGAATGGACCAGCAGCATGTTTCCCTTCTCATTTCATACAAAACAAACACATTCTATACTGAACATACGCACCATCACAGTCGACATTACCTACAATAAATACATATGAACGCACACTGGGGAAGACAACTCGAAACTGTTTATCATCCCAAGAGATTTTCCATGCAGATTATTCATCCTCCATGGTAACCGCACCCAGCATGGTTGATGAGTGGTTAAAACTCTGGCCTGGCATTTGGGAGGACGAGGGTTCGAATCCTCGTCAGGGCATTCAGGATTTGGTTTTCCATGGTTTTTCCCAAACCATTCCAGGCGAATGTCAGGAAGCTTCCATCAAAAGGCCATGGCCGAACTCCTTTTAGTTCCTAGTACCCAGTCCTTTCCGCCTCTAGTCCTAGACCTTGACGTCGACTAGGCGTAAGGTAGGCCTATAGTAAATATATCATGAAAATAGTATTTTTTTTTAAATCAAAATTTTTCCAAAACGTGCATTTATATCTTTTTTATTTATTTATACCATTTGAAAGGAGTTTAAGGGTTTAAGAGAGTTGTATTAGCCCTCTTCCAACCAAAAGTCAACCTCTCCTTCATGTAATGCACCCTGTTTGTACGGACGAGACTCTGCGACTGAAAGATCCCCGGTATAAGGAGTTACCCCAACTGCTCCTCCGAAAGGAGGGCAGAAGAGCGGGGAGTGGTCCAGGGCACCCTCTTGCTCATGGGGTTGGAAACGGCCCCCGAAGGCGGATGAATCAGAGATAATCAACGGTAGGAGCAGAAGGCAACAGGTCGCCAATGCATTAAAGGCTCTGAAGATATACCGTGGCCATGTAATTCTCTTCTGAAGGATTGCATCAAACCAATCGATAGACTGATTACAGCAAAAATTAAAAAAAATTAAAAATTCGCAAAAGCGTTTAATGAACGTTACTAATATAACTTGTTGATGATTTTGTTTATAAGTTTTTACAGTTTTTAAAAAAAGTGAATTCAGTTTAGTAGACAATTTGTGTGCAAAACGATAAGTGCGCAAGATTTTTTTTGATTTTTTACAGAAAAAATAATTAAAATGCAAATATAAATTTATCGGTTAAATTAAATTTTTTCTTCATAGTCATGTAGGGAATTGGTAAATATGTTCTGTAAATCCGCATCGAATGGTGTGATAACAGGTTTATTTAATCTTCTCGTCGTTCAAGCGAGGCGAACTACAGTCGCACATGCTTTCATGTGTCGGAGAACGGGAATTAGGAAGATAAAACCACTGAAATATACAGACCCGTGGAGAGTTTCCACCTGACTACAAATAACAATTGGAAACGCTGACACATGTTCAGAGAGAATCACCAATAATTTCGGACCGCTTTAGAGAACAAATATTAGTTCTGTTTTTTCGCCAGTTAAAGAGCGTGTATTCGCTAATTGAAAATATGCTAATACAAATATCGCCGGCGGTGTTCCATTTGGCGGTACCTGTCCCCCGTGCACTTGTTTACGCAAACACCGGATTATGACATTACGGACAAGCCAGTGATTGTCAAACCGGCCTGCGCAGTTTTGCATAAAGTGCGGCTGTTTATGTAAATGCGCCGGACGCAGCCTGCCGGTGGATTTTCGGACGCACAGTGATTCGCGGCGCCGTGTTGGCTGCCATTGATTCCGGCTGCTAAACCGGATGTGTCTGCCGCGGCTTCTCGATGCTCTGACGAGCTGGTTCAGACGGCTTTGATTCACCACCAGCCCATCGTACCTGTCAGTCTCATACTTCACTATTACAGCTGTTATCACTAAGATTCTGAACTTTATAACCAGCCTTTTTTTTGCCTGCGCTTTTTTTTTTTTTTTTTTTTTTTTTTTTTTTTTTTTTAGCGTCAATGGTGGTGAATTAAACAGTAACTGAACTTTACTAATTGTGTTAAAATGTATTTTATATCTATATATATCAAGATGAATGTATGTATGTTTGTTTGTTCTTCATACAAATCCACAGTTTTCGTCCTATCTCAATGAAACTTTGCACACTTATCCTTCGAAACAAGGAGAAAAATACTGTGTACATTTGGTTGAAAAATTATCTGTATAAATAATACATGTTGTCTCATAATTTCTAAATACTATTGAATGGCGATAGACAGGCGCGTTGGATATGGACGTCTGTATACTGTTTTTTTTTCGTGTATCGGTCAGACAGCTCAGTGGTTAAAGCGCTTGCTTACAAATGTTTGGGTCGTCGTCTCCGGTTCAAATCTCCGTGAAGGCTAAGATTTTTAAAAATTGTTTTTGATCGTAAGAGTCACGCCTGGGCCGTAGGTTATTCGGATTGAATGTTAAACTGTAGATATTACAAAGTTAGGGGTGCAATGCGAGTCAAATCGTAGGTAGTCTTGCAATGCTGTAGGAGTACAATTTTTTACGTTATAATGATTCCTCAGGGGTTGTTCGCAGTCAGAGAGAGAGAGGGAGAGTGAACCTCAGTAATAATACTATAAATGCGGAAGTAAGTCTCTGTCTTTTTGTTACGTTTTGACGACCAAATGGCTATGTTGATGGAATTTGACAAGAAAATCTGTATGAAGGGCATAGGACATTTTAATAGTTGTAGTCACGAAATTTGGAGACCTTATCGAATGGTGACAGAAATATGTTGGAAACTGATTCTCTTCAAGAGACTGGTTCGACGGTAGAATGATATAGTGAGAGCTTTCCTGACATATTATGCCGACTCGGTGTTGTCTGGGTCCAATCCTTCGTTACCAAAAACTTTCTATATTCAATTCTGACAAAAAATTCTTAATCGACGCGTACGAAGTCGCGGGTACGAGCTAGTAGCATATAAATATAAATACATACTCTGACCTCTTCCTTGTTTTGGTAACATTACGGAAATATTTATGGCAATATGGTCATATTTTGAGGAAAATTTGGTAAATTTTTAATTGTGCAGAGAATTAAGTAGAACTATGGATGACAATAAATTACAGAAATGTACTCCTATTATACGTAGAAGAAATAAACAAAACTAATTGTCACAGAATTGGTCACGAGTCAAGAATTAAAGTTATACATTACTGCCACACTCTAAAAGTTAATGTTCCTCTCACCTTTTAATCTCGACAATGCTGCACCAACATGGTAAGGGTGTCAGGGATTGGAATAAGTTACCAAGGGAAATGGTGAATAATTTGTCAAAAAAGTTAAAAGAATTTAAAGCTAAAATTTTCAGAGGGCAAATGTAGGTGGGTGCAGGAAAGAGAGAAGATTGTTGTGTAGGGAAATTTCCACCGGGGCGTGCGCTCCATCGCAATTTAATTGAATATTATTATTATTATTATACCAAAATGGCTTTGTCGAAACGCGTCAATCAATGTCTCATGGTCACCACTGCTTTTGAAAATAATCCTCAGTTAGTGTTAAATCTCCAGCGTATCTGGGAGTATCGCAATGCCTAAAATGAATTTATCTGTAAGTGCGTAGTTATGGAGTAAGGAAAAGAAAATAGGAAAGAAGTATTTTTGTAGAGACGAAAGAATTCTTCTCTATAAATAATGTGAAATTAAAGTGACTTCGACAGAACGTATTCAAATTTAATTTCCCAATTGGCGCAGTGAGTGCATGGAAGCAAATTACGGTGTCTACATGAAAGCGTCACGATGAAATAAATGATGTATGATTGACCACGTTTTGATGTATAGTAAATTTAAATGTTTGGTCATCTTTTGTCATTTTTAGGTCATATTTACTCATTTTTAACGTCATATTTTCATGCATATTTCTCTATTTTTTGGTCATAAAGATCCCAACCCTAGTAATGACGACCTTAAACCCTCACATTTTACTTACATTCAATTATTATTTTTGTAATTTCTAGGCGGCCTGGTTGCTCAGTGGTTAAGACATCTGACTGGCTATGGAAACGACCCCGATTTGTATCCCGCTCTCTGTTGTGATTTTCAAAGTCACGTTTGGCACAGCTTGATGTGCAATGTGAAGTTCGCCAGAACGCTTCCGTGGTTCTGATTCCACGTGAGGATAACATGGTTAGGCTAAGACGGCTACGGCAGGGACGGATTGCTGAGCCAATAGAAACCTTGTCACAAGGTCATTAATACCACACGAGACTTAATCTTGTTGTAATATTTGTAGCAGTTAAGGATTGACATATACTATTTCTAAAAGGTGTTTCTTGTGTCGAGCCATATTTCATCCTTCACCTTAACCGAAACCAACGAATGAGGTACCTTTCTTAACGTTTCTCCACTTTGGTAACCTCATTAATTAAGAAAGTAATGTTTAGAAATTCAACCCGTAAAATCGTGGACAATCAAGATCGCAGGTATGTGATAATTCAGAGTCAAGCTGGCGTCGATAAGAAGTGATCGCAGTGCCTCTAGATAGCAGCACCACATGTCACGGAGATACGGATAAACTGTGTGTGTATGTGTGTGTATGTGTGTTTTCTAGAATAAAGAATTATTCCGATATTTTTGTTTCTGTTAGGAAAATGTTTCATTTATAATTGTTTCGTAACAAGCTGTGTTTTCTAACGTATCTACTACCTATTTCAGTTGAAAAAATATGCTGCAAATAAGCCAGTTTCGCTTTTCATCCAACTACAAAACCAACTTTGCTATTCGTTGTGTACTATTCCCAAAATTTTCTCATAGGCCACATAGTTCTACAGTATTTTTGCACCTATTAAAGTAATAATGACCTTTTACCGCCTTTAAATCATCCTTTTGGTTAATTTATGTAGATACTTTGTGTTAAAAGTGTTGTTGATACAACAGTTAGGAAAAGAAGTGTATATTGTAAAGTATTTATACGACACGAACCTGGGCTACTTAGTAAACTTGACGTGCTTTAATGTTCCACACTTGTGACTCTCTCTCCCAGTTAATCCTTAATACAATAATAATAGCCTGTGCCCAAGACTTCGTTCGTGTTTGTCAAGAATTTTGAAGGTTTTTATGTTTTTGCATGGATCCTTAAATATTTCCGGGGTCAAAAGCAGCCTACTTTACTCCCTGATAAATCAGCAACCCGTCAGTTAAAGTCCCGTCGCAATCGCTTCATACATTAAGTAAGTTGCATATAAATGATTTATGTTTGTTAATAGCCGAAAAAGATGAAAAATGTGTAGTTTTCCAGAACATTAATCAAGAACATTTTAACAGATTCAATAACATTCTATAAGGTTCCAAATATTTTTTGAAACGCTTTGGTCGAAATATGAAAGTGTCCTAGGTCGACCACTTTCAACCAACATATCTCCCACACTGCCACACTTCCACCACAACTACCGTCCTGTAACCACTAACTGCACGATGGGAGACTCGAAACTACTATCACAAACAAACACCAGTGGTGTGCCCTAGGTAGTGGTGGCTGCAAAGTGAAATATGGGGATATGCACGTCTTTGGTTGAAATATGAAAATTCCCTACGTAAATCACTTTCAACCACCATATCCCCCACACCCTCATAAAACCACCAAGTGCACGATGGGGGACTCTACACATAAACACTAGTGGTCTGCCCTAGGTAGTTGTGGCTGTAAAGTGAAATATAAGGACATACACGTCTTTGAATGAAACATGAAAATGCCCTAGGTTGACCACTTTCAACCACCATATCTCCCATACTCACACAGCTACCAACATGAAAATGAAACCACCAAATACACGATGAGAGACTCGAGACTACTACCACGCACAAATACCAGTGGCCTGCACGAGGTAGTTGTGGCAGTGAAGTGAAATATGGGGACACAAACGTGTGTATATATACTGTACGACGGTATTCTTTGCTGAATATGATGATTCCTTATCCCCTTGTAGTACTTTGAGTATATTATGCAATGTCGAATGTTGGTCCACCTTACATTACTGAAGTGTCTGCATTAACCTAGAAAGAAACGTACTCATCTGCCTAAATGCACTGTACGTTGTGCATATTTCGGGTGGCAGTAGAAAGCGACTTTCAGTGTCTGCGCATTATAGCCGGGGTTGCTACCCTACCTAGGAGTCATCCCGACTTAACCCTCGAAATCGTTTAATTGAGGTTTAATTGTCCGGTAAATACGGCGACCTCTGCTGTCTGCTCGCACGCACGTAAAAAGGGGGCGACAGCACAAGAACAATGGCGGCCCAGACAAAGGGGAGCACGCACAGTAGTCAAACAGCAGCGCTCTCACTCAAATGCCAGAAACAGTGTCGCCAACACTGACAAACAAAAGTATCCACTGGAAAGTACAGGTAATTTATACAACGAAACTAATTTCGGATAAATCGTTTATTTTGCAGTGTTATATAACAGTCGCGTTCAAATTTACATAGAGAAATGTACCAAATTCAGACCCCTATTTAGTATTTTAATCTGTCTCTTCTTTAATTTGAGTTTTATTTCAATTCTGCTGGAATACATTATTTTCTATATTTTAAACTAGTCTAAATGATAGAAGTTAATAAATATCTGATCGTGGTCTTCAAATTCATTTTTAGTAAAAACTCACAAAAACATTCATTGTGAAAAAGGTGGACAAAGTTGGACTCCTGTTAAAAATGTACAAAAAACTAATAGAAAAATTAATTTCAATTAAATGAATATGAAATTTATTTTAACATTTAAACATGTGCTACAAACAATTTAGCTTATTTTATGTTCATAATATTTGATAATTTACCGTCAAAGAAAAAGTGGGAAGTTTTTATGCTGAAAAGTTTTCCCACTAACAACAAAAATCGCCACTCTTTTTTACCAAGGATTTATTTGTTTTGACCACGTGAACCAGCACTTCAAATCACATATTAACAAAATATTAAATTTAGGAAATGCCGAAGGAACCTACTTAGGGAAGTTACCATGTTAGGAAGATGACACAGTGATATACAACAACATTTGATAAAGACACTGCAGTTAAAAGATTATTAGTTTTTCCCTTTACAACATAATCAAAACGCTGTTTAATGCACCTCAGCAAAAATTTTTGCTGTTACTGAAAGCACTAATAGCGCAACTCCTAGGATACTTGTGTCAGCCTGTTAACTTCAAAATACGTAATTTCTTTAAGATGGGGGTCCGACTTAGGAAACCTGATCCGGGTTTTTTACTTCCCATTAATAATTTGAGACCAACGCCAAAGGAAAGAAAGGTTTTTAGTATTTCCTGAGGCAGAAGGTGAAATTTATCTTGGTCAATATATTTCGTGACATTGCGAGCACATTAATGGCGATTAACACACGTCATTTCAAACAATATTCTATAATTATTATCGTTATACTTAGACGGAGATTTCGGTTTTCTGTATTTTCCTGTCATCATTCCAGGCGAATGCCGGGACGTTTCCTTCGAAAGACCATGTCCAAATTTATTCCTGTCCCTTTCTCTCGGTTCTCTCTCACTTCTTAGGCTCTCTACTTCTACAAGGCATAAAGCCACAAACAAACAAGAAATCTCCTAAACTCAATAACTTAGGTACAAGCCACTTTTACCAGATAAGAGTGAGTTGATGTTTTCCTGGAATATTAGCTGTATAAAATGTTTTAGGATCTCCCAGAGGGACGTTTCGACGTAGGAGGGCGATTTCGAAACGTCGCCTCAAATTGACACGTTCTCCCGGTGGGAAGCCCGAGAAGGTTTCAAACTGTCCTGATATGATTTGAATACAGGAGATGTTATACACTCAGAATGGGGTATAGTTAAATGTGGTGTGACTCAGGGTTCAATTCTTGGCCCTCTGCTGTTCTTAATCTATATAAATGATCTCCCACATATACTAGGTGATAATAAATGCATGGTGCTCTTTCCAGACAATACTAGTATATCGTTGAAAGACCCATCAGTACAAAACCTCGAAAACACAGCAAATAATACTATAAAGAAAATTAACAGGTGGTTTAATGCTAACAAACTAATACTTAATGAAGAAAAGACATAGTTACTTCAATATGTTACAAAAAATAAAACAAAAGACAGCTATAATGTGATATCGGAAGGAAAAGCAATCAATGAAACAGTTCCACAAAATTCCTGCATGTATATATGGATAACAAGTTGAACTGAAAGCAATATATTCAACTACTCCTTTAAAAACTGAATTCTGAAACATTTTCACTGAAGGTACTATCTAGAATAGCTAATAAAGAAACCAGAAAGTTAGTATATTTTGCATATTTTCACTCCCTGCTCACTTATGGCATCTCATTCTGGGGAAACTCTTCACAAGCACAGAGAGTATTTAAATTACAAAAAATGTGCTGTAAGAACTGTTTGTGGAGCAAGCCCACGGATGTCGTGCAGAAATCTATTTAAAAATCTAGGTGTACTAACAATGCCAGCACAGTATGTATACTCCGTACTCTCGTTTGTAGTGGAAAATCCTGAACACTTCAATCTTAATGCTGACATACATAAATATAGTACTAGGAATAAATATAATATTCACAAGGATTACAAATCACTGTCAATTGTACAGAAAGGGATAATAATTACTGGAGCTTCCTTATTCAATGTCTTACTAACAGAAATTAAATGTTATCTACGAAAGCATAACTACTTTAAGTCCAAACCGAAAGAGTTTCTGCTTCAGAACCCATTTTACTCTGTGAAAGAATTTTCTTCTTGGAATTTGGTAACTAAAAATTGCTGATAAAATAGTATATAAGGTGTATGGAAGGGGAAGTTGACAAAGTTGTCCACAATTACTAAAATAGTATATGGTTTTTCTTTCTATTAAAACTTTTGACAAATGACGTAATTACACTGTTTAAAAAAATCACTCATATGTAGTAACTAACATGGGATAGCATGCACTCAAAAATTGCAGTGAAAAATAATCATACTAACAGGTTTTTAAGTAATTGACTGCTTGTGAGTTGTTGGTAATATAATTGATATTGTTAATTAGTGTGTGTAGTGTTCCACATAAATAGTAACTAACATGATATAATATGTAGTTGTAGATTACAGTGAAACTTATTATGGTAATTGATTGGTAAGAAAATAGCTGGTCATTAGATGCTGGTAAAAAGTGTATACACTGTTCCACATATGTAATAATTAACTCGGGATTGTATTTGTAGATTACAGTGGATATTGATTATACTAATGGGTTGTAGCTAGCTTGTTACCAATTGCTGGTAATATAATTGACATTAAGTGTTCCACATCCCCGAGATTATTCTCACTTGGAATCAAAGTGAACATATATATCTATCAAGCTCTCTGTAAACTGATCTACTTCTGAGGCCATACTTATTGGTTTTACGGATCTATATTTCTCGACCCCTTTCGTATACCCTCCTTTAAAAGCAGCTATTTAAATAACATACGTGCTGGAATTTTATTAATTACTGTAAATTCACATCAAATATTTTACTCTGTCACGTATTGCTGAACAAAGCCTCTACAGAAACATTTAACTACTGGTGTTTCTGTCACTTGATTATAGAAAGATAAAACTGAAGTTATGGTTTCCAAAATAAAAAAGCAAGATATATATTTTGTATGGAGAACTCGCAGGAAACATATCCCTCTTAATAGGAAGTCTGGATTGGATTTTTCTGCTCTGGCGAATCGGCAGAATTCTTGGACGGGAACGCGCGGCTTGGGTTGACGGAGAGAGATTAATCGTGTTTGCAGTTAGGTAGTAGCTTGGCCACATTCAGCCATTCCTCGTGATATATATATACGGTGGACTGGAATTGACGAAAGTTCCGCACAAATATTTCTTAGCAGGCAGAAATATATATTATTTTTCACTTAATCTTCCAAATAACTTTCCAGTAGTCGATGGTGCCTGCTAGTAAACAACTTTAAATTGTTACTCTTTTAAAGAAATTTGCTTTACACAAATAATATGTTCTGTTACATTTTTTTTTTATAAGAACTGGCTATGTTTAATGAATGTTACATTCTGAAGGATTGCTTAACTTTAGTTCAAACTGATTTATTTCTTATCTGTCTGTATTACAAATCAGTGATGCTTGTGATTTTCTTAGCGTCAAATCCACTGTGTTTTATTTTCTTTTGGACGCAACCTTTCAGCGGAACGACATCATACCAGTCTTACAATTCTTTTGTAGTCTGTACAACTCCTTTTAAAGAAAATAATGTTTAAGCCGTCAGTTCTTTAGGTTTCGTTTTTCCTAAAAAATAAAGTACTTTATGGTAATTGGATATTCAGTTTAATTTTTGCTTAAATTTCTCTAACTATATGGTCAAATAAAGTATTATGAAGTTAGTGCAACATTCAATACTGGTAATAATGCCTTGAACAGTGGGTAACGTATTGGTATTTTAAACAATTTTGTTTCTTTCATCCTTTTGAACTCGTGGGCTTTCTGAGAACTCATCTGTTATTATCAAATATGTTCTTGACCATATAATAACTTCTAATTTGCTTTCGTTTAGGCAAAATTCAGAAGTTTTTCTTTCGGAGAGTGTTTTCGATTGTTATTTTACCATTTCTTCATATTGCGGAGCGTTTCATTGAAGCAATGCTTGAACTAGATAATGCCGGCCAATAAACCAAATACACGATTTCATATATTATTTGTTTTCATCTCATAACAACTGGACGACAGAGTAACTACTTATTAAGATCACTTATTTCTGATCTGAAGAAAAACACTTCAAGTTGTCCTTTATCACAATCTACGTACAGTCATTTTGTGTCTGCCTGTTGTATCTCGTACGTTTCTCCAAAATGTAAAAACAATAATGGATTCATTACAAAGTCCTGGAATTTTATCAACAAAGAAGAGATTGATTCACATATTAACATCGATGCCAGGAGCCTATCGGCCCACATTCGTCTGTAATCTTGTCTTTAAAATAAGACTGGCAGCATTTACTGCCTCATATTGTTCAAGGAATAATGGTCGTTGAATAAAACAATTATCATGTAATATATGTTGAAGATTGTTTAGTTGAGCGCTAAGAGTACTAAATAATGGACAAGTTTAGTATAAGTTTATTAATTTTGGAGGTTCTTTGAACTTATCAGAGAGAGTACAGGTTACAGTGGCTTGAAAATAATGTATTATTTTTAAAAATAAAGGTAAATATTTCTAATTGGATTTAGTGCACTGAATATTTTATGTATTTTGTTTCTGTTATCAAACTCAAGACTGGTTTAATGCAAAAACGTTAGGTTTTAATAAATCGACGCAACTCATCCCGGAGAACCAAGTTAATACAATGGTTTAATTCTGTCGTCCATGTCTGGATATGCAGCGCTAATCTCTGCATATCAACATACCAACTACTGCATACTTCCTAAGTTATCTAATTCACACTTTCTAATATTTGTGTTCCTCTTAAGTACCTACTTACCTTCGACTGTTCCCTTCACTAAAAAAACCACCAATCCCACACGTTTTAAAATGTATCCCCTCTCAGCCTACTTCTTCATTTTCGTAGAGTTTGAAATTCTTTCGCGAATTTATTTCCTCCTTATTTTCAAAAGATATTCTTCAAGTTCTTCAATATTCCACTGTTTTCAAGATACTTATATGTAACCAAATTTCAAATTCTTGAATCACTTTTCCTAAATCCAAGCTTATCTTGCATAAAAAGCCCTGCTATAAAGACAGAGGGTGCAAAGAAGGGCTGCTAGATTTGTTTCTGGAAATTATCGCAGAATGCAATCAGTGACGGATATGATAAGGGAGCTGGAATGGGATTCATTGCAAGACAGGAGGAGGATGAGGAGGGTCATGGGAGTGTACAGGGCATATACTGGTGATGAGGCATGGAAAGATATTGCAATAGGTATGAAAAGTAGTGCATGGAAGGGAAAAGATGACCATGACCACAAGCTGGCACTCGATTTCAGGCACAAGGGTGTGGGAAGATTTTCTTTTTTAGGTAAGGGTGTCAGGGATTGGAATGAGTTACCAAGAGAAACGATGAATAATTTACCAAAAACTTTGAAGGAATTTAAAGATAAAATTTGTAGAGGGCAAATGTAGGTGGGTGCAGGATAGAGGGAAGATAGCTGTGTAGGGAAATTGCCACCGGAGCCTGTGCTCCATTGCAATTAAATTAAATTAATTAAATTAAACGGTAGATAACTTTGGTGTGAAGACGCAAATAGACGTAGTTGGTTATTAAACTGAATAGAATAGAACTGAATAGAATATTTGTCTTGTGGGGACAATAGAGTATTTCAATGATATATGAGCGGAGGTTATTGTAACAGGGACAGCTTTTACATAGGTTAAAAGTAGAATCAACAATATATCAGCATCGCCATAATCATCTTTTCCAATACTAGGCTTTCTGGCCTATAACGATCTGCAGCAATCTTTTAGTTGGTTTCCCAAGCATTCTTTTTCTCTTGGTATGTATTGTAGTACCTGTCGCATTGTACTTGCTTGTTCCATTGTTTTCACTTGCCGAAACCAGTTTTTTTCTATACTGCTGAATACGTTCTACCACTTTTAATTGATCAATTATACTTTGTAATTTCCGACGCGATCTAGTCTAAAATTTCTAAATTTAATATTTTGCTTCAGATTTGATCCTTTCCTTAAAAAGGCATATATTTTTTATTTTTTGGTTGAAATTGCCCTGTTTAAATTTTTTACTGTCAGTGTGAAATAATGTACCGACAATTGTAGATCATTCGCAATCAATGTCACCTATTAATACTTAGTCGTAAAGTAAGGTATAGAAGTAATTATTTCTCTATAGCATTGTTCTTCCACGTATAGAAAATCTCCGTTGCCTGATTAATGAATTTATATAAATATTAAATAAATATAAATATTAAACAAACATAAATAACAAGCTAAATATAATATGTTAGTAACCACCGAAAAGGTAAAATGCATAAGTTCGTCTTAAGAACCAGTAAGAATCAAACTGGAAGCAAATAGAGGAAACGGTTAGAAAGTTAATTAATAAAATTAATTTGAAATTGAAGTAACTACCAAAAATATTTGTTCCAAGAGGTAAAAAAAAAAAATTAAGGAATTATCGACATCAGGCTACTTTAACAATATCTTTAGTAGCGCAATAGAAACATGAATATTCAATGGAAAGTAAAAATATATAAAGCCACGATAAATCCTACTATGATGTGTAGCGCAGAAGCCAGCGCTAGCAGAATAAGAACTAACAAACTATTGGCAATGTGTGAAATGCGAACATTAGAGCAGCAAGAGAAAAAAATACTGAAGAGTATGACCTCTATCAAAAGTACAGACTGGTAAAAACAGAATGAAGGTACTACGAGCAGATAAATTGAATGTTTAAAAAACAAAGGCCAGACAAATATACTTGTCAGTGGAAATAAATAATTGGAAATACTGTTTAAACATTAGGAATATTTTGCAACAATTTCATATGATTAGTAAAAAAGATTTATTATTCTCCTGCCAGAAACATACATATTACACTGTAACAACATCAAATTATACTGGACCAAAACTTGGCCCCTTCCAGTGCATTTTTCGAGGCCCCATGCAAGTCATCTTCCGTGCACGATGTTGGACACAGTCGACACTGGAGCAGGCGTTGAACAGTCTGATCTTCTCCCATTCGCACTTGATGGTATCGACTTCATCATAGCCCAACATCGCTAGGTCAACCTTAGATCTGCCCACTCCTGATCTCAGCCTATTCAGAGAGTTCCATACCAGCTATCCCTTGTCATAGCGAGGTGGTAAAGTTTCATACCCTCTTCCTCAGCCAGGCAGGAGGGGGACCTTAACTTTCCACAATTGTAACCTGGCTTTCTCGGTTGTAATTGTTATTTCCTTTGACGTTCTTAGGAACCTTCTTTCGGACTTCAGTCTTTGGCTGTACGGTAAATTCCCATGTAATGAACAGAACGAACAAGATTAAAACGAAAATAGAAAGAATTAGAGAAGGTGAGAATGACGGGACTAGGAGAGGGCGTACCGAAAGCGTATATCTAAATATGCAGGTGGTTGTGTCCGATATTTCACAGTCAGTTACTGTAGTACGGTCACTGCAGTTGGTTCCGCGGCTGCCGGGCGGTAGTCTGCCCCGCAGACAGCCAGACAATGCGGGCAGACAGGGCATTCAGAGGCCCGTCTGTCTGATGGTCTTCCGCCCGCTGCCCACCAATGGGCCCGGCCGCCTAGTCGACATGGCACACACAGACCTGTTGCAGCCACTCACAACCAACCGCTGCTCCAAACGCTCATCAGATCATACTCAAGTCTAAGTCTGTTTCCACTTTTTGCATTAAGTTTTTGACATGAATGCTCGCTGGGTGACATTGAAGAATTACGAACGACTAGTGTTCAAATGCCACTTGACGGAAGACAACGGGGTGAAAAGCGTTCTACAGAAAAGTTTGAAAGGCTCAAGCTTATTAGCCGGCATATCTCTCGACCCCCCTCCCCCCATGAAGTCAAGTAACGAAACGGAAATTCAGCGCGGTAACTGACTTTCGGATATCGGACACGACCATATGAATTTTCCTTTACAAACTTTGTGAGCTACCAATATTCTTGGAAATGGTCAGTCAATTGTGAACTAACCACACCGTCAGTGGATGGCGGCGTGTTATTTAGACGAGAACAGCCCAATTCTCCTCTCTCAACACATGCAAGCCGTTAGCTCGGACAGGTTTAATTACGATTTTCTGACATATAACCACCAAAAAATTTAGAGGAATTGTGACAACATTTAGAATTGGAAACCTCACTGTTCTGTTCGAAATAATACCTTCCCTTGAAACAACTTTTAAAACACTTATGTTACATTCAGACAAGTTTCAAAGACATTTCACATGTTGTTTTAGCCTGAGTACAAAGAGCCCGAACTCGCGCCATACAACCACCTCCAAGCGGCGCATCATACACACTGCCCCGCGCGCTGCCATGCTACAATGCAGGCGGCCAATCAACAAACGCCGGCTACGCAACTGTGTTGGCCAGCGTCAAAGATTGCTACTTAAATATAACAACACTACACCGTTTTCTAAACAAACTGCAGACTCAGGGACTATTGCAGATTTAGAACTGCTTCCTTAAGATGTCAGAACTCGTTCATCACGAAGACCCTTACTAAAGGATGCCCGCAAGGTTCAGTTTGTTGTCCCATATTCTGGGATATAGGGATGGAACCAGTGATTGAACTATTACAAAGATTACCTGAACTTCTAGGCCTAATAGCTTTTGCTGATGACCTTTTACTACTCGTGGAAGGAGCAACAAGAGCAGAAATTGAGTACAATAGTAATCTAGTACTTAAGTGCCTTAGCCAATGGTGCAGTAAAGTCAAGCTGAGTTTAGCACCACATAAAACAATATTTATGTTCCTCAAGGGCAAGCTGACTCGAAAACCTACTATAAGAATCGACGGTAAATCAATTCGTAGAAACCCAGTGTGCAGGTACTTAGGCATTCAATTAGATGAACGTTTAAACTTCGAAGCCCACTTAGAGAAGACAATAGCAAGAGCAGTGGCGGTCATGAATAAAATCATTAATATTGGCCAACGAAAATTCACTGTTCCAGTCCAAACAATAAGACTATACCATGACGCAATTTTATCCTCTTTAGTGGGCTACTCAGCAAGTGTGTGGGCAAAGCATCTAAGAAAAATACAACTAAAACAGCGAGTCAGACGTGTCCAACGAGGAATACTTTTAAGATTGACAGTAGCATACAGAACCGTGGCAACAAATTCATTAACCGTTGACATTGGTGTATGGCCACTGGACCTTGAAGTAAGGAAACGGGGTGCCATATACTGGCTCAGAAAAGGGAAACAAGATAAGGTAGCAGAAATTGTAGGCAGCGAAGCAACATCGGAGATGCACATTCGGAAGCTTCTATTGGCGGAATTGAAACAAGAATGGAACAACAGTGAAACAGGTCGAAGAGCATATGATATGTTACCATCCGTAGAGGAGAGGTTAAAGTTGAAGTACCTTCAACCCTCTCCCGGATTGGTACACTACATTACGGGCCGAAGTCGAAATATTGTAGATTCAAACAGGTGCGAATGTGGTGAAGAAAGTACGCCGGAGCACGTGGTATGAGAATGTGAAATAATAGCCAGTTTGAGAGAACACCAACAAGCTCGGCTGCAAGGTAGGAGAATGTTTGACATACTGCGCAACGAAAGTTTGTGGCATTTTCTGGACGAGGCAGCTGATCTAGCCTCAAAATTTTGGAAGGAGAAATTTATAAAAAGGAAAAATGCCGAGCGAAATCAAAGGCCACAGATAGCAGAAGAGGAGGGAACAATGATGCTGGAAGGTTGACTTTCACAACACCGGATTGACGGAAGATATCCTTCGACAACGAGCAACATCAATCGTCGGAGGAACTTCAGTATGCTCCAGAGAGGCCGTCTTCTGAGCGACAGCTGGGGCCGTCTTGGTATTCCAGTAGGTCAACTCTTGATGGCCGGGGCGGCTGACTTTGCTTCCGGTTCCAGGAGACTCTACTTTCCGAGCGCACTCAACACCAAGAAAAATGAACACTAGTGGACCGAAGTGCGGATGTGACAATTGGTGGTGGTAATAGTAGTATTAGTAGTAGTAGCAATGATATTAGTAGTAGTAGTAGTAATGTCAGTAGTAATATTAGGAACAATAGAAGTAGTAGTAGTAGTAGATGTAGTAGTGTGGTGCCCATTCTGTTTAATAACAGTAGATGTAATAGATATTGGAAATTTAATCAAAATTTTCTTGGATTCATTGTTTATATGTTAATACGTTATATATATATGATAAAATATATGTACATGTTAAATAATGGAAATAAGGGCCCAGATTAGATACTAGGTGCTGGGCTATGTTGCATATGGAAAATAAATAAATAAAATAAATAATAAAAAACAAACTGCAATCTGTGGAAACCCAACAATGTTACAAATCAAGTTACAAACATTAATACGATTATTCAGAATACTTATAGTTGGTAAATAGAACATAATTCAATATTAATAATAATAGTAAATCTGTATTTATAAAACGAAAACCGGATATATTTGTCTTATAAAAACTGGAAAATTACGGAGCAGATTCCGATGGGGTTTTCACCTATTTAAAGCTTAGAATCTTAATTTAATCGTTTGGCATGTTTTATTTTTCTACGTTAAATAACGCAGGAGCATTAAATGAAATTCTGAACGTATGATGACAAATTTCAAAGATGGAGGTATTAGCTGCTAGATACTTCGCACTAAACAAACAACTAAATGTCTTTGACCATAGCCATTAATGAAAGCAATAAGAAAAATTTACAATACTAACTATTTTGCACACTAAATAAAACTTGAAGTATTCTTTACTTTAATTCTGGATATTCAATTTTTAAACGCCATAGATAGCCGTAAAAACAACAGAGATTTGCTTTAAACACTATCTCTGGGCAATGTCTTTGGCCATCAACATTAGTCTTCTGTTTACGATTATATTATTCCGGATTCACTTTTGATATTTGTATAAAAGGCTGAATCTGCGGAGTTAAAGTATCTGGCTTTCGAGTAAAAAGTATATCCATTCACTTCGCAATTGAATCAAATGTGTTTCTAACATAATTTAGCCTTGTTCAGTAATGTAGTAATGCTATTTCTTAACCATATTAACGAAACTTGATATACATGAATGTTTTCGGACGATTGAAAATAGTGTTCGTGAGAATAAACTTTAACCCATCCGTTTCTTGGTAGGGGGCGGGTGAATCTAGGTTTGCGTTGATTCCGAACAAAGTTGGTGCGAATTTTATGAAACTTTGTACAAATGTTTTTCATTGCGGGAATAAAAGTAGGGTACTGGTAAACCTACGCCAACTATACCGGGCAACGCCGGGAACTCCACTAGTTAATAATAAAAATAATTGGGGTGAGTCAGTAATAATGTCACAATTTTCGGTATGAACAATTCCTCTATAGGAATCTGCACTGAGCCTCTCATTTTCCGTAAACGAAGACTTTCCCCGAGTAGGGGCTTTTAATACTAAGACGATGCGCTATCTGTGGAGGATATCAACAATCTCGCTCTCTCTTCTTCTTCTTCTCTTCTGACACGCGCCTGTGTGTTCCGACAATGTGATGCATCACACACTCACCTGTTCACTATCGCCACCGCCAAAGATTCTTAGGACTAGTTAACGATACTAAACTTATGCTACCCCAAAGACTATTCATACTACGACTTGCGGAAATCCTACGATACATAGATTAATTTGCATATGTAATGGGACGTAATTTAGTTTAGTATTTTTGTATTAAAATCAGGTAGGTTTGTTAAGTTTCACAGCGGCACAGCCGTTGAGTTAGCACATCCTGTTTTTTTTTTTTTTTTTTTTTTTTTTTTTTTTCCCTGCTCAGAATCTGCTGATCGACAGTCCAATGTACAAATAACACGAGCGCTGCAGATCGTGCAAGTCGATACTTTACCAGCAAGCCAGGATCAGCCTCACTTCTTCACTGTCGGCCGACAAGTAACCATCTAGGCCTCGGAATAGTTGGTTGCCGTACCAGCCTTGTCATTCTCTGTTAGTTGCCTACAACAGGGGCCAAGTCTCACCCCTCTGTTTAAGTAGCACGGATTACGGAATTTCTCGCGTTTATTGTACATCGTCAACTGTAGTTGGGGTACGGTTTTAGTACCGATTAAACGAGGTTTCCTGAACTGATTGCTTAATTTGAAGTTACCCCCAGCTGTCCTCTACCTCTCCTACTAGTCTCCAAGACGCAAGCTCAACCCTCGATGCTCGTATTTATTCAATGGTTAGGAAGCAGTTACAAGAGAAGAAGAGGACCGGTCAGAAGATCTCAAGAGTGGAAGAATCATGAAGATAGTCCACGCAAGTCATAGGGAATCGTAGGGAAAACCCTTAGAACCAACAAGTCAGCCATTCATACACAACAATTCAGTTACACATACTTCATTACAATTATTCATAAACATATAAAATTAATTTAAAGAAATAAAATTAAAAATTATTGGAAATGTGATAGATTATCACGATCGATTGGCATATTGTCTCCTGTTTTTATTTCCATTTCCTCTTCAACCATTCTATTCCAAAATTCCTTCCTTCTTTTATCAGTATTTGAACTTTTCATAGCGTTCTTATGTCCTTTACCTCAGTGTTTCTCCCGTTAGTACACTATTGTTTGCATTTCTTTATTTTATGATAAACTTTGAGATTATTACAAGTGATAAAGAGCTGGGGTGAGGAACTGGAAAGAAAGGAACTGGGTTTTTGAATGAACCATCCCGGCTTTCACCTGGAATGATTTCGGGAAGCAACGGAAAACCGAAACTTGACTGGACGGACGGGGATTCAAATTCACGTCTTCCCACCGTCGATGTATAAAATAAATTATTTAAAAAAGCGAAAAAGTTTCAGGCTTCTGCATCGATTCTGCCATCTACCAGAGTTTTATTTCAATAGAAGAGTTAAACGCACAGAAACATAAACAAGTACATATTCTCTTGTTTATATCCACAGATTCACAAAACGTTAACGATGTGTGATACATGTAGGTAGATTTTCGGAATGCTTAAAGTTATAAATCCCATGCAACATTTGCGAACATACGTTTCGAAAACTGAAGTGAGGTGCTTGTGGGAAAAGTGGCCCAAAAAGTTGCTTGAACGACTCAGGCATCAAGAAGAAAAACAAAGTTCTCAAGTTACCTTTGTCAGAATTATTACATTCTCATACCTCAAACCGAGCGTGGTGCGTGAATAGTTAACGTTCTGGCCTCGCATTCGGGAGGTTGCGGGTTCGAATCCCGTCTGGTCATCCAGATTTGGGTTTTCCATGGTTTCCCCAAATGACTCCAGGCGAGTGCCGGAAAGGCTTTCTTCAAAAACGCCATGGCCAAATTCCTTCCCGTTCCTTGTCCCCAGTCCCATCCCACCTCTAATGACCTTTGCCGCTGACGAGGCGTAAAACCGTAAAAAAAAAAAAAAAAAAAAAAAAAAAAAAAAAAAAAAAAAGTATATATAAAGTTTTGCTGGAGGAAATGCTGTCGATTACTATCATTACTGAACATAACCCCGATTACAGAAGTATATAGCTTCTCACCCCTGAGGAGCTAAGAAATTAATATTGATTAGGAATCTGTGTTTTGTGGAACTCATAAATCTACCCGTTCAGTTTGTAACAGCCCTAATACCTGTATTTTGGATAGTACTGGACTGTGTGAAATATTTGTAATGAGCTAAAGTTTGGTTGAAAGTGATTTGATATGTTTATTTTGTAATTTCTTGTAAATAAGTGTATATAGACTTTGTTTTAGGTAAGAAAATTATTTAAAGACCATTTAATTTGTTTAAGAACCGAATGATGCAAGAGAATTTATTAAAAGTTTGTAATTCCATGTATTACTGTAATTTACGATGTCTACAGGACAATTTTCCACCATTTGAAAGGATTTCTGTAAATAATTTTGTATTTAAGTATCTCTAATTACCATTTCTAATCATTTTGTAATGTTATTAATTAATTTTGTATCAATTCCGATTGTTTTTAATATGTTTGATTGTTTGAGTGATTGTTAATGATCGAGAAATATCGGGCGGAAGCCTTTGAAGAATTCTCGTAAATTCGATAGACTCTATATAAACAGATCGCCTGCACAGAGAGTTTAGTTTGCATTAGTATTAATTCAGTGTTACAGAGACATTCATGCAAGTTTTCATTCAGTTTTCGATTGCATCTTTGGATTGTAACAACTATGCTTGTGAATGTCGCAGACTTGTTTTGATTGAGAATAAACGAGCATCTTCACATAACCTTGTCTTTTGGTGGACTTTTAATTAATGCAGTAATAAAAACTACCGTAAGAACCTTAACATGGCGACCGTTGACATGACGAGAAGTTCTTAAACATCTGTGGGATGTTTATCTTCTAAAAAGAATCTGCAGAAATTGCGACGGATTATCGGCGATAAGCGAAAATAACCTGCGAGAAAATTTCGACCGGCTACGACACAGATTTGAAGCCAAGCGGACCTTCTTCGGCCTAAGGCGGAGAATTTTCATCGGGAATCGGCTGTAATCTTCCGACGACGAGTGGATTTTCTTCGGGCTCAAAATCGTCTTCCTACAGTGGATTGTGAAAAGTGTGGTTAAGTGTTTGAAGTCAGTGTGGTGTTTAATGATTAATTAAGTGCTTCTAAGTGAAATTTAATGTGATGCAAATGTGAGGAATAACTGTAAGTACGGCATTGAATATTCAAGTGATTTATTTTGCATGTTATAGTGTGACAGATTGGAATGATTTTAATTTTACTTAATTTTGTTTTTTATGTTGATTTTGCTAATTACTAAAAATGGCTGATAATCAGAACCTGCAAGCAATTCTAGAGTCTTTTGTAGCCAGATTCGATAGCAAATTTTCTGAAATTAAGTCTCAGTTTTCCGAAATTGATGGCAAATTTGATAATAAATTTTCCAAATTGGATAGCAAATTTTCTGAATTTAAAACTGAGTTAAATCTTGACAGCAAATTTTCTGAAATTAATGATAAGTTTTCTCAACTGCAACAAAGCAATGATAAAACATTCTCTGATTTGACTAAATGTTTTGATGTTAAAATCACAGAGCAATTTCAGGGTTTTAGCTCTCAATTCAAAGAAGATATTAACAATTTAGATTCTAAATTGGGGAAGGTAGTAACAGAATGTCATGAGAAATTTGAGAAAGTTACAAAATTTTGTGAACAGAATAAGGCTGAATGTGAAAATTTGATTTATAAAGAGGTGAAGGAAGTCAGTGAAAATTGTGATAAGATGAAGGAGGAATATGTTGCTTTGTTTCAAGCTAATGATGTTAAGGTTAATGAGTTGAGACAAGAGGTGGGATTAAATATTAATACATTGGTGCAGCAACAGGAACAGTTAGCGCATGGATTAGAAAGAAATGTAAATCAGTTGGAAAAAAGGGTTACTGGGCTACAGGTTCAGTTAAGTCAGATTCCCTTAGCAGGTAGTCCAGTTATCAGTGCTGATATTAAGGAAGAATTTGAATTTTATGATGATAGTGGGAGGCTTCACCCTATTGAATTTATAGATAATTTTGAAAGATCAGATTATTTTAATTTATTACCCGATAGTAAGAAAATTGCACTTGTGGGTAAACATCTAAAATCTTATGCTAGGGCATGGGGTGATAGACAAGCTAGGGAAGTGACTGACTACAAGCTGTTTAAAGAAAACTTTTTGAAACATTTTTGGTCGACAAGCAGGCAAATTCAAGAAAAGAGGGAGTTGATGACTGGTAGGCCGTATAAACCTGGTAGGGAAACTCAACATGACTTTTTTCATAAATGTTGGATCCGTTGTAAGTACCTAGACCATCCTTATGGAGAGGAGGAATTTATTGATTTGATAGGAGCTAGGCTACCCCAGCAAACAAGAAATTTAATTGCCACTTTGGATGTAGTAAATGTGGATAGAGTTTCTGAATTGTTGAGACGCTTGGATGCCCAGGAGTCATTCAATGAACAACATTACCACCATCAACACCATAGGAGGGGCAGCAGGAGTCCCCCTAGAAGGGGTAATGGGTCAAGGGATGGTAGATCGAGGGGAAGGGTTCGTGATAATTACACAAGGAGGAATGATAATGGGGAAGTGAGAGAACAGAACCCTCAATCTGAAAGGGAGAGGCAGCATGGGGGGCAGGCAAACTAAAGACCCCCTCTGTGACGGGCCCCGCAGTGGTGGGTAAGATTGTGGGTCCAGGTACCAACTGCTATAGCGTTAATTCCATTTTTATGAATAATCCCCGAGAAGATTTATTGGAAGAGGTGGGGGTAGCAGCAAGTGAATTTCAGGATAAGGTTATGATAGATGTAATTAATGATTTTGATGATTTAAAGACTGATAATAAGATAAAGCGGGAAGGGGACCACCATTGTACCTTATCACTAGAATCAGTGTGCGAAAGTAATAATTTTCATGTAGAAGATTTTCGAAATGGTCACTGCTTAATTACAAAAAGGGGTGCAGAATTTATAGTGCATACTACAGTGTGGCTATCAGGAACTTGTAAGGTCCAGAATGGCATAGTTGGGACTATGTGTGCTAGGATAGGTGGTAATGAAGTTTGTAGAAGTGCTGAAATCGAGGAGTTTCTCAAATATCTTGAAGATGAAGGTGATACAGTGGTGTGGATAGGAGACCCAGATGAGGAGGAAAATTGTAAGTCAAAGTATTTGTTTTCTGAAGAGAGAGAGGTTGAAAAGCCTTATGTACCCATCCCTAAGTTGGAAAAAGTCCTAATTTTGACCTAGCTGATACGTTATTTAGCTCTTTATTTGGTGTAGATGATGAAATTGAAGAAATGGGTGGGAGTAAGGATTTATTTGAACCATTTTCTAATTTAGAAAATTGTACAGAATGTGACTTAGATGACACTATGTTTTGTACTCTCTTTGATGTGGAAGCTGATAGTGAAGTAGTAGTTGCTGAGAAAAATAATTATTTTGTGGAGGAAGTCAGTAAGCCAGATGTTAAACCAGTTTTAGATACTGATTCATATAATTTGGTAAGTTTAAGTAGTAATCAGATGATGAAGAGTGGAGTTGGGAGTAATGATGGACTAAACTGTAGTAGTGAGAATAATAAATTTGTATTACCAGTTGAGTCAACAGCATTGCTTTTAAGTGACAATCAATTTACTAAAACAGAACCATTGTATGTCTCAGCTGTTGCGTGGTTGTACCAAAGTCTGTTGTCTGAGATGATTAGAAGTTTGTGTTTCTGTATGTATATAATGAAGCTTTGTGAAAATAGAAATGTAATATTAGATGTGTATACAAAAGTTGAAGAAAACTGGAAGGTTAGGAAAAAGTAACTTACATGGTTCTGGGTTTCCAGGGAAATCCTGGAACCCACTTATGAGAATTAATTGAAATGCATGGTTTGGGGAGGGGTCCCTACATGTAAATATCTAATTTTGTAAATAAGTTTTTGAATTGATGCATGTAAATAGTTTGTGTGAGTACTTAAGTTCAGATGCAGATGTAAGCATTTCAATGTATAATTTGTGACAGTTTTGTGTAGAGACTTTTGGTATTGAGATGACAAATTATCAGCTGTAAAATGTAAACAGACTGGTGTAATTAACAAGGAGACATCAAGTGTGTAATTTGGAGTGAAAATAATTGTAACTTAAGGTGATGGTATTGAACGTTTGTTGTGTAAAAACAGTAAATGATAAAATGATTGGACCTGAGAAAAGACAATTATTGTAAACAAAGTCAGTGTCATGGACTATGTGCAGATGTTGTATGAAGAATTGTATTTGTGCATTGTAAAAGTCATTATGGTTGATTGATTGTAATCTATTCGTGTCTGCATTATGTGTACATTCAACCTGTTTAGATTCGTGACGGATTCAATCAATTTTATCTGTGTAAAATTAAGTGAATCCTGGGGAGGGGTTGTAACAGCCCTAATACCTGTATTTTGGATAGTATTGGACTGTGTGAAAT
The DNA here is from genome assembly GCA_031002005.1 of Vandiemenella viatica. Taxonomy (NCBI): domain Eukaryota; kingdom Metazoa; phylum Arthropoda; class Insecta; order Orthoptera; family Morabidae; genus Vandiemenella; species Vandiemenella viatica. The sequence continues at coordinate 27,776,653 of JARYHS010011408.1, forward strand.
ATTTGTAATGAGCTAAAGTTTGGTTGAAAGTGATTTGATATGTTTATTTTGTAATTTCTTGTAAATAAGTGTATATAGACTTTGTTTTAGGTAAGAAAATTATTTAAAGACCATTTAATTTGTTTAAGAACCGAATGATGCAAGAGAATTTATTAAAAGTTTGTAATTCCATGTATTACTGTAATTTACGATGTCTACAGGACAATTTTCCACCATTTGAAAGGATTTCTGTAAATAATTTTGTATTTAAGTATCTCTAATTACCATTTCTAATCATTTTGTAATGTTATTAATTAATTTTGTATCAATTCCGATTGTTTTTAATATGTTTGATTGTTTGAGTGATTGTTAATGATCGAGAAATATCGGGCGGAAGCCTTTGAAGAATTCTCGTAAATTCGATAGACTCTATATAAACAGATCGCCTGCACAGAGAGTTTAGTTTGCATTAGTATTAATTCAGTGTTACAGAGACATTCATTCAAGTTTTCATTCAGTTTTCGATTGCATCTTTGGATTGTAACAACTATGCTTGTGAATGTCGCAGACTTGTTTTGATTGAGAATAAACGAGCATCTTCACATAACCTTGTCTTTTGGTGGACTTTTAATTAATGCAGTAAATAAAACCACCGTAAGAACCTTAACAAGTTGATGCTTAAATGCCATTAATTTGCCTGCTCTACCAACCCTACAATTTTATCTTATGAAGCCATATTTGAAGAAAAGTTCCTGTCCTTCGTGTCTCCTTTGCCAACTGATCTAAATTTTTGTTCCGTCTTGTGTCTTGATTCATATGAAATAAGTATATTTATGTCTTTTATACCTACAGGTAACTTTCTCAATATTATTCATAATATACTGAGTGGTTGTATTTTCCCCTTCTAGGCATCCAGATTTGGATTTTCCATAGTTTCCTGGAGTCACTCCAGGCGAATGGTGGGATGCTTCCATCTAAAGGCCATGACCAAATTGCTTCCCGCTGATTCTCTCCAGTCCTTTCCTGTCTATAATTACTTCGACGTCGAGGCGTAATGCCACAAGCAAAAAATTTATTTTCCCTGTTCTTTTTTGCCAAAAAATATGAGAAAGCCTTGCGAATCGAATATTTTCGATATCTTTGGTACAACCTGTGTAGTACAATGCTTACACTACTCTAAAATCCTCATGGGTTGTTCGGTAAATATAACCCGTGAAGACTGGATTTTAAATATATCTTCATGCGCCGTGCTAGGGAAAAAGGAAAAAAAGCAAATCCCATGACACCATCTGCAGACATTTTTTATCCACGTGTGTAAATCAAGCCTTCGTTGCACACTGTTTCCCTTGCCTCTTCCTGGTGGTCTGCCATGTTTGCAACACCGCTGACAGCGCCTCTGGTGTTTTGATTCACGAACTAGTCGTGACGGCTGCCAGCTGTCCGCCCGTCACTCGCTCCGCTGGAGCGTAACACACACACACACACACACGCGCGGCGGCTACTTCAAAAATAAAGATCGCCTTTCACGACAACATCCGGAGTCCTCTTAACGCGCTGGCGCCCTACCTGTTAAAACAGGGACCGCACTAAAAAGAGGCCCCGAGTCCCACCAGTGTCAACGCGTATCCTCCTCTGGAAACGCGCGACAGCTTCTTCTGTTTCTTTGCAGGATGTTGGTAACACTGGAGCGTGCTTCCGGCACGCGAACATCCTGAGAACTACTTGGCTGGATCTTCACTGTCGTTATTTCCGCTTCCAGAAAACGCCAGTAAAAAAGTCTATACGTTATCTGGAAACTATCGTCCCATATCTATAACATCTGTTTGTAGTAGAGTTATGGAGCATATTATATGCTCGAACATTATGAATTTTCTAGATGATAATAATTTGCTTACAACAAATCAACACGGATTTCGGAAGAAAATATCATACATACGACGTAATGAAGGTTATCGATGCAGGTTCGCAAGTAGATACATTTTTTTTTAGATTTCCAGAAAGCCTCTGACTCTATGCCACCCGCCTTTTAGCGAAGCTTCAAGCGTACGGTATATCGGATCAGCTTTGTGAATGGATAAAGGATTTTCTAACTGGTCGGTCGTAGTATGTCGTCGTTGAAGGAGAAAGTTCTTCTAATCTAGACGTTACATCGGGTGTACCTCAAGGAAGTGCAATAGGACCACTTCTTTTCTTAATTTTTATAAACCATCTCGGAGACAAAGTGAAAAGCCTTTTTAGATTGTTTGCTGATGATTCGGTTATTTATAGGAAAGTAAGAAATTTGGCCGAATGCTTAGAAATACAGCGCGATCTGGATGTTTTTTGGCTTGGTGCGCTGAGTGGCAACTTACTCTAAATTGTAAAAAGTGCAAGACAATGAGCATAACTAACAAAAAGAATCCAATTGTTCAGAAATACGAGTTAAACAATACAGTTATTGATATGGTAGATTCTATGAAATATTTGGGAGTAACAGTACAAAGGAACATGAAAAGGGACATACACATTAATTCGTTCGTAGGTAGAGCAAACTATAGGCTGCGATTCATAGGTCGAATCTTGAAAAATTGTAATGAACAAACAAAGGAGATAGCGTACAAATCTCTTGTGTGTCCACATTTGGACTATTGTTGTGCCATTTGGGACCCGTTTCGTAAGGAGTTGAACGAAAGTATAGAGAAAGTACAGAGAAGAGCCGCTCGATTCGTGACCGCTTGCTACGGTCCTTATGAAAGCGTCACAGAACTGATTAGTACACTAGGTTGGGAGTCTCTGGTAGATAGATGACACACGTTTCGTTTAAACTTATTAGTAAACATGCGTACGCCCACTTTCACTTTCGAGTGTAGTGAAATACTTCTTCCACCAACCTATTTGAGTCGGAAAGAGAGGAAAGATAAAATTAGAGAAATAAGGTGCCGGACTGATTCTTATATGAATTCTTTTTTCCCTCGTACCATTGGGGATTGGAATGCACAGCAAAGAGATTAGCTTTGGTGCTGAGCACCCTCTGCCACCCACAATTTTGTGAATTGTAGAGTATATATGTAGATGTATCTTTAATACTATTATCTTCAACTTAAGCTTATAGTTAAGCCCTCCTGATTCTTATGCCCTAGCCGACAGGTGGGGTTAGATAGGAAATTTAAAAGCACGTACGCGTTTAAACGAAATTCCTCTCTTACTCAATGCAATGATTTTAGTGGTTTTTGCCTTAACATTTAATCGACATAGTAGATATTTACATGCTTCTTGCGAACTAAAGAGAAAGTAACGTGCTGTACTGAATGAAGAGCAGGCTAGCTAGTCCATGTTGAGTGGGGCGGCTTACTCTCGGCGTTGCCATTCGGGTGGACGTGAGTCCAATATCCAGTCTGAACATTCAGATTTAGGTTTTCCATTGTTTTTAGAAATCACTCCAGATGAATAACGGGGTGGTTCCTTCAAAACCCATTGCCAAATTTCTCCATGTTTATTTCCCTCATTCCTGTAACGACGGTGAAGTAGTCGATTTGTAAATCCTTAAGGAAAGAAAAAATAAGTTAGTTTCCAATCATTTCATTCACCGCATAACACAAATTTATTGAAGTTATCACACAAAATCACACGAACATACAAATTAAAATTGTAAAATAATTTCTATAATGGATTAATCCCAGAAAGGAAAAAATTTGGTTTCTTATTTTTTTAATTATTTATCATTTATTAATTTAGACAATGGAGAATTTCTGCTGTGAATATTGCCATTGGTTCGTATTTTATATATTTCTGCTGGTAGAGATTATTCCTTCCTACCGAGATGTATTTTAAATTCGTCATAACAACATGATATCATCGTTTACAATTTTCAGCCTCAGA
>JARYHS010011408.1:27781489-27800381 GCA_031002005.1 Vandiemenella viatica
TGGATTTAGGAGTAAGCATTTACTAAAGAGGCATGGCCATGAAACAACAATAACTAAACACGTTATGTACGAGGACTTATTTGATTCGCTCTTACTCACTAAGGGCCATCCAAAATTAGGTCACACGAATTTCATGATTTTTGGACCCACCCCTCCCTCCCTCATTGTCATATTTGTGGGACCCCCCTCCCCTGGTGTGACGTCACATATTTTGAAAGTTTAAATTTACAAATTAAAACAACACTTTCAAAATCATTTATGTATTTTTAGTTAAAAAATCATATCAACAATAAATCAAACATTTAAGAAAATATAAAATAAAACATAAAAAATCGAATTAATGATACAAAATTGAGTTACCATATGTCCATGGATCTTGAACCCATTCCTTGATACTGTTTATTATTGGCATAAGAGTCACTTCATTCTTGATTTCGATAGTGTTGGGAACATTCGATGTGTCAACATCATCTCCATCTTCCGCCACGAGCCAAAAAGTGATATACAAATTATGCATGTGATGTCACAAAGTTTATGACACGTCCCCCCCCCCTTGTTACACTTTGTTGACCCCCTCCCTCCCCCCTCAAGGTGTGACGTAATTTATGGATGGCCCCTAATCAATTTGTTAAATTCTTTGAGTTAAATTCCCTACCATCCTTTACTTCAGATTTAAATGTGGTGATATTTAGGGGAGATTGTGCCTTTTTAGTGGCCATACACTCGTATCATAAGTTAATAATAAAGCAACGATGTTTCCAAAATTGTTATGTTATTTTTCTGAAGCATTTTGACTAATTTTTTAAGCAAAGGATAGTTTATCAGTAGTTAAGTTAATCCTTGAATGTCGTCAAAAAATTCTAGTTACTTCGGTCTAGTGATTAATTTAAATTTAAAATGTTTTCGTTAAGAGATCTGTCTATGTTATGAGACTGCATGCATGTTATTCAAGCTGAAACCGAACATGGTGGGTGAGCGGAATCATTCGGTCCTAACATTCGGAAGTACGTAGTTTCGTATCCCCTTTAGGCCATCCAAATTTCGGTTTTCCATGTTTTATCGAAATCACTCAAGGCGAATGCCGGGATGATTCCTTCAAAAGACGGTGGCCCAATTCGCTCTCACCTCTAAATGACCTCAACGTCGATGACGCTTAATGCCCCTAAACAGTACAATCATAAACTTTCTTTGTTTCGCTTTTTACGCCTCGTCGACGTAGGTGTATTTAGAGGCGGGTGGGGGCAAGGAACGGGAAGGAATTTGGCCGTGACTTTTGAAAGGATCCATACCGGTATTCGCCTGGAGGGATTTTCTGAATTCATGGTCGCTGATTCGAACCAATGAGATGAACGAGATCAGAACGTTACTCACTTATACAAGCTAAAGAGTGTCCTGGTAGACAATTACACAGAAACTGAATTGTAATCGTACCTTTGAACGTTTTTACTACGTGAGTCAAAATAAGTAATAAATTAGGTGAGTTTTATTTTTATTTCATCACAACTTCCTTACAATAGCAAAATTGTAATTATTTTATACATCTGCTTGGCTACCATGGAATTATTATTTCCACCTGGGTCTTAAACTGCTTGTAATCGTTGTAGTTCTCAAGTGTTTGATTCGAGTAGAATCCACTGAAGATGAAGGACTGAACAAAATCAACAATTAAGCTTCCTTTTTGACTATCAGGAACAAGTGACTGTTAGATTATGCTACTAAAAGTTTGCTTGAATGCTATTTGTAACGGTTTTCGCTAAAATTTAAAGTATATTGGTTTCCAAAAAGATTTTAGTTTTGGCGTTCACAAGCTCGGCAATATTTTGTAACCTAGTTTGAGGTAAATTTAGACAAGCGATCCGGTCGGGGCAATATATATTTCGGTTAATTCGTATTTACGGCGGATGCGGAGGTGGCGTCAAGGATATTGAATATCAGCAGCGGGCGGTCGTTCAAAGGAACCTCTCTGGCCGGCGCCAGAGTTATGAGCAGCGAGGTGCCAGCCGCAAGGTAAATACTGTGACGTCACCGCCACCTCGCACTTGGCTTTTTGTTTGAGACGCGCCTCGCTCTGTATTTATAGTCGGGGATAGCAGAGGGCCTAAACGTAACACTTCCGCAACAGGTGCGTCCTCTCGCCTTTCGCTTCTCCCTGCACGGCGATAAAAACGCTTGTTCAAACACTTGTCATGTGTGTTTTCTGACATGAACCAGACCGAAAACACTTGTTAGTTTACGCTTAGCACTTCGTAATGGAAGAGGGCTGTCAAAACGTAAAAACTGAGTTGCAAAATGTTATCAACTCTCTGTGGTAATGCGACTCGTTTGTAGACTTACATGTTTATAGGTACTCTGCAGTGAAGTTAGTCAATGTTAACGAGCGTGATGTGTGAGCAGTAACGCTCGGGCCAGGCTTTCTGGAGTACGCGGGCTCAAGTCTCTGTTCGGCCTTCCAGAGTTCGGTTTTTCATGGATTCCCGAAATCATTCCACGCAGTTGCTGGATATGTTCCTTCGAAAAGCCATGGCCGAATTCTTTCTCTTTTATAGTCCCCCACCCTGTCCCGGCTTTAATGACTCAGATTTTGACGAGAAATTATGTCCTTAGAAATATATTACATATAATGTATATATTTCGTTTCAGCCATCTAAGGACTACGATTAAGCTACTTCATTTCCTCTTCTGAGTTTCCTTCCTCCGTCTTCAGTACTCTTTCATTTTCTGGCTCACTTTTGCTTTTTCTTCCTCTGATAATGCCCTCCTTGTTCCTGATTTGTTTTTCTTCAGTCAGATCCTTTACCTCCGCAATTTTTCCTCTGAATAATTCCCTGTATTCTGTCTTCCATACTGATTCCACATCTTTTCAAATCCTGATGGATTTCCTTGACCAATGGAACTAGAGTCTTCCTGTTCTCTCGACAGTTGAGTATTTTCTGTGCCATTCTTTCTAATTCCAGTCTCTTGATGTGCCCATAGAAAGCTAGTCTCCTTATATGAATTGTCTTTGATACCTTTTCAAACTTATTGTATAATTCTTTGTTTGATTTCAAACTGAAATTAAATTCGGTTCCTGCCACTGTTTTCGGCCCCAATATCTTCCATAGAAACTTTCTTTCTTTCTTTTCGATTTCCTTCAATCCATTTCTGGCTGGTGTTTCTGCTGCGTATAGAAATCCTTGCTTCACTGCCGTGCTATAGTGCCTGTAATTCTCCTGGTGGAAAAGTAATTTAGATTTGTATTTCTTTTGACAAATACTGAAAGCTTTTTCCATCTTCAACTGCAGCCTTTTCTTTAACATTGGTAGTCAAAATTTCACCAAAGTATTTGAACTTCTGTGCTCTTTTGATATCACCATATTTAGTCTCCGCTGCCCTGATCTCATCTTCTGCGTATGTGTTCATGTATTCAGTTTTCTCAAACGATATTCTAGTCCTGCTTTCTCATCTGTTTCCTTATTATCATTATTATTTGCTAGTGGATCCTATCAGATCAAGCAAAGTCTTGATTCTCATCGTGGTTCGTAATCGAGAATTTGCAATAATTCCACTGGGTTGTTAGAACCAGGGATTGTTAATACGGGAGTTTAAGTGTTACAATTTCCATGCGATTAGTGGAACTTAAGTTTTCTCTATGTGTATATTGTTTGTGAAATGTGTATTTTATGAGGCCCGTCCAAGTATTCGCTTAGGTTACTGCGGAAAACCACCTAAAACTGCAATTAGGATGGCCGGTATGCAGGATACAGGACTCGAGCCAGGTCGCGTAGTATATACATATACAGCTCAGATACTGCTGTAAATTTAATGAAATTATTTTCAGATCCATAAGTTGCCGCAGTTTAATGACTTGCACCATGAAAACATAACTGATGACAGTTTTATGTAAAACTAGCTGATACCCGCGACTTCGTACGCGTGAATTAGAATATCTTTGCCAGAATTGAATATAGGAAGTTGTTGATAGCGAAGGATTCGTCCCAAACAACACCGAATCGTCATAATATGACCGGAAAGCCATCACTATATCATTCTACCATCGAACCAGTCTCTTGAAGAGAAGCAATTTCCAACATATTTAAAAACAGAAAAACAAACGAATGTGAGAGGATGAAAGAGGGGGGAGGGGTATTAACTAAGGGCAGCTTTATTTCCGCTTGGACTTTTCTTCTTTCTTCAGCATGAGCATACGATTCTTGGGTTCTAATAACTTTAGCTGCTCGTGCTCTGCTAGAGCTACAACTTAGGCCAGTTTACGCCCGCAAGGCATGCCAAAAAACAAGGCAAAATAAACTGGTGCCAGAAACATTTAAGCAGACACAAAGTAAAAGGACAGGGAAAATCGACATCTGTCTAAATAATACAGTTTTTTTTCAAACAAAATTTATTAACAAATTATACACTAACATAATGCGCGAGAAGCATAGCTTGAGCAAGCGACGTAACATTAAAGACTAACACACACATCCGTCTCTCTGACACCATTCGATAACTTCTCAAAATTTCGTGACTACAACTGTTAATCATACCGAAAAAAATGTCCTGTGCCCTCCCTACAGATTTTCTTGACAAATTCCGTCAATATCGGTATAGGCATTTAGTTGTAAAAACGTAACAACTTACTTCCGAATTTATAGTATTATTACTGTAGATCACACACACACTGACTGCGAATCACCCCTGAGGGAACAATATAACGTAAAAAAGTGTACACCTACAGCATTGCAAGACTACCTACGATTTGCCTCGCATTGCACCCCTAACTTTGTGAAATCTACATTTTAACGTTCAATCCGAATAACCGACGGCCCAGGCGTTACTCTTACGATCAAAAACATTTATTTTTTAAAAAATCTTAGCATCCACGAAGATTTGAACCGGAAACCACGACCCAAGCATTAGCAAGCAAGCGCTTTAACCACTGAGCTAACCGACCGCTACACGGAAGAACAGTACAGAGACCTCCATATGCAACGCGTCTGTCTATCGCCGTTCAGTAATATTTCGAAATTATTAGACAACATGTATTACTGATACAGATAATTTTTCAACGAAATGTATACAGTATTTTTCTCCTTGTTTCAAAGGATATGTGTGCAAAGTTTCATCGAGATCGGATGAAAACTGTGGATTTGTATGAAGAACAAACAAACATACATACATACATTCATCTTTATATATATATATATATATATATATATATATATTACACACTGATCAGCCAAAACAGTACGACCATCTGCTTATCAGTTTGTTGGTCCATCTTTGGAGATTAATACAGCAGGGATTTGGCATGGCTTGGATTCAAAAAGTCCTTGTTAGGTTTTGGGCATTGTCTGTACACCAGATGTCTACGCATATATCACGCAATTCCCTTAAATTACGGGCTGATGGTTTGTGGGCTCGGTGCCTGAGAACGTGCTCCGAAACACTTGTGCCTGCACCAACATTGTACGAGTATTCTCCTGTCAGGTGTGCCACAGATCACTACCTATCCCACTTTACAGAGCAGACAAGCCTCCGACCTCCACTTTCTGTGATGAGGCGTGGACGTCAACCACCTTGTCGCCCAGTCGTGGTTTCACCGTCTTTCAACCACTCTGCATAGATGTTCACTACAGTAGCACGCGAACAGCCGACCGGCCTCGCTATTTCCGAGATGCTCGTTCCCAGGTCCGCACTCACAAACCACCGACCAGTGATTTATGGGAATTGCACGACATGTGCGTAGGCATATGCTGCCAGACAACTCCGGAAACCTTTTCGAATCCATGCCACGCCGAATCGCTTCTGTATTACGCTCCAAAGATGGACCAACACAATAATAGCAAGTGGTCATAATGTTTTGGCTGATCAGTGTATGTACGTAGCATTTTTTGATATGTTTGTTAAACACTTCAGTTACATGTAAGAAACGAGTTAATCATCCACAAAATATTCTCCTTCACTATCTACAGCAGTCTGCCAACGGCTGAGCAGTTTATAGATCTCACGCCTGTAGAAATTGCTTGGTTTTGAGTTAAAGAAATGATTCAGCCATATTCGGAACGCATTTTCCTCCGTAATTAAATTTTCATGACGATTGTTCGGTAAAGAGCAGAAATGGTAAAAATTTGAGGGTGCAATATCATGTAATTAAGATGACTGAGGAATGATTTAAAAAACCAACTCCTTTTTTTGTCAGGTTAGCGGAGTGCGGTAGCATCATTTCACCCAGTCTTATTGGTTGTTTTTCATGGATTTCGTCTGGAAGGCATCTCAATAATTACAGTTACACCTCGAGAAAGCAAGTCTTAATACAATACATTCTTACTTTTTCATCATATGTATAATGCGCGGTGGGATTGTATGTGGAGTTCACTTTTCGGACTAAGCCATTCCTTTCTTTTCTTTATGTAAACATAAATAAACCATTTCTCGTCACCAGTAACGATGTTCAATGTCGTTCACGAGTCAATCCATGACGAGCAAGGAGAGTGCACATATTGCCACCCACTGATTTTTGTGATTATGGCTTAAAACTATTCCCATTGTAAGTATGCTATTGTTGCATGATGGTAGAAATGTTACAATTCATCGCAATTTCCAATTCTCGAATATAGTGACTTGGATCACTGTACCGCACCGTGCGTTGTGGGTGGGTGGTTAACGCTCTGGCCTCGCATTCGGGAGGACGCGGGTTCGAATCCCAGACCAGGCATCTAGATTTCGTTTAACCATGGTTTCCTCAAATCTCTCAAGGTGAACGCCGGGATGCTTCCTGTAAAAGGCCATGGCCTAATTCCTTCCAGTTCCTAGTTTCCCCAATCACATCCCGCATCTAATGACCTCAACGTCGACGAGAAACAAAGCCATAAGTAAAAAAAAAATAATAAAATAAAATAATATATATAAAAATATTGGATCACTGCGGATAAATGTATTTAAACGGTCTTCACCAAACGTCGAAGGTGTTCCTGAGTATGTAGTGTCACTGATATCGGGACGACAGTTTTTAAAACTAGAAAAACATTTTCTTGGCTCGCTCTCTCCGATGGAATTGTCCCCCTGCAGGGACAAATGCTTCTGACCGTCTCCTCTCCTTTCTCACCTCTACTGAACTCAAACAGAACAATACGTCGAAAGTTTTACACTTCCTACGCTTGAGAGTTCATTTTCTAGGGTGTATGGCTTCACTCAGCATCTAAAGCAATGAATAGTTCAATATGTAAACTCAACCATAAAAGTGAACTGAACTTAAAAATAAATAAACAAACCCACAGCAATCAGTGTATCAAAACACGAAATAAAAACGCTATGAACCGACCCAACATGCAAGGTCAACATCGTCAATCGATGTTTGGTGTGTTTCTGTGCTGTAAGTAATGGCTAGATAAATACTTGTGCAGGCGTAGACCTATTGAACCACGTAGTTCTGTTATCTTTATATATCAAGATGAATGTATGTTTGTTTGTTTGTTTGTTCTTCATACAAATCCACAGTTTTCATCCGATCTCGATGAAACTTTGCACACTTATCCTTTGAAACAAGGAGAAAAATACTGTCTACATTTGGTTGAAAAATTATCTGTATAAATAACACATTGTAACGATGCAATCGAACCGACACGATTCGAGAGTAGTGTCTGTGAGAGATTATCTTTGGACGGGGAGAGCAAGATGGCAGAGGAGTATAGTTTGCGGCGGGAACGTGTGAAGCGAATGTCGAAAGTGGTCGACTGTAAGAACGATGCCGCGAGGACGATTACTTAAAAAGTGTTTATAACTATTCAACTAACTGGTACTGTGTTTTGAAGAAGTATTTGCAGTGTCAGTGGATTAGAACAAGAACAGCGTTCAGGATAAATTATTGTGATAGTGGCACCGCGTATTATGTGTACCTACTCGGTTCGAATCCTGCACGCTTTGGAAAAGAAGTTTCGATAACACGAGTCATTGTAACTGGTGGTTACTTCGGCGACGTATTTCTTTTGCTTATTCAGACAATAAATGTGTGTTCGGGATGTAAACTTTTGTGTGATTTATGTGTTGGCAATTCCTACTTATTTTGTTGGTGACTGCCACTGCTGACTGTTCTACGTGATTAATCTTGTGAGTGACTATAAATTATTAGTATTAGTTGTGGAATCCCCACTGGCGACCGGACGGTATCAAACCTGTAATCTTAAGAACATTTGATTAAGAATTGAAATATACGCCGTGTTGCGTAGTACCACCAGGACATTAATTTATCCTAAACCAACAGGTGCCTTACAACATGTTGTCTCATAACTTCGAAATACGGCGATAGACAGACACGTTGGATATGGTCGCCTCCATACTATGTTTTCGTATAGTGGGCTGGCAGCTTAGTGTACCGAGCGTGGTGGTGTAACGGATAGCGTTCTGGCCTCGCATTCGGGAGGACGGCGGTTCGAATCCCCGTCCGGGCATCCAGATTTGGGTTTTCCATGGTTTCCCCAAATCACTCCAGGCGAATGCCGGGATGCTTCCTTCAAAAAGGCCATGGCCGAATTCCTTCCCATTCCTTGCCCCCATCCTTTCCCAAAAAAAAAAAAAAAAAAAAAAAGTGGTTAAAGCGCTTGCTTACGGACGTCGTGGTCTCCGGTTCAAATCTCCGTGGTGGCTAAGATTTTTAAAAATTGTTTTTCATCGTAAGAGTCAGGCCTGGGCCGTAGGTTATTCGGATTGAATGTTAAACTGTAGATATTAGAAAGTTAGGGGTGCAATGCGAGGCAAATCGTAGGTAGTCTTGCAATATTGTAGGTTTACACTTTTTTACGTTATAATGATCCTTCAGGTGTTGTTCGCAGTCAGTGTGTGAGTGTGAACCACAGTAATATTATTATAAATTCGGAAGTAAGTCGCTGTCTTTTTGTTACGTTATGACGACTAAATGGGTATATCGTTGTGATGCAATTTTATAAGGAAATCTGTATGAAGGGCACAGGATATTTTTTCCAGTATTATTAACAGTTGTAGTCACGAAATTTTGAGACCTTATCGAATGGTGACAGAAATATGTTGGAAATTGATTCTCTTCAAGAGACAGGTTCGACGGTACAATGATATAGTGATTGCTTTCCTGTCATATTATTCCTACTCCATATTGTTTGGGACCAATCCTTCGTTACCAACAACTTCCTATATTTAATTGTGGCAAAAAAATTCTTAATCCACGCGTACGAAGTCGCGGGTACGGGCTAGTACAGTATATAGATGAAATTTTCAGGGAAAACTAGCCGAGTGAGTACGTTTGAGTAAAATGACGTTTCGGCTGTCACAACTCTGCCGCCATTGTCAAATTTACTCACTATCCTTGTTTACAAGACAAAATTTCATCTACGTAGCTCTGTTGTGGATTAATGCATTAGATATATCGACAGCCATCAGTAATGCATTTGTGTAGTAAAATATCGCGTACTCCAAATAATAAAGCGTAATTATCCGTTTCGAAGCTTCTCCAAGAGATTTCCAGCTCATTTTTAATCCCACGCTCTGCTCTCGTTATTTATGATGGGTAAACATAGGTATGTTGAACCTGCAACTTTTCACACATCCCGTGATTTATTTACTACACATTAAATCTCAGTGCGCTTAAAACGGGAATGTCCGGCCTATCTACATCTTTAATAATTCCGTATTGGTAACAGGCATTGTCGACATTTGGGCACGGTAAAGGAGGAGGGAAGGGGGCGGAAGTCGGAAATCAGTGAAGTGTGTGGATAGTATCATCCGCCAGGTTGAGAAGATAATTTTTTTAAAGTTTTTTTTTATTGAATTCCATGCAACTTGGTGGCCGAAACTTTGAACTTTATGTACAGTCGAAGCTCCTTATTGCGGGGGTTACCTTCCGTAAATATTCCGCCAATAAAGATATCGTGAATACGGAATGGTTATTGGCGGTACGTTCCATATTTAAAGAACAATTTTGATTTTACTGAGCGATAGTCGCTCTTTAAACATAAACAACTTTCTGATTCCTGAAATTGTCAGTCCGAAAGTTCATTCCTGTAAATTGTGAAGAATTGCAGAATCAGGCTTCTGATTGCGGTCTTCAATCTTTATGATGGACGCTGCATCATGAACAGTTTTTTGCTGATTGGGAGGATAAAACCATATGATCAGCTACTTATTCTCCTGATTTCTTGATTGACCTTACAGTTGATTCATTGCTATTTAGAATAACGAACCAATAATACGTATGCAGTCATGAATTTCTATTTTTATTATAAATTCAAAACAAGTTCAAAAAAATTAATAATAATTTGTGAGTGTGAATGCCGTCATACCATTGCTTGAGTATGGAGGAGTGGTTTGTAACCCACATTTTAGATATCAAATACAGGAGTTGAGGACGTGCACAGTAGAGCAACTAGAGTTGTTTGTGTAAATTACCGCAGGACCCAGTCACTAACTGATATGATAAAGGAGCTGAATTGGGACTCATTGGAGGAAAGGAGGAGGCTGAAGAGAGTGCTGGTGGTGTACAAGGATATGTTGGCGATGATGCTCAAAATGAAAATGGTTAAAAAAAAATTAGGAGTAGCCGTTGGAAAGGACGATCCTGAGTACAAGCTTGCACTCGATTTCTGCCGTATGGAAGTGGCAAAATTCTCTTATGTCGGTAAGGGTGTTCGGGATTGGTATAAATTACCAAGGGAAGTGATGAATAATTTACCAAAAACGCTGCAGTAATTTCAAATTAAAATTGTAAAGTACAATAAATGAAGGAAGTTTACACCCAAAGTATATAAACTAATAAGAAGAAAAAATAATTATACAAACGAAATTCGCCAGCCGTGACGGTGAGATTTATGGAAAGTGAGAGCAGCATTTGTAACCTCGCGGCTTTCAGCAAGGCGGCGGCGAAGCAACAATAAATCAAAGGGTATACTATTCCGTTTAGATAGCTGGTAAATAAATAGATATGAAATTGTTAAAACTATAATAACATTACTTCCGAATCCACGTATAATGAAATTTTCAGCCGTGAATACAGAAATATGTATCTCTGAATACTGAAAAAGGAACGCTTTGACTGTATGTATAAATTAAGTGGAAATGTTTAAACTGTATATTAATTTTATAATTTAATTTATTGCAGTAGAGATATATTCCGGTGTAAATTACTAACTTTAGTGACTCATCAATTTTCACCTTCACTTGATTCATTATTTCAGCTAAATGGTTTAGCATTTCCTTCCGTATCTTACTGCAGAGGTTCACTGTATTGGGGGAAAAATTCTCGCAGTTTTATTACTGAAATCAGCTTAGTATCAGGTGATGAAGATCTCTTCACGTCTTACTACTATCATAATCCATTTTGGTTTCATCCCCCATACACACACAATGCTAATACTTTATTTTTATTGGCGTGGAATGCTTGCCCCGGTGAAAATTTCCCTACATACCTATTTACTTACTTCGTCTTCATCTTATCATTATTATTATTTATTTTGAATTCTTTGAGTGTAATTTACCCATCCATCTACTTTTCCCCTTCACGAATTTTAATTTATATTATTTCAGTGGCAAAAGAAAATTTATCCCATTTCTTGTGCCTTTTTTTATGAACCTTTCCGCCAGCACATTTTTTTATTTCAAAAGTAAGATTCACGATCACTTTTTTTAACTTATGCCTTTACCTCTCTTCGACGTCGAGATTATTGCAGACGGTAAAGGAACGTTAACGAACTCGACCATGGCCTTTTTCTGAAGAAATCATCTCGAAATTTGCCTGGAGTGATTTCGGGAAACCTTGTAAATGCTGATCGGTATTCTACCACGCGTCCTCAAGAATGCAAAGCGTTACCGCTCACCCATCACGCCCGGTCAGGTCATCATAATTTACTGTTGTTGACAGATAGTTTTTGTGGAATACATTTCAAATTTGTAGTGCTGCTATAACAATTGTCTTATTTGCTCCGTTGGCAATTTCCTTAGTCATTTACCCCTTTCTTCTTATTATTCTTGTTTATTATTTTATTTCCTTTGTGTGTCAATTCCCCCATCCGTTCACTATTGCACATTAAAAATTTTAAATTCATTTAGATTTTTGGCGAAATTAATAATCCCTTAATTGATAATTTATTACGATCTCTGAATCCACTAACTGCAAAGTGAAGCGGGTATGGTATACCGCCATTATAAATGGTAATTAATTATTATTTAAAATTTATCAAAATGGAAATGATAATTTTATTGTGGATTAAAAAGGGTTCTCATAATTATTTATTGATCACTAATAAGAATGAAAAAGTCATAACCTGACCAAGTATTCTTTGAATGAACGCCAACAGACATAAGATGATTTAAATTTAATAATGATAAACAATCAAAAATTATTCACAAACAACACCTTTGCCCTACATTAATGGCCACTAAAATTAAGTAATACAACACAACAATATATCCGTCCATATTTTTATAAACACACTAACAGTTCACAGTTTTCGGCAGGACAGAGATTATTTGTTAAAAGCTAATGTCCTTCGTTTCAATCACAGAAACTACTAAATTCAATTTACAATAAGCCACAGCTATTCTCTCAGTTTATATATCGGAGAGTGAGAATTCTTATCATGGGGACTTCTCCGCTCAGAGCGTTATGTTGGGTGACCACGGAGGTGCAATGTTTGTCTTTTTACCGTCTGTCCGGCGTTGATATAGTCAGCAAACTCCGACCCCACACTGAATTTATCTGTCATCTTGTGACTCAAAAAGAAGACACAACCGATCGCATGATATGCTGTCGGCTTCTGGGTCGTTCTTGTGCACCAGCACAATTGAACATGAACCATTCAGACCCAAAAAGACCACGAAGAGCATCTTGCGCCACCTTTTAAAACCTCGGGATGCTCTTCTCCTCCTTCGTCGAGTTTTTCTCTGGTCCTATCGTCGATGTAGAAGATCCTGCCTCTCTCCTCATTGGTGGACATGAAACAAGATTATACAAAAAAAATAAGAACTATTCTATAAACTAAATGCTATTGGCAAAACATTCGCCCCTCCAAGCACTCAGGTTCAACACATCATTCCTTTGACGGGGTTGGAGGATTTGTTCAGAAACTGTCGTATTTCTTTCGTGTTCACTCGTTTTTCTTAGTTTCTCGCACTGAGCACGCACAGAATCTCTAATTTGGCGTGTCTTGACGTTATCACGTATGTGCAATTGGTCACGCGATATATATCTCACTCATCAACGCTGTCCATGCACCGAACTGCGGCCGACCCCATACTGAGCAGTGAAAGGTCGTAAATCTGCCTTTTCAAACTGGCAAGTCCTATTGTGTTTAGTCTTTCTTCCAGACTGAATGGAGAATTCGCTGACCCCTGTCCTGCAGAGAGTACAACTTGGAATTTCCGTTAAGCCAGGCCAGCGTAATGCCTGCCTTGTTTCGTTGCCCAGATACCTCATGTTAATGTGGTTCTATGTCACACCACAAAAGGAAAATTTTCCAACCACGTCATGTATGAAATCGATTTGGGTTTTCCATGGTTTTTTCCAGATCACTCCACGCGAATGCTGGGATGGTTCCTCACAATAGCCCATGGGCTCCTTCTGCCATATCCCGTATATCCCTTCCAAACTATTACCCTTTCGGATATGTGCATTACAACCTCCGCCACACATTTTAGTGATCGCAGAGTAAGAGTAATAGTAGAATGCCAGCTTGTGCCCATGGACATCTTTTCCCTACCAAGCGCTATTCATACATCGTCGACTAATATCTTTCCAAGCCACATCACCGACTGACACATTCTATTCTCCCTGCGCTCACTTCACCCTCCTCCTGCCTTCCAATGACTGCGAATTCAAGCTCATTTATCATATGAGTTAGTGATTGGTTACTGTGTTTATTCCATGAACATTTCTGTCCTTCTACGCTCGCCCTCCAACACCTATATTTAATACCCAAAAATGTGTGACCAAAATTACACCTCCATGTTCAAGCGATGACCAAATCTCTGGTACATCCATCATCGCCCTCCCCACAAAATAAAAGATTATATCTGTCCTATAATCATAAACAACTTTTCGTTTTTTATTTTTGGTATTTATTTTCATTCCATTTCGACCTAGCCAGTTAGATATGTTATCCAAATCATTTTACTGCTGTTCAGCCTTCTCCTATTACATAACATTATGTCGTCTGCAAACAACCTAACTCCTGACTATACACCAACAACACAATCACTCACTGGAATAATAAACACCAACAGCAGTGGTTCCAACAAATTACTCTCTGGCACATCCATTTCAACCTTCACCTCTTGTGATACCACATTTACTTCCTTAACTTTTGATTTCTAGATTTTAACTTCCACTCAGAAAATCATTTTTTTATCCACTCTAATCGTATTTTCCCTATTTACCAATATTTTATTGCTCACTCTGTGAAATTCATCACAAACATCTAGTGCAGCGCTATCATCTTGGCCTCCCTATTCTAATTCATTCTAAATATGTTTCATGTAGCACACTGAAATTTACAAGAAAATTCTTGCCTAAAGCCATGTTGTCGACTTGAAAACCTCACAGACATTTCTGATGTGGCTGCATATTATTCTTTACATAACTTTGCTTATCACTGATGTAAAACTAATTGGCCTGTAATTTTCAAATTCATTTTTGTTGTCCTCCTTTATGTACGTGTACTACTATCGCTCTTTTACAGTCCTCTGATAAGCAGCAAAACTCCAGATTTAACACAAATAATATTTCAGTGTAAGTACAGTACAATAACTTACTTCGCTATCTTTAATGTATCTGTAATTATATTATCTACACTGGACATTTTCTCTTTTTAATGTTTCTTAATTCCCTTATCATTCCCTCCAAATTTTGTAGTCTGCTCATTTCTAACTGTACGGAGAAGCTCCTTCCCTGATTTATTCCCTCTATCCCACGATGATGGTCCATAATGGTTTCGTTAAACCATTCACTCAATATTTCTGACATTTTCAAATCCACTGTAACCTCGTCTGCATCCATATCTACAATTGTCTGAATATCTTCCCTTCCATCAGTTTTCTTTAACACAGCCAAAGAAATTTCTGGATGGATCATTCGGTGGTCCCTCTGCCCTAATGATATTCTTCAAAAACCAACCTTTTTCTTTCTATTTTCCTACTATAAATTACTTGTTTCGTTGTTTCAAGTATTTCTTACTGCCTTGTTGTCTCTAGGCTCTGTTGTGTTCTCACCAACCTCCTCATCTCAATGTTATGGAATGTATGTACTGTCTGTCTCTTTAATTTCTGTTTTGGAACAAACATTTCTTCAACCTTCCCGACCTGTGTTAATTTTAAGTTTGTTCTCTGTCATTCTTTATACTTCAAAAAAGAATAAAAAGTGGAACCTTAACCATGGAGATCGTTTAAGAATAATGATAAGTAAATATAGGAACAAAAGGAAAATTACAGCGCGAGCAAGTATTCTTTCTCTCCTGGAAGACTGTAAATTGACAGATCAGATACTAGTTTTTGTACAAAGATCCCTCTGCGAATTGTAAACCGACATTATATGTGTAATGAAACCAGATTACATGAATAAATTCATGGAGAAGTACAATATCACAATAATGTACATGTGAAAATTAAAATGGTTAATTACTTTCATAAAAATGAATATTGTAGAAAGAAAATACAGCAATATGCAATCATTATGTTTATGAAGATAATATCTTCATGCCCCAGGCGTTGTTATTGATCGTTTTCGTTTAGTTTGATTTAATTTATTTAATCAATTAATGTACGCGGTTCTGTTAGTGTTTTGAAGGAAGTTGCCAAGCAACTGAGCTATTGGACAGAATTTCCACCTGAGGCGAAGAAGAGTCAGTAACTCGTTTGCAGTGGTTCTGTTCACCACTAACTGCAGACGACAGAAAATGGATCACCGTACAGAGCTGGACTGCTTCCTGTATGCATCCAACCTGCTGTGTTTGAGTCCGATCACTTACAACCAGAAGAGTGGACGATATATGGTCACAGGCTTCTCTCGAGTGCGATGCTTACTGCTTCTAACGATGGAAGTAGTTTTTTCTATTTGCGTTTTTGAAAGTTGTGAACGTTGACGAATCGTTTTCCATTGGACAACTCACCAAGTATTCTAGGACGCTCAACGTAGCTATGGCTGTGCTGGCTCCTATTGTATGGCAGGCGGTGTTTGTCACAGCAAGCGCTGAATACGTCAAAAAACTTTCAACAAAATTGATGGTAGTGAAGACAGCATTTCATGGATTAAACTGCGGCACGCCAAGAAAGCGAAAGTGCCTTCCCTGGTTGTAGTTATTGTGGCTTTTCCGTACTAATATCTATCGGCATTTTAAAAGAGATCATGGGAGTTACAACTTTCAACACCGGAATGATGATACCGGTGCTGCTATTCGAGTTTGTCAGAGTTTTGAGAATGATGGAATTTGCATCCTACAGTCTTTTCATGAGGAACAATTTCAGAAAACTGAATAATTATCTGCTGAATATTTTCGGTTTCACTAACGAGCAAGAACTACAGAACTATTTAATCAATTGTTTCAGACTAACAACTTGCTGTTTTGGAAGAAGATTGTCTGCTCGTGGATCAAAAAGAAATGTCATAGTTGCAGTGGTCCTGAAAGTTCTCTGCATCTTAAACAAAAAATTAGTCGTGATTTTGACGTCACTGTGGAGGATATCCAAGACATCGCCTTCATGCACTCCGTGATGTGCGATATCGGCTGCCTCGTCGACGGACTCTTCACGTGGGCCGTGCTGGTGGAGGTGGCGGCTGCCTTCTTGTCGACCTTGACGGGCAGCTATTACGTCCTGGGCAGCTACATCCTCAAGGGCTCTAACGACATGTCCACGTGGCGTCTCACCTTGCTGCACTCCCTGTGGGTCCTGCTCAACGTGGGCAAAGTGTCGTGGGTCGTCTTCTGGTGCGAGGCGGCCGTCGCAGAAGCTCGCAGGACGGGCCAGCTGATGACTTCCCTACACCAGCTGATGTCCAGACACCGCATCGGAATCGCTCAACATCTACAGCTCACACTCGGCCAGCCCAGATTCACCGCTGGACGCTTCTTCCATCTGGACATATGTCTCCTCTATTATTTCACCGGAGCTTTCATCACCTACTCAATAGTTATGGTGCAGTTTGGATTCTAAATACCAATGTTTTCTATGAAGTCTTTCATTAATAGTGATGCTTTAACACACGCACGCAACCGGATCGCTAACTTCTCAGAATGCGTGTCCATTAATTAATGTTTACAAAATATTGCATTTAATGTTGCTCTCTTGCTGTTTGTGGTAGATTATGTAGAGTATTCAATACAGTCCATTGTGCTATGTTGTAGAGTCATAGTTAATAAAGTGTTATAACTGGGGAAAATAGTATTAAATTGTATTTCTGTGTGATGTTACAATTTTTCTAAAATTATTTGCTTCCTGATAAATTTTATTGCGAAGAAATAAGCATTTTTAAAACCAGCAGTCGCAAATATGGCTTATAAATCTGCTGATATAATTACGTAGGAAAATCTCGATCATATGAAAATTTTCATGCTAGACGGATACAACCTTTTCTTTCTATTTCTTCGCTGAAACTTATTTCACCTTTCAGCCTCAGTCATTTTCTGTTCGCACATTCTATGGGCAGTGTACTGTAGAGTGTTTTTCTACTGATATTTACTCGTATTGTTTATCTAAGGTCACGGTGACACAGTCGGTTTGTCATTTCTTTGGCTTATTTTCTTTCTGTCACAATTTTACCAGATCGTCAGTCTGAAATAAAGCGAATAAATTATCAACGTCATCATCATTGGGGTAATTACGTGCATGTCTGTGGTAAGCTGGTTACGAACTGGGCTGGCGATTGATTTTCAGTGTTATATTGGCAGCAGTGACGGTTCTGCATATGACTGTGTGCTGGAGCCAACTGTTGGGTGGCGAGGCATCGCAAGTGGCTCGATGAGTTGTTGTATATGTCAGATGGGTTTCGCCCGCCTTCTTGCTACGCTAGATATTGTGTTGCTGTGTTTCCCTGTAAGAACACTCATCATTACTGAATGCTGACAGGACGGGCTGTGTTCTTGATTATGTCAGCCATAGCGGGCCTCGTATGGCGACCACATCTCGTGTTCATTTGACTACTTTGTCTAGGAGGTTTTCGTACAGGACAGCCACAAAAGCATGCGGCGTGGTATTACTGCAGTTACAAATTCAACGTGTCGTGTTCTAATTTGATGGCAAAAACTCCATTTAACCCAAGATAGAAGAACTTTATTTCTAATGTATTCTATATCATCTTTTAGTTAGAAATTAAAGATAGTAAACAAAATGGCCCGTGGCAACGATTTTATATTTCTCTTGTATTTTAATGTTTATTGTTTTGGCAATTTTTTATTTTTTTATTTTTTATTTTTTGAATGTTTACTGTCACATACATTTTGCCTCTCGTCATCAGCAACGAATATTTTACATTGGTATTCGTTGGTTTGGTAGCTAGCAACTATATTACACTGACTTGCCAACAGTCACGGGATACCTTCGAATATCCTGGCAAGCTCCAGCAAAGCGATGAAGCATTGCTCAAAAGGTTGATAGAAGTTCCCCGAAGAAATATTCAGCAATGTTTCCTCTACAATCGTCCACAATTGTTCACGAATTGACTTTTCGATTTGTCCCAGATATGTTCTACTGGACTCATATCTGGTGATATAGGTATGCTGGAACTGTCCCGAATATGCCTAAAACCAATTTTGTACAGGTTACATGGCACATTGTCGTTCTGGAAATGTCCATCGTTGTTTGGGAACATGTAGGCCATGAATGACTGCAAATGGTCTCAAGGTTGCTGAACATGACCACTTCCAGTCTGGTCGGTTCACCTTGAACAGAGTTTGCAGCCCATGTC
>JARYHS010011408.1:27801381-27871625 GCA_031002005.1 Vandiemenella viatica
TTAAAGTGATATCATCCGAAATTCAAGCCCTGTGGAAAGGCTGCAGATATCTAACTGGACGAAGCATGCAACGCTACTCTATTAGAAATTTCTCCATCTATTAGGTATTGGTCAAGCAGTGTACAATATTCTATTTTTTTTAAAAAAACTTGGGATCTAGAAGATTATTTATCTACACTTAAAATAACACTATGGAATTTAAAAAAGTCAACGAGGTACAAACGCCACTTCGGAGCATATCTGGATGGACTTCTTCTCCGTGACCAATTTTGATAATGCATGTATTCAGCGTTCCACAAATTTGATTGTGTTGATACAAAGATTGACAACATTATAATAAGAAACTCGTGCTAAATTTCTGAATTACTAACGTATTTTCTGACAGTACCATTAGAAATTATATCTGAAGAATGTAGCTTCAACATGCTGTTACTGATCGAAAACGTAATTGGAATTTCGAGTATGAATTTTGTTCTGTTTTTGGTGCAATTTTGTAAGAGGGCAACATTTTTTATCCACATTAACCACTAGTTTCTACAGCTTTTGGTCTCCTTTTAGCTTTATATCAAGTTGCAGTACAAAGTTTTTTCTTTTTTCTTGTTAAAAAAAAAAAAGCATAAACTAAACATTTAAAACTAAGTTTCTCTGGTTTCCAGAAATAATTTCAGGCGAACGTTAATGCAAAAAATGACTTAAAATGACTTAAAATGACTTAAATGATCGACACATTTCTTAAAAAATACCTTCTTCAATCTTGCAACATGAAATTTCTATGATCGTTATAATGTCTTCATAGTAAGTTATGAAGGTTTCTTAAAAAAGATAACGCTTGATCCAGTTTTCGGTGATAAAAAATACAATTACCTAAAATAAAATCAATGCTGTTGATTTCCAGAAAATGCGAAAACACCTGCAAAAAAAATAAAAATACTCCAAATGCGTCACAAAAATCACGATTACAGCATTATTTTAAAAGATGACGAAGATGAGAAGCACAGTCAACTAACTTTTTACCTCAGGAGTCCATTTCTTATGTTTTTATACCGAAACGCTGTCAGCTAACAATTCCAAATATTAATGTTGATAAAGATGGTCGTTGACTTTTAAATGGATGAGTAACAGTCTCAGAATCGCTTCTGTGAGACCGTATGTGCTTAATTTAAAAAGTAAGCACACGGGGTGAAAACGATCAGATTAACTTCAAAGATCTGATCAAAACGGTTGATTAGCCACTGCATTTAAAGTCTACCAAAATGCGTCCTGCGCCGGAAAGCTCATCACCAGTTAAATTACCCGTCCTTAATTACTCATCAAAATGTAAATGAATTTTCAAGTGATAAACGATAACGTATAACATCCAGACACGCAGTTCTCTGCGCATAATCCAGCAATTTGTCATCGGCTGTGTGTTTTGGACGTTGACTGATTGATGCCACATTGCAAGTGTATCACGGACAACATTCAGCTAATCATTTTTTTTCCCTCACAGAACTGTTTTATATATTATAATTCAGCCACTAATACAGGTACTAACGTAGAAATAACTCCTCTGTAAGGCGACAATTTCATTTAATTGCATCCTCATATAATAAGAACTCCTCCTTCTTAATACCTTTACCTCACATTTATTTCTGTGTTCTCTCCTTATTTTTATGTTCGTTTGATGATCATTTCCATTATCTGGTACTCAGGATTGATAGCTCTTCATCACTGGAGATTTCTTGCAAATTTTCACTAAGTTGGTTTCACTAAGTTGATTTCCCTTAGCTTCACCATTCAGTGAAGTATACTGTACGTACGTTAGGATGTTTAGTTTAAAAAAAAAAAAAAAAAAAAAGATGTGATTATCATATGACACCCAGCGTCTCAGTCATGTAACAGATATATATACAAAATTTCAGGAAGATTGGATAATATTTTGAGGTTGCATATTTTGATCACTTTGATATTAAAATAGTGAAATTTATGATATTGCAGTGCTTTGTGCTAAAGGGTTTCTCATGTATTTCTTTCATCTTCTACAGGTATAAACTACATGAAGTGTGGTGGAATACAAATATCCTTATTAAGATGCAGGAGAATATAGATATAGAAGCTGTACGAACAATTAATACAAAAATCTGGGTAAAAAGTAATCGAGAAACACGGATGAATCAAATATGAAACGGCAGATTTGGAAAGGTGATTTCGTCGAGGTATTTGATATGACTGGAACAATGTGATGGACATGACTAGAAAATCGCAAGAAGATAAATAATATCTTAGGCTAGGAAGAGAAGATCGTATGAGTTCGTCAGTGAGTGGAGTAGACAAGGTTTTCGCCTCTAAAATAAGATTTTTCTGGAATTCTAAGGTCTGTGGGCTTGATAAAAAGTCATATACAACAATGCTGGAAAAAGAACGTCCCGAGCAAAGTTTTATAGAAGAACAATCAATGAAAATGATTAAATACTTCATAAATGTCCTAGTGGAGGAAGTCATCCAAGAAAAAGACTCGATAAAGTTATTACAACTGTCACTCCTGTATTAAGGTGGTTGGTTTGAAAAATACTTCAGTTTCAGGAATTCAGGGACTCTGAATCAAGCAAGGTTAATGGAAAAGGCAATATATTCACTTAAAATTGTCCTCATTACTTAGCAATTGAATCCTCCTCAACGAGAATTGAAAGGAATTAAACGGACAGCGCATTTTGTCATTCTCGTTTGTGTTCACTGTTGGCACGAAGCAATTGTCAGTCAATGGGCTCCATAGAATGATTTGGATATACTACAACTTCTGAGGACCTACCCAGATGCAAAAAAGTGCTCTCTCATTTGCTAAGTCACAACTTTGATACCTGTCAGAAAGAAACGTAGGATTGGGTTATGGAAGAACGTATTAATCACACAGAACGAAAATATAATTAAATATTTAGAAACCAATGGATAACGAGCGACACAAAAGGAAAGACGGCGACAGAAACTAAAATACATAAAATGGAAAGATCATTTCATACGACAATGAACGTATATAACAAAAAATCTTTATCATGGAACACAAAACTAAGGCACTATCGAGCAGTGCTTAGATCCGAAATGTTCTATTCGGCAATGACACTTAAACTAACAACATATGGGGATCTTGAAAAGCTGGAAAAAGGAGAGAGAAGAATCTTGAGAATACTGGTAACTAAACATAATAACAATGCTGAATACAAATTAAGACCAAACGAAGAACTATATTTGGAAATAGAAAAATTAACAGTTATAATGAGGGAAAAAAGACTGCAATTTTACGGGAACATATACCGAATAGATAGTAATAGACTAACGAAAGAGATCTTCACCTTACTAAACAGATACAAATCCAAACCCACATGGTTGACTGAAACTGAAAAGGACTTGAAAAACGCTGCAGTGAAAACGGATAATAGATAACAGAAGAATCTTTAGAGAGGTAATTTAAGGCAGGTTTTCAGGAAACACAGAGTTACATTAAGGGAAGAAAATGGATCCTGGAAGGAAAGGAATAACACTATCAAAGAATGAAGGAAGTTTGGAAGAAAAGAAAATTAAATACAAAGATACATAGCCTAAGTTAATTTTTCGTACCATCCAGATGGGTCTTTCGAAAGAAGAAGGTGAAACCAGCCCTCCAAAGAAAGAGGAACTGAAATGATTTGAGGGTAAAAACCGAGTTTTTTTTAAAAAAAAAAAAAGTAAGCCATTTCGTTACTAATAAAGCAAAGACTTTGTTTGGGATACACGACATGAAAAAATACTCCAGAAGCGATATGAACGTTCTCTGGAGATTAAATGGTAGCGCAGAAACAGTAATTGGTCTGATAAGAGAGTTAAACGAATCGTTCAGAGACGAACAACAAAATCAATTCTCGTTGATAGTAGTCCAGCATCACAGAATATTCATCACCAACTGAACAAAAGAAGAGATGGCATCGTTCATCATACTACCTATTAATCTTAAGGTCTAATTTGAGTATTAATAAATTTAAGAAACCAATTCAGCAGACAAAACAGTAGTCACAATTAGTAAATTTTTCCGTCTAAGTAATGATAATAATAAGAGCACAAGTAGCGTCGTTGTCCGCTGACTCCTTGGAAACAGAGCGCTCCTCTGGAGCGGATTCTCAAAGGGATCGGCAATTAAAATTAATGTTACGGAGAGAACGCAGCCGAGCAGTGTTTTCTTTCCATTTTATAGCCGCCACGAGGCACACAGCGGTGTAATTAGAGTTTTATTTGATATTTTCATTTTCTCGTCAAAAATAACACTAACGACATTAGCTTCTTAAATTGTGAACACAAATTTTTATATCTGTCAGCCTAAGGGGTAATCCAATAGCTAGCGCCGAGTAAATTGAGAGTTAGGATGATTTCCTAATTTCTAAAAATATCAGGTTTTGGCCTCCAGTGACACATCAACAATAAACATGAAAAATGAAACCGAAAGCATACGAATCCAATGGCAATTATCGAACTAATTGTACTGTAGTTGAACCGTGTTATTTAAGAAACTCATTTATTCTGTTGCTGATTTAGTAGTAAGGGAGCACCCCTGAACTGGGTAGCTCCATTTTGGCCTACTGTTAACTCCTCCTACCACCACGTAGCCCGACGTGGCTTTTTAAACTACCCTCCCCTCTCCCCCCCCATTTCCCACGTAGCACGTAGCTTTTTTCCTTTTTGATTCCAGAAGGTATTTTGTACTGTTTTCTCTTGTCAGACTATTGTAAATTACATAAGGAGATAATTAAATGAAGGAAATAAATATTCACATGCTATTGTGTGTTCAATACCTCATTTTAACTGTTAAAAGTAATATGAATGGAAAGTTACGTGGCAGGGATTCCCCCCCCCCCACGTCCCCCCACGCCCCCTCCCCCAACGTAGCGCAGCGTAGCCTTGCAAACAACAAATCTTCCCCCCTCCCCCTAGCCCGAGCTACGTAGTTTATGGACTCTCCCTAAGGTAAGGTGGGTGTTTACGAGAAAAAAATTTAAAACAATTATTTTTACGAGAAAAACGACATTTTGCATTAAAACAATTATTTTTATGAGAGAAACGACATATTGCAACAGGAATGCATACTTATAAATAATTCAAATTATAACTAGTAACTGAATTAAATTGAAGTGCGATGGAATGCACGCTCTGAGTGCGATTTTCCTAGTCATCTAATTTCCAATTTCTTGTCATTTTTATTATTTTTAATATTATATTACTTTGCCATTTACCAATTTTGATTTTAAATTCCTTGAGTGTTTTGGCTAAATTACTCATATACAAATCAAGCTGCTTTCCTTTGGACACCCTCTAGCTTCTACATTTGATACCCAAAATGTGGGTACCAAATTAAATTATTCCTTACATTATTATCATTCTCGTATGTCAATTTACAGTGTATAACATAAAAGGCACAGAAAATACAACAATATTTTTTGCCGAGTGATTGAAGCCATCTCCTGGTAGCCGGTCGAGCTTGGTACAGGGTAATCAGGCCATCTGGTGGACTTCTGTTTGCCCAGTCTATTACAGTGTGGTCAGTGGACTGAATACGTCCACAGTTACAAAGTGTATTTTCACTGAGACCCGAATTATGTCCTATTGCGTTGCACACTCTGTTTTCTGTGCGAAACGTGCTAAACCTGAACCAACTGGACAGGTGATAGAAAGAGATTTCAGTATCCATCACTTACTGGAGAGGGTGATGCGGGGAAGTGAGGGCAGGGCTGGCGTTAAAAGGGGGGGGGGTGGTAAGTAGTGTTGCCCAAAATCGGTCTTGGTCTTGCATTTTTGCAAGACCAAGACCAAGACCAGGTGTATTGATGCAAGACCAAGACCGGCCAAGTCTGGTCTTGTTCTTGCATTTGGGCAACACTAGTGTTGCCCAAAATCGGTCTTGGTCTTGCATTTTTGCAAGACCAAGACCAAGACCAGGTGTATTGATGCAAGACCAAGACCGGCCAAGTCTCGTCTTGTTCTTGCATTTGGGCAACACTAGTGGTAAGCGGGTCAAATGTACCGGGGCCCGCGCGGCTGATGGGGGGCCCGATACCAGCTGTAGGGACCCCCACTCGTAAGTTGGTATAAATTGTAGAACTAAAAAAAAAGGGTTGCCCATTTGGTTTGAGGAAAGGCCCCATATGTTTTTTTTTTTTTTTTTTTTTTTTTTTAACTCTACAAAATGGCAAGGCGACAATGGGCGTATTCTTGGCTTAATGGCCTGAGGGGCCCCTATAGTTGGTGATCGGGGCCCCCATTAGCCGGCGGGGCCCGGGTACTTTTGACCTACTTACCCCCCCCCCCTCCTAACGCCGGCCCTGGTTACCCCGGGCCTCAAAATCCTAGCGCCGGCCCTGAGTGAGGGAACTGGGTTACAAGACGACCAACCAGTAGATAAAGAGGTAACAATTAAAGAGAAGACTGAGGGAGGAAATGTCTCAGGACAACAACCCCCAAAACGACCATCCTGGCGAAGATAAATATATGGGTTACAAAACCTTAGTCAGATCACGCTTGAATATGATGAGGTTTCAATTTGTCACAACGCAATCAGTAAGTGATATGATAAAAGAGCTGGTTGGGAGTCTTTTGAAGACAGAAGGTGCGTGAGGAGAGTGTTTTGATCGGACAAAGCGATGATCCATGGGTGGATATTTTTAGAAAGATTAGTAGTAGTACCTGGAAGTGGAGATACGATCGCGATCTTTTGCTGGCCCATGGCTTTAGCTGAAAGCAAGTGGGATTATTTTCTTTTGCAGGTGAGTGAGGCAGGGACTGAAATAAGTTACGAAGTGATGAACAACTTACTAAATATACCAAGGAGCTTAAAGTTGGAATTCGTAAAGGGAAATAGTTGATGGGTGGTTAAAAATCATTTAATGGGGTGGTGTTGGTATAGGGAAGTTGCCACAGCAGCGTGTGTGCTTCATTGCAATTCAGATTAAATTAACTAAATTAAAGTCGCCGAGGCTGATTGAAAGCAGCAACTCAGGGTGTCGGGCCAATCATAAGTTCACAGTCGTGTTGCCTGTTTGCTTCTCAATGCTTCCTCCACTCAACTTGTTGTTACTCCTCAACTTTGCTACTTTTGTATAAGCTGAGCTCCTTGATTTTAAGCGAGAAGGTGGCAGATCTTGAAGTTCGTTATGGAAAGAAATCATCATTTTATCCTTCACTTTTGAAGGAGTTATGATTTCCTTCGCAGGTGTGGCGGATTCATGTTGGAAAGCAATGGTAGCGAGGATTCTGGTGTAGACCTACATTGCTTTACTGTATTGGCTGAGTAAATGTAAATAAGTATGGGACTGTTGGCCGGGAGATCCCGAAGGGTTGTTCAATCGCCGAATGACAGAGTTTCGAATAGCCATGCATGTGCACCTGTCATGGCTGCCCTATCCCAGTAATCTTACCGGGTAAAGGGGACCTACAGGCTTACGTGGAATCCGAAGCACGGAGCGTCCAAGCGTACTTCACATGAGGAAAGTAAAGCTTAGCGAGATGTGAATGTCACTTTTAAGGCGCGTAAATATTCCAGCCGAGTCCAGGATTAGAATCGGGAACCTTTTGTTCACCAATCTCGCACCTTAACCAACCTTCTTTTCAGCTAATCGAAAATTAAATTAATCACATTCGATTGTTTGAACTGAGGAAAATGGCACTAGAACTAATGATGAGGATAATTCACGATAGGAAACCTCTGATTCCCAAGGGCTATCATGGTCACAGCATTTCTGGTTCTACACGTTAATAAAAGATCATCAGCAAGTCCCCTGGCTGCTCTCTTCATCTTGTGGCTAGTTAGATTTATCTATTTGTAAAATATAGATTTCCCTAGATTGCTGGGCTGAAGAAATTATCCATATGATGTCATGTACAATTTGTATTTTTCCGTATTACTCATTTCGTTAAGAATGTGATATCTGAAATCGTTTATATCAGTGCCTTTTTTTCTTGATACATAATCTACAACCAGTCCCATGATCCAATGAGTCGAGTTTGTCGTTGATGGTGGATATACAGTAGCTACTGATTCGGTTGATGCTGTAGTATTCAGTACTATCCAGCAAAGTAAATGTACCTTTCACCCATTTCCAGATCGCCTGCCTCTTCTTACAGATGATCTAAAGTGTCTTCCTCTGTACAATGTTCACATTTTGTGACATGGCACAAGTGTGTATGACACAATCGTTTGTTAGTAGGGATTATTTCATTTATTGCATGATACCAAGTCGATATGATACGGTGAGGTGAATCCTCTTTGGAAATATTCTGCCCTACTGATTTCCAATTCGTTTGTACATGCTCTTAACAGAGTTATAGATGTCAGGTACGGGCTGATTTTCCATGAAAGGAGACTAGGTATCCGCAAAGCAAGGAGTGAAGTTTCAGTACAGCTATTAAAAAATTGATTTGCCGTTGTTACCTGACACTACTTGTAGCAGCACAGAATCAATGGTACGTGAGGGTTGAAAATGTATCTATGTACAAAGATAATTATAGTCTGTTCCATAATGTCGTGGAAGGACAGTACAGTTGAACGTTGTTGGTTTGGATAGACATGAGAGTTAAGACCTTGGTCAGAATCGAATTAATGCTGCACTTCCACGGTCTCTGCAAACTACATGAGAAGAAATTTGACTATAGAATAATTTTTGTTGGTGACCCCGATGAGGGAATGTTTTATCTAAAAAGGTGGAAAAATAAATCTAGCTTTTTACCTTAACTGTGCAAATACGGTTATTAATTTACTTCAGATGACTAACAGTGTCGCGCATGAATATCTTCTAACCTCTTGTTTACTAACAAAAAAACTAGTCAGAAGGTGTTAACTACAGACATGGTTAAGCAAAAAAAGGCCAAGTAAAAGTGACAATAACACATAGAATGAACCAAGAACATCAATACTTCAAAGCAAGGAAAATATCTGCTTACATTGGCTCCGAAGAATATTGAATCAAGCTTTTAATAACCTGGAACTTCTGCTAGCTGCGAAGGAATGAGCGGCCTGTCATTAATTAATATTACGCTTTTTTTATTTCCTGGTTAGCGATGAGAAAACTTTGTCCGTTCTCCTGCAAGCGGACCAGTTTTTAAAATCAATAGTTGGCAAACTCTTGTTCCATTAATTACACGTT
The DNA here is from genome assembly GCA_031002005.1 of Vandiemenella viatica. NCBI lineage: Eukaryota > Metazoa > Arthropoda > Insecta > Orthoptera > Morabidae > Vandiemenella > Vandiemenella viatica. The sequence goes on from JARYHS010011408.1 coordinate 27,810,519, forward strand.
TTTGTTTACTCTTAAGCTTCATGACTGTAGACAACAAAGCAACTTTATTTTTAATTAAGTTAAAGTTCGCTAAGTTGGATAGAAAAAAAGGTTATTACGCCAGTTTCTCAAAAACTTGAGTACAGCTGCGATAGACTTCATAATCCCTTTGGTTCAACAATCCTTTTCAGTAGATGATAAGAAGTTCACAAAAACTCAAAAGATGTTAATCGAACGATTATAAAGAACTAAACAAGGACAATTTCTTTATAACGAATCGTTTATTCAATAACATCTATGGTTAAGAGATATCATTTATATTCCTATCTTCTATCTTTCACTTAACAGTACACTTATTCTCTGATAAGTTTTGTCACAGAACATTTAAATTTATTTACATCTAATTAAAAGGTGCACAATTTAAATATAAACAACAAAAATAACCTGAAAAAAACACAAACAAGTACAAAGGGGATATAATTGTTCTGGGACATATCTGTTTAATATACTTCCTAAAATCATGATAATAGAGGTTGTATTTAAAGAAAAACGCAGATTTGTCATTTTAGCAACTCCTTCTCCTCCATCCAAGAATATGTACTAAAGAATAATTTTTTTCTAATACCCGTAATTTAACACAAATTCTTCACAGGTTTGCCGCCGGATGATATTGTACTTAAGACCGAAAGCTTGTCCTTTGAAAATATCATCCGGCGGCAAACCTGTGAAGAAATTGTGTCAAAGATATGCCGGGAAAGCCTTGTTTCTCACGCGTAATTTAGCTATATATAATTTTCTTGATTTTGACTGTTTGTAACATAGAAACATTTTTCATGATGATTTTTGAGATGTTTCACATCCTAGAGGTACCTCCTCAGCGGGGATCTATGGAAAAACAGTATAAAATAAATAAAGAGCAGACAATTAAAATTTTATGAACTATGTGAATAAAGTCAAATAATTTGAGCTTAAAGCTTTACTTTATTAGTTGTTTCAAAAAAATTACGTTGTGATATAGAAACAGGGAACTATAATTTTAAAGAAAATATTGATTAGGTATTTAGGTTTAAAACACTATATCTGATATGAAGTTTGACCTTTTAAACATCTGTCAATTTCTGTTCTTAGGCCGGAGTCTGCTGTGCAATTTATTGCTGCACTTTATTCTTTTTCAGGAAGAAACCTCCGTCCATGATGACTGCATCTTATCGCCTCTCTATGAATTTATTTATTTCTCTTTCATTATTTCTGGGCTCAAAAGACAATCCCAGAATTCCATTTATTATTGCTATCTGATTTCACGGCCCGTCGTCCAGTGCTGCCAACTCTACGGATTTATCCGTAGATCTGTGGATTTTTATAAAAAGTTAGGATTTTCGGATTTTGTTACAATATCTACGGCTTTTTGATGCTTTTATTATTTGTTGATTTTCCTTATATTAGTGTTTTGTTAAATTTTAAGCGTATAGTGTTAAGGCATTACAGAATTGTCAACAATTGTGAATCGTTTCCTTGCAACCGCTCGTGTGAACCATCGACTGAAATGAAATAAAGCTCATATTTTGTTTGATTATAGATTTTATAGATCTTAAAAGACCGTAATACAAAACTATGGGTGCACTCTTTATGTACGTTGCTCGTTGGCAAGGCTTACAAAGCAGTGACTTTCGAGAAGGTTTAACCAATATCCGAGAGTCAAAGGGGTCGTAGTTTTTAATATTTCCTGTTATAGAAGATATGCTATATTTAATGTCAACAAAGAAAATGTATAGTCCCTAAATATTAAAAAATTAAAAAAATAGTAGGCACAGCAGCAACAGTGATCAAAGTGACGTTTTATAAAACATGTTCAGAGATATTTGTTACTTTCAATATAGAATATTATTTTGTATTTCGAATTTTAAAGACCTGTAAATAAAAAGTGTTCATAATTTTGCCTATCTCTTCAATAATTATTGTTTTAGTCTATTAGTTAGCGAGTCTTCGGATTTTTGTACCCAATCTACTGAAATTTTAGCGGCCATCTATGGATATTCAAAGCCGAGTGGCTGGCAGCACTGCCGTTGGCTCAGTTGGTTGCGGCTCCGTGATCGTGTTGAGCGCTGGTCCTAGTGCTGGTGCTGGAGGAAATTCTCATCATCACGGCTTGGCCGGCAGGGTAGGAGAGGTAGCGGTGTATGATTCCTAATTACCAGATTGTGCGTCAAAGTCGTGGGTTAAATCCTAAATCTCTCTGCAGTGCGTATGGAGTGAGGGCACACGACACTGTTGAGGGTGATTCGTCTCTCGGATGGGGACGTTAAGCTTAGCGGCCCCTTTGTGTCTTTCGGAAGAATAGGATGTCCTGGAATTGGGTTTCACTCTCATCCTTCCTTTATCTCTGGTCGACAACACAGACAACATTCTTCACTGAACACACACATCATCACTGGTATACACACGAACAACAAGACTTACGAAAGCCGTCACACTGAGAAAGGCAACAGAAAACCATCCAAGTTCATCTTTCTAGACGTTACCGATCAGTAAATCTTCTGATTACTGAAAATCGCCTCAATTGAGCTAATACATATACACTCTGCATAGGCACTGTACAGGTGTTCCAAAGACGAATAAAATTTGACTGAACTATAATCGCATTGGGATAGCAGAGAAGGATCTGTAGGTCTTAAAGGGCCGCATTTTGTAGACAATACTTTGGGTCCGAACTGACTGCATTTGACATCCGACGTCTGACATCGTCTGGCTGAATCTGGTCTATGTTTCTCTGACTAGGGTTGCAGTTCGCGAAAAGATCTCTTCAAAGTGGTTGCCGAAGTATTCTTGAGTTACTATCACTTCGCCCATAAAATGGATGGTTAAATTCGCAAATGACTTCGTATATACAGTAGCTATATAGGCCCGATTGAACGTCAGAAAGCAGTTCGACAGCTACAGAATGCTGTGTAAGAATATTTTCTTCACAGGCACTGTTTCACGGTCGCCATATAATACTATATATGTTAGTGTATAGAGTCTTGATGAATTTCTATCCATAACGCAGAGATTAATATTCTAGCCCTGCCATTGTCGCCATGTAAGACTAGTGACTCTTTAAATTAAAGCAGAGCCTTGTTAGATTACAGAGTGTTTATTCAATTCTTGTTACTTGATTCGTTTAAAATCAATACTCGTTGCAACTAGTCCTGTATTTTGAGACAAGTAAATTTACTTGGTTTATTCACCTATATCGTATTTATTTTAACTGCTTAACGTCTCTTAACAGCGAGGTCTTTAGAGACGGGAAAGGATGGGGGGGGGGGGCAAGAAATGTGAAGGAATTCGGCCATGGCTTTTTGAAGGAAGCATCCCGGTATTCGCCTGGAGTGATTTGGGGAAACCATGGAAAACCCAAATCTCGATGCCCGGACGGGAATTCGAACCGCCGTCCTCCCGAATGTGAGGCCAGAACGCTAACCATTACACCACCACGCTCGGTACCTATATCGTAATCGCAAAGCAATGTAAATTGATTTGCTGGTATAATTCATGTTAATTGGTGAAATGGTATTTAGTAAAGTATAGAATTGCACTGCTGTCATACTCTACCTTTCAGTGTTTTTCTACAAAAATGAATCAAATTTCAGGGGGAAAAAAAAAAGATACAAATACCCATAAACTGATGTCTCAAAAGGAATCGTGTTGACGTTTTGCTGTGCGGGATTATTGACATGCATTATAGGGCAGTAACAAGTAGAACCCGCAGCGACCTGTAATGCGATGACAGAGCTGCCGTAATGAAGCGGGCCGGGCAGAAAGCAGTGTTTGCAGCTCTCCTTGGTGTCTGCTAATAATGAGATCTATTACAGGCCGCGTGCAGTGTCACAGGACGCGAGCGGTGCGTGCCAGCTTTAATTATCGCCGCGGTCACTAGATTGCGTTCCAGTCGGGCGTGAAATTGTCCTCCCAGGCCACGTGTTAGCGGCCACTGGCTCGCCCACGTGTCTGGACACGGCTCTATTTATACACGCGCACCTTGGCAGGTGAAACTCTTGATGATGGTCCAATGAAAGGCAGCATATGTAAAGGTCATACGTTTCGTTGCTTTGTAAAATGTTAAAAAATAAGACTGAAAAATATTAATTATATGTATAACAAATGTTAAGTAGTGATATAAAATACTAATCAGATGTTTCGAAGAATATCTGATAGCGAGAAAATGTGAGAGCTGGTCATGGAGGTTACAAAATAATATTGCAGGAATCAAGAAGGATTGAATGAAGGAAGTTGATTGAATAGAACTGTACGATATGAAATTGGAAATGGCAGTGGTAGACAGATACTGGAATACGAAAAGATTTTGAATTATGAAAAATATTTACGGTTGCCGCCATAGAGAACATTATTGATACCGGTACTGAAGTTGTGCTGATTTTTCATAGTGCGAAAAAGTAATGCATAGAGTACAGTAATATATGAAGTGTTTCAGAATGATTTCATAGTGTTGTTGATTTCATTTAAAGGAAGAAATGATAAGAGGATTTAGTATACAGGTTTATTTCAGATGATAAGAATAAAGATTAATTATAACTGGATAGCGAGCGTTGAAATCCATCTTAGTAAAAAAAAGATTGCAAAAAACATATTTGGTATAAATAGCTTCACGAGGTTCACGCTGCGTCGAAATGCTCCTCCTGACGTTTCGATCAGGCCTTAGGTCTTCCTTCTGAGTCTGCTAGAGACTGTCCCCTGAGGAAGACCTAAGGCCTGGTCGAAACATCGGGAAGAAGAAGGAGCATTTCGACGCAGCGTCAAACTCTTGAAGCTATTTATACCAATGTGACAGCTGCGAAAACGGCAAAATATTTTATACAAAACGTATTTCCTTCCTTGTAGAAAATCTTAAGGGGCACGACAAAGGTATAGGAAAATAGTTTAAACTTACTTATAGTCATCGTTGAATGTTCAGAACTAGAATTTAAGTACTGATTAACTAAAATAAGAAAGGTAAAATTAATGCATTGAATACACCGAAAGGGTAGGTTATACACACCTTGATATTTCGTTAACGCTGTCGTTTTATCAGAGACTATTGCATTCATTCCAGTCTGGTATCAATTATTTGTTTCAGCATTAATCGTTTATCCTGAAATTCGCTCTCAATGGACATCATCATTGTCGTTTTATGTTTTTACATCTGAGGATCATCCGAAACATCCTCTTCCCTTTTTCGTAGTTTTTCTCAGTCTTTGTCAGTTATTTTATTCTAGTCCACTCCTTTGGTTTCTATGTCCCTCTTCACCTATTTCATCCATGACAGATAATAGAGGACATTTAAGAGAGAAAAATATTCCCTTTTATTCTATACAATTAATAATAATACCAGTTTATTACCACATCCTTCGAAATTGAACAAATAGAAGTTCTGAAAAAGAGTATCAAGATGATAAAGCGTTAAATGACTAACAATGATAAAAATGTAATATTTCTATTTCTTCTCTCTGTTGTACTGTATGAATAATTTCGTATTATGTGGTTCATACCTGGATTCTTTAGTTTATCAATCATCCCACAATTATTTCTACTAATTAGGTACACGTATGTGCAAATGTTTGAGCTGGCTCAATGCGCTAGCAGTTGTATGAAAGTTCGAAAGCAATAAAGTGTAATTTGAGTGTAGCAACTCAAATCGTAACAATTGTTTATTCCAAGCCAAAACATTTAATAATATGTTCTCTGTAATACTAACAATAATTCCGTGCGGTCGTAATGATATGGTGACATGGTTTCTATTGGTTGTACATTTCACCTTAACCTAACCCGACAATTCTGCCACGTACAGGGGACCGACAGTTTAGTGGAATCCGAATTATGGAAGCGTTCTGGAGTACTTCACATTACACAGTAAGCTGTGCCAGAGGTGAAGGGCCTATGAAAGTCCCCGCCGAGACAGGGATTCGAATCGGGACCTTTCAATCTCTAGTCAGACGCCTTAACCACTGAACCACCAGACCGCTCTCTGTACTACTTACAACCTTCAATTGTCCATGTAGACAAGGGAACATTAAAATTTCTCTATCCACGTTTTTTGCCTATATGTATGTGGATATTCCTTGAAAAGTCGATGTCAGGCTTAGGTATTCCCTGTCAGACATGTCCGCTGCGTTTTTTCTATTTTAATTGCTAGATCAAACTCTTTCTGGTATTATTATTTATGAAAACTTGTATTATGAAGTAACTTACGGCCAGGCATCTAACGTATTTCAATGATTTCATTAGCAAATAAACACGAAGATGACAACTCCTTCCCACAGGTACTTTTCTGTTATTTAATATATCTCAGTTATTTAAGGTTGTTTCAGAAATAAACTAACTTGGCTTTATATATATATATATATCTCCAGAGTTTAGTAGGACAGAATGGTTTCTTTATAAACATAATACCGAAACGATGCTGGGAAACAGGCTTACCTCGCTCACAGCATAAACGGGAAAACATTCGACAGCAAATGTTCAGGAACCGACCATTAGAGTCAGCCAATCAGCTTGCAACTTCGCTCTGAACAATTAATGAATACCCGAACAAAATAAATATCACTGCTAAGCTATCTAACAACAATGGTAGTCCTATTAAACCAATTCAAAAATGCTATGGAATGATTCCATCAAGTAATCAACATAATTTTGAAAGCTCAGAGTGCCACGCTTATATTGCAATAAACTGTTCGTAATAACTCAAAATCGGCTGAAATGTGTTAGCGGCTGCGGGGTCCTAAGTTAATATCTTTATACTAATTAAAAAGTAATTAATAATTATCTCATGAATTCATATAAACTCACGACAATTATATTGCGATCTTGTACTTTGATATTCCGACTGGTTAATCTGCTATAAGCTTCACCAAATAAAATCATACACGTTATTCACGTGTAATTGATTAATTAAAAGGATGGTTTAATGAAAGCGAAATTTTTATCATTACGTTAGAGGCATCAACCCTCCTTTGTATACTAACCCAAATAAAATACGTGATTTATTTATTATGATTATTGCTTCATTCGGTGAAGTTCACCATTTAGATTGACCTGAGGTTCGTCATCTCTCATTTTTAAACAAATTAATAAATCCGATGTGGCAGCTACGAGTACATTATACTCTTATTTTCGAAATTTTAGATGAAGTTAATTTATATTGTTACTAGTTGTTTCCCGCGACTTCGTACGCATGAACTTAGAGTTTTCTTGTTATAGATGTATATAGAAAATGTAAGTTACCTAAAGGTGTCCAAAAAATCACGGAGTTTGGATAATATGAGAGGGGAAGCAATCACCACATCATTCTAAGACTGAACCTGTCTCATGAAGGGAATCAATTTTCAACATTTAGAAAATAGCAACAAACTAAAGTGAAAGGGGGGGGGGTTAACTGTGGGAGACTACCAACCACAGTACCACTGGCAATTTTTGTTTGTTGTCTACAATTATATCGCTTTCTAGGGACATCTTATGTCAATACCATTTTGTATGGAACGTTTTGATATTTCTGCCCTTTGCTGACGTATGCAGCCTTTGGAGGTTAGAAACGAGTCAGCTTAATAATAGTCTGGTTCACTAAAATTCCAATAATAAGTTGTGTTATGAATATACAAACTGACTGCGAGAGAAACAAAGCCTGAGCTACCGACACAACATTACGAAGACTTACACACAATACCTTCAGTCCATCACCGTTCGGTTAATTTACAAAATTTAATGACAAATTATTTATCCAGAAAAAAGAATCCTATCTCGTTCTTAGTAATACATAGTATTACTTCATCAAATTTCATCAAAATCGGCTGAGCCGTTTAGTAGTTACAAAGTATTAAAAAGACAGACTTTCAGATTTATCTATAAAAATTTAATGTCCCAACAAGAACCTAGATTTTCAATGGTTAGTCTGAATTTTAAACTACAAAATTTTTGCAAATATTTCAGTTTTTTAAATGATACTGTTTTCACAATTCTGGAATGTAAGCGTAGATCCATTTCCTGATTTCGCAGTACACTTGGTTTATTTATGAAAACAATCTACGTGAAGGGAACCGGACAAAGGTTTCTCTTACCTGTGTAATGCAGGCAGCCGACAGCTATATTTGCGGCTAATTGTCAACAATTCACCGGTGGCCACTGTGAGGTCCTTTACAAAGCGCTCCGCTCGCACTAATTATCATTATCGCCATTGTGCTCCACTTGTTTGACTAGGACCGCTTCACAAATTTCCGAAATTGACCATAATATCAATTGCTACCGGCGGCAAATGTTTGGTGTTAAGTTCGTATGAACACGTGATTAAACAGTACGTTCAAACACGTTCTATGGTTACCCGCAACTATATCACAGGAAATTTTCCTCTCCTGTGTCCTGATATCTCAAAATTATTGAACGAACCCACTGTTATCAAAATACGTCCAAGCAATTGTCTACTTACATGTAGATTCTTTGACTTTATTCCTTATTCTCTCACCCACAATATTTTTGTATTGCAGTGTATGGATGTAGATATAGATGCAGAATTTTTTTATCTCAACAGATCTGTTATCATCTGCAGCCAAAGTCAAATATTTTTAATATTTTTATTTCCTTAAAGTTTCAGGGTCATTAAAGGCGGGAGAGATTGGGGACAATGAATTGGAAGGGATTCGGCCATGAACATTTAAAGGAACCATCCCGATATTTGACTGGCGCGATTTTGAGAAACCATGAAAACCGAAACAAATGGCCAGACGGAGATTTGAATCCACGTCCACTTGTTTGCTAGATCCAAGCGTAACCAATCAAACACCGGGCTTTGTTTAAAATTTTTATTTTCTCCTTGATATTTCTTGTTTCTTGATAGCATACAGTCCTTAGTCTCGAATGTTCAAATCACTCGATCCAGTTTGTGACCCACTTTCTTTCCGTGGAACTAATCCCCAAACATTTTCTCTCAACTACTATTCCAAAAATCAGATTCTTATTGTGTGTTATTGCTCACAAAATTTTCAAATTTATCCTACAGCCCCTCTTTTGAAATTGTTCAGTTATCCTTCTTTGTGATATTCCTGAAGTTTAACGTCTATCAAGTGATATGTTCCCCATACACATTTTAAGTTACACCTAAGTCTTAGGACAAAGTTTGAAACATAACTATTTCCCTTTTTTTAATTTTATTTTCGCATACAGAGGTCGGTGGGAGAGCAATATCGCAAGGTCCTGAAATTTTGGGATGACGCGGATTCGAATCCCTGTCCCGCCATCCAGATATCGGATTTCCATGCTTTCCCGAATTCATTCTAGGTGAATGCCGCGATGGTTTCTTCAAAAGATTATAGCCAAAATCATTCAATTTCCTTATCTTAACTATTCTTCCACATCTGATCGATGTCGAAGATGACCCGAAGAACAACATGTCGTTTTACTTCGGAAATTTGTTTTAATTTTACTTGCAAAATGGCAGAATCTTTCCCGGTTCTACTATTTTTTATGTATTTTTCTGCAGTTTGTTCTACACGAAATTTTTTCTTCTTTTTGGTTTTTATTAAGTCTTAATCGTGCTCCCAGGTAACCACTAACAAACAGATTCTTCGAATTTATGCCTCAGTTCCTGTTATGGTTGCCAATTTTAAGATACCCGTGCGTTTTTCAATAAGCTTCCACAAAAAAAAAAAAAAAAACACGAAAATCTTACTGGAGTTGTTTCATTTTTCTTTTCACTAAAAATTCTTTTACAAACTGATTCGTGACACATTAAACTTTACTTTAATACCATTTTAACTTCCTTTTACATTAAATAAAATAATTACTTCTGTTAAATTTCACGACCTGCCATAATCGAACTTTCTCCGTTCTAATCTGTCTCCATAGTTCCAAAGATGTTCCTCCTCTCTTCCTTTTTTTCGTGTCTTGCCAACCTAAACACTTAAGAAGATGTCATATTAAAAATTACACTAACATATTTCACGAGAGGCAAGACTTTTAGGTTTCAGAATACCCCGGGTTGAGTTTACAACGAGGCAAAGTACTGTTCAACACCCCCTCTGCCCATTAGGGTGGTTCCTTGCATCAAGCCTCGACGGAGCTGGTAACGAATAGCTCAGGTCAGTGCCGGTTCATATTCGCATCATCCATCACGAATTCGGCTGTTAGGTGACCTTCCTTAATCACCATGTCGTCATCTAGAATGGATCACTTAATGAGTGATAATTACGTGGATACACAGCATAATACAACGATTCGCGAAAACTGTGGCCTTCGTCCATTTACCATTTATAAAATATAACTGAAGAATACCGATCGCGAAGTAAATGTCTGTAAGGTAGACTAATATTTTAATTAATTTTATGCTGAAATATAATAGCTACTAATAAAGTATTCTTCTGACAAACCACTAATAAATTACATCACACTGTGTTAATATTTTACTATCAGCTATAGCAAAACAACAGAGTCTTTGGTATGTAGTTGTAGAATCTGAATGAAGTCCATAAACATCGGATTTGAAGAGCATGTCTTCCGAAAAGTTCCATAATTTTTTTGACGGAATGTAGATCGAATACAATTAGCCCACGTTAAATATCAACAATTAATACAAACATTGTACGTGTACACACTAACAAAACATGTTAACTTCGTAGTTACTGAAGATTTTCATTTTGGCGGTTCTGCTTTGTCCTATCCCCGTGGTGAGTCAGAAAACAGAGTTAAATTTATCCCGGGAAGTAAGAAAACTGAACTACGACCTAATGTGAGTGGGGAAATAACAAAGAATTTGTCATGTGTTGAATGAATATTAGAAGCGGCGGAACCGCAGCAAAGCTTGACTTGTATTTTTTATAATTAGCCCAGAGGTCACTCATAATTGAGGAAAATTTTCATTTCCCAGCATTTTTCTCTGTGTAAGTAATTCTTTGCACTAATATAGTGTGAGCATCCAGCAATCGCCTGCAACAGAATAGCTGAATTTTTTCTGTTCACGACTTTTTGGGTACAACTTTTGTGCTCTCTTAATGTAATCAAATAACAGGAGGTCAAATAATCACCCACACAATTAAGCATAAATACACACATCACAATTGCCTTACCGTCGACACGACGAGTCGATTAAACAAGTAATCATCCACAATCTTCTACTTACTTCGGACTAAAACTGAAGAAGAATACATTAAAAACCTACCTGGAACGTAAGCAAGATATAACCGTCAGCTTATGGTAGAAACCTTCTTATGTTTCTCAACTTCAACTTACTTAGTTTGTCACACTTAAATTACTACTCCACATTGCTCACCTTGCTTCGCCTCGTCAACAAAAAGAGATTTGTCAACTTTCTTACTAGAACCAATCATTTCATTTTTTTTTTTTTTTTTTTTTTTTTGGCTTCACGCCTTGTTGACGTCTGACGTCAGGGTCACTAGAGGCGGGAAAGGATCCAGATTTGGGTTTTCCACGGTTTCCCAAATCACTCCAGGCAAATGCCGGGATGCTTTCTACAAAAGGCCATGGCCGAATTCCTTCCCATTCCTTGCCCCCCATCCTTTCCCGCCTGTAAAGACCTCGCTGTTAGAGAGACTTTAAGCAGATAAAAAAATTCAAATCTGGATGTGTAGACGGGGATTTGAACCACCGTCCTCCCGAATGCGAGACCAGAGCGTTAACCACTCACCCACCACGCTCGGTCACTTATCTTTTTAAACAACTCGTCTTTCTGACAACTTAAAAGTCCAACTATTCAACTTATTATCTTCTTGCAACTCCTTTCTTGACGCTTCCAAAACATATCCCTATCTCTCTCTCTCTTCATCATCATTTCTCTTGTTGTATGTAATTTCTGCTTGTTATCAGGTCTCCTTCAGCCCACTTTATTTCTTGCTTTCAAGGATGCTCTAAAAGTACTTTGGACAATTTATGTAAATAAAAAATGCATTTCAGTTTAAATACACGCCTTCATGTTGGTGTGATATGGCTGAGCATGCGTCTACTGCGGCTGGCAGATATGATGTTGGGCGCCAGTCTAATAACCTCGACGGCTGAGCTTTCCTTCCCGGAGGTGTGCCTCGCGGTTTGCATTAGCAGGTTCCGCCTGCCTGGGCGGGATGCTCGTTCTGAGACGCGGAGATTCATAGCAAAATTCATTTTGCCTGGCGCCTATTTAAATAATTTGCTCCTCCGGGGATATGCAACGATTACACTTGGGCAGGGCCTTCGGGCTTAATTCAAGTAAGTGTGGATGAAATATGAGGCGTTTCTCGCTAAATATGCCCAGACATTTTTGAAGTGAAAACTTGTTTAGGCGCCTTGGGTAATTTTTGGGTGGGTAAAAATCTAACGAGTTCGCGTCACCGACGTAATATGACGTATTTGCGCATTATGGCCACGTTGGCCACATTTTGGATGAGTAAAATCTTTTGAGTTCAAGTCACCAACATACAGTATATCTGTAGGTATAAGTATGACATATTACGCTTCCTCACTTTTTATATAATATACGAGTATATACCTACTGGTGTGCGTGCAGCGGCCTCTCTACACATATATACACAAATACTTGACTGTAAGATATATATATATATATATATATACATATCTTCGTGAAAGGTTATACGTTGTACCTACCTTAAGTTCTTTGACTTACTTGACTACAATTTTTAATTTTTTGTAGTATACCCGACATGAATCGTTCTAATTAGATTTTATAAATTCGCAGCCATTGGCGGTTCCCTGGGATGAAGTGGCAAAGCACCGGAGAATTGAAGGTTGTGGGATAGCAGCCATAATAGGAGAAAGTTTTTTTAAGTGAAAACTTCTTAAGGTACGTTTGATGATTTTTAGATGGGTAAAATCTTATGAGGTCGCGTCACCGACATGCTAATGTTAACAGTATACTGTAGCTATAAGTATGACAAGTTTCGCGTATGATATTCATAGTTTAAAGTTTTCATTTTTGCCGGCTATCCTCAATGACTGCCAATTCTTTACGTATAGCAATTGTGGATTTCGTAAGTAATGTTATCTGGCGAAGTAAAATGACGCTTCGGTTTATCAAGCAATATAACAAATAATTGAAGCTTTTATGTATAGATAATTGATTTCGTTCACTAAATTAATTTTAAATCGCCCTTCCCAGTAAATGCTTTTAATAATCACCCTGTAGCAGTCCTACAAACCCAGTTTCCTACCAATCGCAATACTTTAAAATGTCTACGATTGTGTTTGAGAGAGATACTGAGTGTCTAACTGTAAATTTTTTCTAATAAATGTGTATCGTTTCGATAGATAAAAATGGTTTAAATGATCTGTATTTTTGATTAAAAGCCATACACTGTCTTAAATGTTGATTGAAAGACTAACTAAGAATGTTATGTGAAATATAATATTTATCAATGTTTAATTTTGCCAGTTTGACGTTCATATGCTTGTAATATTTTAAAAATATATGTTGTAACTTTTAATGATTTAATCTTACGATTTGGTTCCAATTAGGTGATTTACTTTACATAAGTCGTAATTTTCAAAACTTAAAAGCATTAAGATAAACTATTTACTTTAAGACCCGGTTTCCTCGAAAGAAATGCAAGGGCTTGTCACCAAAAGAAGACGGAATCCCTGACTTGTGTGTGTTGTGATAGAACATTAAAGCTACAGAAATAGGATATTGTTTTACATCCGTACAGGTTAAAATTTTAGCGTCTGTCTGTTACAAATGTTTGAGACTAACAACAGAACTAATTTTTTTCCCCTTCATTGAATACGTAAGTTACCGTAATAATAGCAGCATTTTTTTTTTAAAAAAAAAAGGCTGTATAAAAACAATATTACGCAAAATAATTGTTTCGTTTTACTCCTTGAAATGATAATAAATTGTAAAAGACAAAACTACAAACGGAAAGCGTAGCCCCTCAACCTCCAGTTTCAAGTTTTGTTGGTTCTAGTTCGGGTTGTGTCAATGAATATTTTCACTATGTTTTGCATGCTTACTGTGGCAACAGATTATCATGGAAGAAAGCAAGTACAATCTACAACAATATAAAAGCTAGCAGTATGGCCTTAGCGTGAAATTTTCACTCCTTTTTTTTAATGAAATAAAATAAAACAAAAGGACTCTTTGCGCACGCTGTAATAGAATCGGGCCACCAGAAATCAAACATCACTTAAGAATAGCACCCTTTATGTACAGTTTACTAACAGGTTCAAACTACTTCACAGCAGTCGCATTTTAACTTTGAATTGCTACAACAAACATATTTGTTTCCTGAAAAGTACTTTTACGAAAGTACTTCTTATTGTTTCTTTTAACATCCACAACATTTTAAACTGTAAAAATAAAATACCGCAATTTTGGCTGTTATTGTTATTAATTTCTAAGGATTTCTCTGATGAAAATTTTCAAATGAACCTTCATTCACATATAACGAATTTTTACTGTAAGCTCATTCACTGTTTGAGGTAAAACGGAAAGTAATTATATCAAAACTTTGTTCCACTCTCCGACTCCTTCACTTTCTCTTATTCTTTGAATCTAGTGTTAGTTTATGGCAATATTTTTCTCTACCCTTACGCATTCTGCTTCATTTCTTCTCCAAATATTCAGCCAAGCCTCATCGCAAGTGTCCAACAAGGGAATGGTAACGCTCGGGCCTGGCATTCCGGACAACGGGGTTTCGAAATCTCGTTCCGCCATCTAAATTCCTGATTAGTTTCCCAAAATTACTCCATGGATCCTGCAAAAGGCCATGGCATAAATTCCTCCCTGTTCCTTATCCCCAAACCTCTAACGACCTCAACGTCTGAAACAAAAATATATTTAACAAAATGCTAATTTCTGTCTTATGCGCAAGAAGCACTTTCTTCGTTCGCCACATGTTTCGGAATGACTCTCAATTCTCCGCCTTTTTCAAGTCTACTAGTGCTTCTATACTACGATAATTTCTGTAATCAAATCTAACTGCACACTCGTTCACTTCCTTCATCTTCAATATTTGATACCCATGATATGAGTCCCACACTATGAAGCCATACTGAAACGAGAGCCTGTCACAGGTGTTACTTGTCAGTTTACTGGCACATGTCCTCTGCGATTAAAAAAAGAAAGTGCCACAGATGCAGCACTTTTATCGTTCGCCACTTGTTTTACAATGACTCCCAACCCGCCACGTTTTTCATTTCAGCTAATGGCTCTGATCTACGATCATTTCTACGAATCTAGCTGCCTTCTATTATACCTCCTCCATCTTGTGACACCTATAATATGATTCCATGGAAACCATTGTTCTGCATCCTCTAATTGCTGTGATATCCTCAAGCTAAAGCTCTAGGTCCAGCAGCCTATTGAGATGTAGACTATTGAGCCGCGGCCTTGCCACGTTGCCTAGGGTGCAACACGAGGAGGCTAGTCTATTTTTGCACCCCAAAACATCTGAAGAAACTCTCACAGGTGACCTTCACAAACTAAACGGGTACTTCAACACTTTGTGCATTAAATTGAATATAAATCAGAGGCCAGATCTTTTAATCTAAACAATAGGCAAACCCACTATAGAACTCGAATAAAATTCAGAGGCCAATTAGTGAGGTAGAATCCTCACCCCAAAGTATCTAGGCATAGTTCTGGACCGGTCACTGACATATAAAGAACATATCCATGAAACAGCGACAAAAGTCAAAACTCGAAATAACATCCTTCACTAACTTTCAGGAACAGGTTGGAGAGCACATGCTGCAGTTCCCAGAACATCAGCTCTTGCTCTGGTATACTCAACTGCTGAATACTGCAGTCCAAGCAGCCTCGCAAAAAGGATCGACATTCAGCTAAACGACACAATGAGAACAATATCTGTAATTGTAAAATCTAAACTTACAGAATGGCTGCCTGTACTTTCTAACATCCCCCCACCAAGTCTCCAAAGAAATGTTTAAGATATCCACACCTTCCAGTTCATCAGGACTGCATACATAAAACTCCAAATAGATTAAAATCTGGGTATTCAACTTGGAAGTTTGGTCAAATGTTGATCCAAAATTATTTCAGCATAAACGAAGCATAGTGCGCTGAGTGGACCAATTCCAACCCTGACAAACAGGCACTCCTACAGGGAAACCTCCTGGATTCAACCTTCCTAGAAAAACCTAGACGGCACTGAATCTAGTGACTACAGGCGACCGTAGATGCAACTACTGGATTACTAGTGGGGAATGATAGAGAACCGTTCTTGTGACTGCGGTAACCAATAGCAAACCGTTCATCACATCGTCACGGAACCCCCTTTTAAGAGATTCAGTGCTACAATTCATCAGATTCACGAAGCAATTACAGAAGCAATCGAATGGCTGCAATCGTTGGACATCAGTCAGTAGTAACACGCATGTTTGGTTATATGTATATGATTCAATGAAGTTACTGTGTTTGTGTCCTTGTGAAGGTGAAGGTCACGGGGTTCCTACAGCTCGTGCTGCTTCCCGCAGGATTCGTGGAGGTAGAGCTCCGCATTCCCATTACAACTATTGGCACAAGAATGGTTGTGGTGAGGTCAGTGCCACGCTCCAGCCCTCTTTACCTCCACGCGAAGTTTCCTCCACGGTAGTCATTAAATAGCAGACCGAGTGATTGGCTTCGTCGGGGACTGAACCCTGGTCGTCTGGACCGCAGTCAGGCACTAAGCCACCCCTTTGTGTCCTTGTGCTTTACGAAATAAATAAAAATATAAACCATCATTCTTAAACGAGAGCCTGTCGCAGGTTTTGTATGCCAATGCCCTGAAGTGTAATAATAGTAGACTCCGAGTAAGCATGTACTTTATATGTGAGGGGGTAAAGAGATTAAAGCCAGTCCGTCAGCCTGCGTGACAACGTGAATGGACGGCACGCGTGACGCTTGTAGCCTCTGAGACGCAATCCAGACGTGTTTAGGCCGTTCTGTTGAGGTGAGGCGTGGCGTGGCGTAGAAATGCCCAGTTGTCGCCACGCTGCAGACAGGAGAACAACGCAGGGCTAGAGACGGGGCGTGAAGGGAGCCAGCTCCCTCGTCACAGCCGCAGTTTAACACTTCCTGCGCCATCTCGTCCAGGCGCTGCACGGAATGTTTAATTACAACACCCAACAGACCAAGCTTCCCATGCGTACACACACGACTGCTCCTACATAGTTCCCTGTTAAATCTGACATATAGAAGTCTCGTATTTTACATATGCATCTGAAAATCTCTTTATCAGTTTCGTGGAATCCTCCATCATTTTACACCTCGATTTAATCTTTATATCTCCCCTTCGCAACCATTATCTCCACTTCATACAATAATAGATGTTTTCCTTTGCAGATGCTAGCTTCAAAGTTTCAGTTCGGTCGTTTCTGATTATATTTAGGAACATTGCTTATTTGTTATTGTCCCGTTTCTCTTCTTTTTACTGGTATTAATTACTCTCGTATTCCTTTCACTACATTGTATTCTTCCATTAGATTAATGGCCTTGTTATGTTCAGCTTTTCGCTTTGCACGAACTCTTTACACATTCCTGCTATATATTCGTTATTTTCCTTCGCCCACTAGCGCTTTCCAGATAAATTTGTAGAGCAGTTTCGGTTGATTTATGAAGTTTATGATAATATCCTTACAGCATATTATTGGTCGTATTACGTAACTATTTTAGTCTCAGTTCGTACAGGGCGTTCGCCGGAAAACGCTACCCTCCCAGTCTGTTGCCGTCGGCAACTTGCTCGGTCAGTCGTGCCAGCAGTTTCCGCCACACGGCACCGTGAATCACCGCACTATTTAACACCTCCGCTGCCCCAACAGTGCAGTGCAGTGACCCTTACATTGTTAAGAACGGTTTCTTTGCATTGTAGATAGTTTGTGACTTCAGTCTCTTATTAATCAGTGTTGTGAATAAACGTTTCTTTGCGGTTTGGCTGGGTTGGGTCTTCATACTCTTATTAATCTGTACCGTGTTTGAGTGTGAGTAAAATTATGGTACGTTACAGTTTGCAACAAAGAATATTTCTCTACGATACATATGTGAAGAAGAAGTCGTTTAAAAAGTGTCGCAGTAAATTTCGTCGCGAATTTCCTGGCGCTTTACTGCCAGCTAAATCAACAATTCTGTGTCTGGTTAAAAAAGTAAGAGAAACGGGTTCGTTTTTAACAAAAAGAGACTGTCGGTCAACCGTATTCTCACAGAGGAGAAAATTGACGATATCGCTTTTCGACTAGAACAGTCACCCAAAAAATCATTAAGTCAGTTAGGGCAGCGTGTGTCTCGAAATATGTTCAGAAGATGTGAAATGTGCATTACACAAGAGGGTCAACACTTCCAGCATCTTTTATAAGGTAAGCTAATGAATTACGTCACATTTAAATGCTTAGCACACAAGTTTATGAAGTTTATGAAGCGTAATTATTATGAAATAGTCCGCGGCCGACGGTCGAACAATGCCGGAAACTGACCGCTCGCTCGCCGGGAGCAGTTTCTTCCTTGTAGCGCTAACAGTGGGTTGCGTTTCCCGGCGAACGCCCTGTATTTATTTGAAATTACGTTAACACACAGTGCAGGAACAAAAACTCAAACTTTGCCTCAGGATTGGATTACCAATGAAAAAAACATCCAATCCGAAATGTTTTAAAATATCTGCCATCTTTCTCTCCTTTGCAGCAAACTCATTTTTATACGCCTTTGTTTCGTACTTAAAGTATTCACTTCCTTATCAACATCTTTCTATAAGATGATCGAAAACGAAAGTTAATACAACATTATTCTTGTGTTTTTTTTGTTTTGTTTTTTTTACTCTTTGGGTGCAACAGTTCAAATCTCCTTCTAAGTCAAAAATAAAGAATCATTTCTGTATGTGCTGAGGTGAGTTGTAACAGAAAGGTGATTTTCAATCAGTACACCAAAATAGCTACACAGGAACCTAATTAATAACGTAGCATTCATATCGTTTTATTCCCTAGCTCATGAATTACAGTTTCTGATTTGATAGTAAATCAAAATAACTACTTTCTCACTCCCACTAACGTAAAAAACAATTTGGTTCCTATTACAATTACAGTAAACTGCGACGCGATCCTGTCTGAAATTTAAGAAAGAACGTCGACACAGTTTGATAAACATCGTTAAATAAACTGAGGCATGTGTTTCATAAATAAAAACCCTATTCCATTTGCTGTGACTTGTAATTATGTGCTTCGCTCCCTTATTACCAACATAATCAGTGATATTTTGCTAATCTAAGTTTAATCTGAGGCCAGAGTTGAGAACTGAGTTCATGATAGCTTACTTTGGCTATAAATAAATTAAGCAACTGTTATAGTTAACATTGTTCATTCTGCCTCTTAAAGATAAAAAGTATTTATTTATAATCAAATTTCATGTCAATATTAGCCAGAGTTACCCTCGATTCGTTCGGACAAGGCTAACCAGCTCTTATTAAATATAAATTAAAAACATGAACATTTAAATACAGAACTTCCAAAGTTAAAATAAATAATAGTATTATCAACACATCTGCATTTATTTAGTGAAACAAAACCCTACTTTCATTTAATTTTGTTTTCACTTTATTTCATACGTAATCAACGTGTTGGTTAAAATAATTTATTATGAACATTTATCATCTTATTTTTCTATTAGCCTTCATTCCTCCCAGGTGAGACCGGACTGTTGTACAGTCTGATGGACCCTTTTCAGCCAAACTAACCTAAGGGGAGGGAGTGGGAAGGAATTCGAACGTGGCCTTTGAAAGGAACAATCCTGGCTTTCGCCTGGAGGAACTGTGGAAAATCAAGGAAAACCACAGTTAGGATGGACCGAGCGGGGCGGTGTAACGGTTAGCGTTCTCGCCTCGCATTCGGGAGGACGGCGGTTCGAATCGCCGTCCGGGCATCCAGATTTGGGTTTTCCATGGTTTCCCCAAATCACTCCAGGAAAATGCCGGGATGCTTCCTTCAAAAGGCCATGGCCGAATTCCTCCCCATTCCTTGCCCCCATCCTTGCCCCCGCATCCTTTCCCGTCTCTAAAGACCTCGATGTTAAAAAGAGACGTAAAGCAGTTACAAAAAAAAAAAAAAAAAAAAAAAAAAAAAAAAAAAAAAAAAAAGTTAGTATGGCCGGACGGGATTTAACCCTCATCCTCCACCTGAGTCAGTATTATTTGTTGAGTATATAGACAGCAAGTTACATATAATTGACATCGACGAAAACGTGGTTCCTTTAAATTAGTACCACAATATTTTAACATTTGTCCTTGTGCCTTATTTATAGAGACACTAAATTCTAATCTTAATAGAAATTGCAGTCTTCTTTAAATGAGGTGGCAGCTCGATAGATATGAGCGGAATCCATGGAATAAATACTGTTGTTCCATTATTCTTTTTTGACATTATTTTTGCTTCAATTATATTTTTTGATAACTGTATCACGGTCACTGTTTTTCCATTACATAATCTACGTAATTCTAAATTTCTCAACAAAGTAATTGGTGATTCTATTTTCAATCTTAAACAATCTAAAGGTATTCCTGGTACAGCCAACAAATTAAAAAAATTCGGTAAGAAAATTTACACTTTCATTTCCATCAACCATTGAATCAATTCCTCTCCAGAAAGCAACAAGGCCAAAAAAAAATTACAGCACATCCTTCACTTGTATTTGATTTTATCGTCAACATGTTTGATTTATATTACTAACTAGCCGTAATAAGATTCTCCAAAAACTTTCTCCGCTTTCACTGCAGACTGAAGTTTTTTCTCATGTTCATCTAGAACTCTTCTATATAATTCGGTTTTCACTGAATAGTTGAACTTCATTTTGTTAATTGAATTGGTACACTATCCAGCTCTTCTACTTTCTGACTGAGAGCAAAATTCGCAGGAACTTTTAATGAATGGCTGTAGAAAGTTACATCAACGTAAATGATGAACACCCATTCGCCCGCGTCCAATAAAACTTTTTTTCTCTCTCTTGACCTACATCGCCTTCGTTAGCAAATCGAATGACACTTTTAATTACATAATTAGATTTAATTTTTTTCGCACCGTGTGGCGTCCAGTTTCAAAATCAGAAATCCTAACACGTTTATGCCTCGTGAACGCTGCTGCCTATAGCAATCAGGGACCTCTGTTGTAAGAGATATTTCTGATTCGGATTAGAGAAGAGCTGTTAATCAAATTACGTCTCGCCCAGAGACGTATTAAATGGTCGGCTCTCCTTTATGACGTTCTTTTATTTAAATTCTCCATAAATTTTACTGCTTCAGGGACGCTGGGCGCATTGCAGGAATTTAAATCTTATGGGACGAAAGGGGCCAGGGGAGCGAAATGGATTTAAGGTTATTTGTACGTGATTTAATTTACGTCGGGAAATGAGCTCTACATTTTATATCAGTATCTATGTTTACTATCGTTGGTTTGAATGTCACTGCGTCACAGGATGTTAATACAATTACCAGATAACTGTGGGCATTACTTTAATCCAGTTTACAAAATCGACAAAATTAATTTTCTTTTGTCAGTATCAGCAGTATATAATCGTTGTTTAACCTTTGCATTATAAATAAATCAGTGGTTGTGTAAACACTGTTAAATAGTCGGCTGTGTCATTTAAAGGCCATAATCACAATCGAAAATAATTATTAGCTCTTCATAAATTATAAAAGTTTTCATAGTGCAGGAAGAGTTTATTACTATGTTGTGTTGGGTAAAACCAAGACTTCTTGCAGACAACGTTTTAAAAAGCTCAATATTCTTACAATGACTTCTCAGTATATACAGGGCGTTCGCCGGGAAACGCAACCCACTGTTAGCGCTACAAGGAAGAAACTGCTCCAAGCGAGCGAGCGGTCAGTTTCCGGCATTGTTCGACCGTCGGCCGCGGACTATTTCATAATAATTACGCTTCATAAACTTCATAAACTTGTGTGCTAAGCATTTAAATGTGACGTAATTCATTAGCTTACCTTATAAAAGATGCTGGAAGTGTTGACCCTCTTGTGTAATGCACATTTCACATCTTCTGAACATATTTCGAGACACACGCTGCCCTAACTGACTTAATGATTTTTTGGGTGACTGTTCTAGTCGAAAAGCGATATCGTCAATTTTCTCCTCTGTGAGAATACGGTTGACCGACAGTCTCTTTTTGTTAAAAAATGAACCCGTTTCTCTTACTTTTTTAACCAGACGCAGAATTGTTGATTTAGCTGGCAGTAAAGCGCCAGGAAATTCGCGACGAAATTTACTGCGACACTTTTTAAACGACTTCTTCTTCACATATGTATCGTAGAGAAATATTCTTTGTTGCAAACTGTAACGTACCATAATTTTACTCACACTCAAACACGGTACAGATTAATAAGAGTATGAAGCCCCAAACCAGCCAAACCGCAAAGAAACGTTTATTCACAACACTGATTAATAAGAGACTGAAGTCACAAACTATCTACAATGCAAAGAAACCGTTCTTAACAATGTAAGGGTCACTGCACTGCACTGTTGGGGCAGCGGAGGTGTTAAACAGTGCGGTGATTCACGGTGCCGTGTGGCGGAAACTGCTGGCGCTACTGACCGAGCAAGTTGCCGACGGCAACAGACTGGGAGGGTAGCGTTTTCCGGCGAACGCCCTGTATATACACTCTCATATCCTTTGAACTTTTTAACATGTTTACATCAAATTCACAGGTACACAATTTCAATACAAGAAACAAAAATAACTTGTACAAAACACAAACATAACTTTCATTAATACAAAGTGGAGTTAATTATTTTGGGACACATCCGTTTAATAAACTTCCTAAAAGTACAAAACAATTTGCTAATAACAAAGCAGTATTTAAAGAAAAAATGAATGATTATTTTATTGGCACCTCCTACTCCATTCAAGAACTTCTACAAAAGGATTAATTGTATCTAATATGACTTTTGCAAAATTCAGCTACAGAAATTATCGTTTATTTTTTATTTTACATTTTAAGTCTTTGTAACATATAATAATTTTTCGCTATGTTTATAATGTATATTTTTTTGTATATACGAGTATATTAACCAAGACATGTTTCACATTCAAGAGGTAATTCCTCAGAAGGGCTCAGCGGAACAAAAGTAATAAATAAATAAAGGAATAATATTCTCCTTGAAATATTATGAAATAATTACCTCACCGTCTCCTTGTCAAGTATCTTATTGCCTCGCCTGTATCTCCAGTATATGTGTTCGGTATCGCCACACGCAATACCAGCAACACGTGAGTCGACTTCACGTTGTCGGAATCGATCCTGTCCCGCGTAAGAGCTGAACTCTAAATAAGCTGCGTGCGATCGACACAGACACACGTGTACATATCGACTTTCCTGTCGACTGCAAGCTGAGCAACACGTGAGTCGCCCCTTCGTGTTGGGATATACTGCGACGTAACGAATATGAAATCTGCGATATCTATATCGGATCGACCCAACCCAATCGAGTTGCGGCAATCGCGAAGACGTCTCTAGCAGGCGGCTGTGACGCAAGTATAATGTACCACAATAATTCATCACGAAATATGTCGACTACACAATTCTGCACTGCGGTATTCCATCTGAAGATCTTTTTCCGTATCATTATGTCAGCTAATTTAGCGTTTTTTTTTCAAATGATAACAGCCAGTGAGCGAAGTTTCCAAGTTGAGACTTGTCTCTGACCCGGAAAAAGTAATAACTAGGGTTCCGATCTTTATGACCAAAAATAAATAAATAAATAAACTGGGTAAACAAGCAAAAGTACAAGAAAAACATGACTGGTGTGAGTAATTACAAAATTACCCCAGGTGGTCTATCCACCCAAAGGAAGGTTCCTGTGGCAACCAACCATTCGGTTTCTGGGGAGCTTGGGATAGCACCTAAGAGAAAGTCGGAGTTCTCTGGAAAACTTCCACAAAATAGCATTGGGACCATCAACGTACAAACATTAATTCAGGCAGGAAAATTACATAACTTGACTACTGAACTTGATAAACAGAAAATCATAATACTTGCAGTACATGAAACACGTATGAATGATGACAATACAATGGATTATGGAAACTACAGGATCTTCAAGAGCAAGACCAACCGACGAGTAGGGATGTTAGCAGTGCTGCCAATCCTACGGATTTATCCGTAGATCTACGGATTTTTTATAAAAAGTTAGGATTTTCGAATTTTGTTAAAATAACTACGGATTTTTTTATGCTTTTTAGTATTTATTGATTTTTCCTTATATTGGCGTTTTTTTAAACTTTGAGCGTATAGTGTTAATGCATTACAGAATTGTGAATAGTTTCCTTGCAGCCGTAATACAAAACTATCGGTGCACTCGTTATGCGCGGTGACACGCTAGTTGGCACGGCATACAAAGCAGTGCCTTCCGAGAAGGCCTAACCGATATCCGAGAGTCAAAGCAGTTTTTAACATTTCCTATTACAGAAGATATGCTACATTTACTAAATGCCGGCAAAGTATGTATGGTCCATAAAAAAAGAGAGGGTGAGAGAGAGATAGTAGGCACATCAGCAGTAGTGATGAAAGTGACGCTGTATAAAACATGTTCAGAGATATTTCTTACTTTCAATGTAGAATATTATTTTGTATTTCGAATTTTAAAGATCATGAAATAAAAAGTATTCTTAATTTTTACTCTCTCTTCAATAATTATTGTTTCAGTCTTTTAGTTAGCGAGTCCCCACATTTTTGTGCCCAATCTACGGAAATTTTAGTGGCCATCTACGAATATTCAAATCCAAGTTGCTGGCAGCACTGGATGTTAGGAATGTCACTCATTGTTCACAAGAAACTACTGCACTCAGTGACTGAAGTCAATCCAGTTAATGACAGACTGATGTCTTAAACACAAAAATAAACAGTACACTTCCATCAACGTACACGAACCTACAAACGGGGACAACAACAAGAAACCGGACGAAACGGAAAAATTCTGGGAAAAATTGGAATCCACCATGATGAAAACATCCAAAACTGATACAAAAATCCTACTAGGGAATTTCAATGCACAAATTGGAAAAGATAAGAAATACAGAAAAACAGTAGGAAAATTCCCAGCTCACAAATTTACCAATAAAAATGGAGTGAGACTGATTGAAGTATGCCAACAAAATGACCTAAAATTATGTCAACATCATTTATGAAGAAACCAAAAAAAAAGTGGAGGTCCCCAATACAAGCGATAGGTGAATATCAGTTAGACCATGTGGCAATCTCATATAATGAACAAAAAGAAATACAAGACATTCAGGTGAGACGAGGGGCTAACATAGATTCAGATCACTACCTAACAAGAATCAAAATTAAGTTTACACCTAGGAGAATTCACAGGAAGATCCAAACCGTACAGAAAATCGATGTGAAATAAATTAAAACCTCAAAATTAAGAGAAGAATGTGAAAAACAACCAACTAGAAACTGGACAGACTTTAAAAACAAAATTATTCGAAAAGCAAGAGAGCTAATCCTACTTAAAAAGAAGAGGAAACATCCGTGGTGGAACACAACATACAATGATGCACTCGAAGATATAAAGAAGGCATTTCTAAATTTTAATAATAACAGAATGGAACTCACACACCAGGAGTTACTTAGGACCAGAAAACAAGCAGCAAGAATAACGAAAATCAAGAGAGAGTACATAAACGAACAACTGAACTCTATAGAGAATGACTTCAAGAATTATAACATGAGAGATTTCTACAAAACTTTTGAAAATCAAATCAGAGGGTACACAGCACAAAATCTGTGTATCAGGAAAGACAATGGGAAATTGGTATTAACAAACAAAGAAAATTGTGCAGAATTAGCAAAATACTTTTCAATATTACTAAATTGCCCACAACCAACAAACAGATTTTTAACAGAAGAAAGTGTGGACAGAACAAAAGAATCAGAACCCCCAAATAAAGGAGAAATCTACAGACACATTAAGAAATTCAAAAATAACAAAACATCAGGAGAGGACGGGATAGTATCAAAACTTCTGAACAACGTAGTACCCGGAACGTTAATAGAAATCACAGAAATAATACAAACAATTTGGAGAAATGAAAATATAACGGCAGACTAGAAATGTGGCATCTTTCCACCCACTTTTCAAAAAAGGAACTAGAACTGACGTGAATAGAGGGATTTCGCTACTACCAGTCACGTACAAGATATTATCCGCATGTCTACTCAAAAGAATTCAAGAACAACTGCAAAAAACATTAGTGACCTACAAGCAGGGTTCAGACCTGGAAGATCGTGCACAGAACAGATACACAATCTGAAGAGTCTACTGAAATTGATGGCACTTAGAAATAGACCCACAGTGTACATGTTCGTTGACTTTAAAAAAGCACATGACTCCATAGACAGGCAATCCTTATTTACTATCCTAAAAGAAAGGAATTTAGACGATAAAACCAGATGATTGATAGAACAGACACTAACCAAAACCACATCCAAAGTTAAATTCATGGGTGAAATATCTGAACCATTCGAAATTGGAACAGGAGTAAGACAGGGAGATGGCTTGTTACCACTACTCTTCAACATTGTACTATATAAAGTAACGAAAGAATGGGAAAAACAACCGAAACCAGAAAACTTGTGGGCACCCATAAAAATCGGTACTAAAGGACTATACTTACCATATCTGGCATTTGCTGACGACCAGGCAATCATCACAGAAAAACTAGCATGCAAATAGAAATCCTCAAGGAATACGCATTAAAAAAAAAGACCACAGAATTCATAGAGAACTAAATAGAAACGAAAAACTAGGAATAAAATATGGTGAAATCGACAGGCTAAAACAGTTTAAATATCTAGGCGAAATCATAGAACCAACAGGACTAGAATAGAAAGCACAGGAAGCAAGAGTACAGAATATGATAAAAGCAATGGCGTTAGAACAAAATATTTAAAACAAAAAATGTATTTCAGATAACACAAAGATAAGACATTATAACACGGTAATTAAGACAGCAGTTACATACGCAAGTGAAAAATTAGCAATGAACACAAACAAAGCAACAGAACAAATCAAGAAAGAAACATTATCAGAATAATCCTGGAACACAGAGTGAATGAAGATGGACAGTACAGACTTCAAACGACAGAAACCACAGAGAAAATATCAAAAATAGAATCAGACATGAAGAAAAGAAGGCTGAAATTTTATGGACATCTGACTAGACTTCTGAAGGAAAAAATCTCAAGACAAATTTTAGAATACACACAAACAGTAAAAACAACAACCACATGGATGAAGGAGGTGGAGAAAGACCTGAAGTCTGCAGGTATTGCTAAGGGAGACGTCACAGATCGAGAGATTTTTAATAGGAAGGGGAACTCATGGGAAGTTATTTCAGAGAAAATCAAAACGCATCTGGACTGCCGAAGAAAAGAAAACCGTCAGTGAATGAATGAAAAAATATCGGTCCGACAAGAAGAACATCCCAAAGAGGAACTGAACGCATCGAGTCAGGATTGCTTATCGTTCTCCATTATGGGGACATACGAAAATAATAACAATAATAAAATAGGGAAATACGCATACAAATGTGACCATAAATATGACTTAAAAATAAAAAATATGACAAAATATTTAAATTCACTATACATCAAAATATGCTCATTTATTTTATCCAGTACTGTCGCTTTCGTGCAGACAGAAGAATTTGCTTCCGTGCAGTCGTTTTGTTTAATTCATTTTAATTTCACATAATTTACCTAAATGAATTGTTTCATCTGAATTAAAATACTCCTCTCCAAATTCCCTTACGTAAATCCACAACTTCGTACTTTTAGAAAATTTTGTTTTCGGCATGACATTAGGCCTACTCACTGATTGACTGCAGGTTTGACGATGACTGAGGATTGTTTTCAAAAAATATTTCATTGAGACATTGATTGACGCGGATCGACACAGGCACTGTCGAGATTAAAAGGCGGATGGAACATTACGTTTATAGAGTGACAGTAATGTATAACCTTTATTCTTGACTATTGAATTCTACGCAATTCAGTGACAATTAGTTTTATTTTTTTCCTCCATGTTATAATGGGAGTACAGTTCTGTGAATAATTATCTTAATTTCTTCTCACCTAAATCTTTTGAATTCCCGGTACTATTAAAAATTACCCGATTTTTCCTCAAAAAATGACCATATGACCATAAATATTATCGCAATATGACCAAAACTGGCAAAATGGCCTGTATATGGATTTATATACTTCTTATATGTTTTCTTCAAAACATCATGGCCGAATTCCTTCCTTCTCCTTGTCCCCAGTTCCATCACGCCTCTAATGACCTCGATGTCGACGAGGCGTAAAGTCATAAGTAAAAAAAGTGAAGAAAACAGAGAGAGAGAAAAAAAATGACCAGTATGTTTCGGCGAATCCTGTTCATCCAACACGGACAGACATACAGTAATTATAGAAACAGTTGATTCCTTTTCTGTAGGTTATTAAGAATGCTCTGAACTTTTATCTCCAAAAGTATCTTCAGTGTGCAGATATTCTTCCAGTTGCAGTTTTAATATAGTCATAGATTCTTCTTCTTCACAACTGAAAGGAGAATGTCAGGATTTTCCTTCCATCAGTTCTAGAAACACAATGTAATATCCTAGGTTGTGTAGTACCGTTACATAAACCTACTAACTTACTTAATGTGATACCGTAGTGTAGGCTTACACGGTTTGGAAGTACTGACAGAGAATTCCGCAGATAACGTCAACATTGCCGCTTGAAGCACGAATTTCAAACACAGGAGATGTATTATTTGCAGTTGTGTGTATAATACGCCTGGCAAAAATATTAATATTTCAGCTGCAGCTTTCATAAATAATGTCACTCTGTGCAACCTATTAATTATGAACACGCCGTGAAAATAAATAAATACGTTGCGGAGTTGAGGCCGACACATTATATCGGATAGTAAAATAATACGGCTGCCGCTGCTGTGAGGGTGGCCTATCGACCGGGCGTTATTTACGCGAGATATAAGTCAGCATTAGGGTGACAATTACAGAGGGCCCGCTGCGGTTTATTCCGTGCAGCCGAGCGCGGCTCCATGCGGGCTCTCCCGCATATGTGCTTACACGCCACACTGACCACGCTCACACGGGCGTACAGGCCGAAACAGAAAAAAGACGTCGATCGAAAAGTTCGAACTACAGCAAATCATATAGGTGACTCATCAGTAGATACTTACCTATTAAGTTGTAAGTCAGTACCGAGTGTGGTGGGTGATCTGGTACGCTATGGCCTCATATTCGGGAGGACACGGGTTCGAATCCCAGTCCCGTCATCAAGGATTGGGTTATCCATGATTTCCCCAAATCAATCCAAATGAATGCCGGGATGGTTGCATCAAAAGGCCATGGCCTAATACCTCCCCGTTCGTTGCTCTTTGTCCTTTCCCGCCTCCATAGGGGCGCCCGTTAATTATGTGAGGAGAAATAACGGGGAGGTCCGACGAAATCTCACCAAAGAGGGGGGTTCGATACAAATCTCACCTCTTCTGTTCAATTCCTTCAAGAAAAGTAAAGCTAAAAAAGGTCTACAAACGACATCGATTCGAACGTTAGGGGCGGGGGTTCAAACCGCCCTTGTAAGCGGGAGAGTTAAAATGGATAAGTTACAAGTTCGTCAGCAAGGGCAGAGGGGGGGGGGGGGAGGTGCCTCAGGATATCACTTCACCATGAAAGGGGGGGGAGGGAAATCCCAACAGATCTAACCACAGGGGAGGGTTCTGATTTCCGAAAAGACACCTCAATTACCGATCGCCCCCTGATGACCTAGACGTCAACTACTCGGAAAGCCACATGCAAACAAAACAAACAAAAATGTAAATCAGTATGCTGGACCGACAGTCATAACTAGTAATGATTTAGTGAAGGCACTGGCATCCATCCTTAACACCTGTAGCGGTCATAGCTCACGCCCATTTCTTAATAATTATAAATATCATCATCATCAGTTTTCTGCTGTCGGGCACGTTTTCACTTGGCTGCTCTCCATGTTCTTCTATCTTCTGCCTTTCTCTTGAGAACCATATAGTTGCCGTCTTCCTTGATGTTGTCTATAATTTTGTACCTCCTTCTTCCTCTTATTCTCCTCCCACAGACTAGACCTTCCAAGGCGTCTTTAATCAGGCACTCCCCTCTCAACAAGTGCCCCATCCAGTTTTTCTTTCTCTCCTTTATTACTTGGAGAATTTTTCTTCTTTTACTGACCCTGTCCAGCACTTCAACATTACTTATTTTATCCACCCAGCTTATCTTCTCCATCCTCCTCCACATCCACATCTCAAACTCTTCTTACCGCTTTTCATCCTCTCGTTCCCAGTGTCCATGCCTCCAACCCATAAAGGGCCGCACTCCATACAAAACATATACCGAGTCTTTTTGTAAGTGTTTTGTCTATTTTTCCAGTTAGTATCCTCCTTTTCCTATTAAATGCTTCCTTTGCTACGGCAATGCGAGATTTTATCTCCTGATGGCACCTCAAATCTTCGGTGATCATACTCCCAAGATATTTTAACGAACTTACTTGCCTGATATCAGCTCTTCCTAACTTAATATTTATTTTTTTCCTTCCATTTCCAATCACCATACTCTTAGTTTTTGCTGCATTTATTTTCATTCCAAACTCTTGGCAAGCTTCATTTAGATCTTTCAGCATTCTGATTATAAATATAAAACAAGGTATTTATTTATTTGTATTAGAATTACAAAAGCGCACTATTAGTCTTATTTTATAAGTATCTCTGAAGGCAACGGGTAACTGGTCGCTTTGGAGTCGAGGAAAAGGAATAATTATGACGTCAAGAATGGAGAAGATTAGAGAGAGAGTCTAGGATGGCGTAACAATAGTTCGGCTATTTGGTTGAAGATGCATAAATTACTAAGCAAACAGTTCAACTGTAAATATAAAACCAACCGAACTGTTTAAAGTCTATTACGGCAACGAACGAATAAGTGAAGAAGAAAATAAAGTTTGTGATTAAGTATGAAAGATTGGGAAGTAAAAGTTCTGTTTAGTTGCGAAGCTATTGCTGAATACGTAGCCGACGAGTATTTCTAAATAAATAAAAAAGAAGACAAGGTGGCATAAATATTTTCTTCCGAATATTATAATAGGAAGATACGAGGAGGTTTTGAATTTTGTAACCTGAGAGTTACATTAAAAGTCAACTGAGTGTAAAGGAGACATACGATGCTCTCGTCCTGGCTGGTTACGACCGAAACGACACACTGAGGTAAACACAAATTAATAGTAATCAGTATAAGACACGGTCATCGAAATAAAAGACTTCATCCTCATATATAAAAGTAAAGAGAGACGACTCGTTTCTTTAGAGAAAGCTTTGCTGATATTGTATCCCAAGTTGAGGTCAGGAAAGAAGGATCATAATAATACAGTGTAGAAACTATTATGTTTCTGGATTTTTTTAAAATATAAACACTCAAAACAAACAATTTCATTTCGAAAAGAATAATACTCTTGTATTTAAGCATCAAACGGTCTATTTGTTTTGAAGATTCTGCTATGAGTATTCAAATGCGAACCGTGGCTGTCCTATGAATGCCCTTCGACATTTGTTTGATAAGATTCTTTTAAACTTCCTGATCCGCTCGGTAACGACATTTGTTTACTATTTTAGTTGAATCTTTTTCGAACATAATTCTAAAATTTACGATGTAGTAATAGTTTTCTACTTACGTTGGTATTAATAATTTTGGTAGCTGATAACTTCTGCTTTTCTAACAAAGTATGTTACACTTGTTTTTTGTTGTTGTTTTTTTTCACGGTAGTTATATGCTGTACAGTTTCCCTTGCGGCTATTTAGTTGTCTGTCGTTGCAGTCTTACATGCTTGTTATGAATGGGCTGAGAGAGCCAAAACTGTAATTATGTGAGTGGACCATGTTTTCATCATAAGTTATTATTTCATGTGTGTGTGTACGTGGAAGGAAAGTTGAAGGTATAGAAGTAGTTCATTTTTGTGTCAATTGTGATTTCTCACCTGCCAGATTAGTGTGTGTGTAATTGTTTGTTAGTGTACCTGATTGTTTAGTACCTGTTTCCGTGTTTCTCTGTATGAAAGTTTTCCGGTAGAGTGACAGTGATGTGTCTATTGATTTCCAGCATTGCATATCTGTGTTTATGTCTATCATTTTCTAGTATATCTAAGAGAAATGTCGAATTGTTTATCTCTAACATCACAGCCGTATCGAGTTTGTGGGCATGGAACACTGGCAATAAAGAATCTGAGGTACGTATTTGAAAGTAAACGTTTGCAAATTAAAACACAAAATTAATGGTATGAACTCTAGGAGCTTAAACACTGAATACAAAAACCACAAAATGAAATTCAGTAATTTATCCACCTCTTTCTGACTTGGGGCTTGTATTTCATTTTCAGTTTCAAATTTTATAATATAATTCTATGTAAAACATTTACTTTAGAAACTATTTGAAAGCTTTATACAAATTTATACTCATTTCACTGTTTCTATTGTAGGAAATTTGATTGCAATAAAGAATTGTTTACATCTTCATCACTCATGCCAGTCGAATAATCATCAAACACGTTGATTGGTAAAAGAGTAAACTAGCCTATCGTATTGGAGTAAAACTAGTACATGTTCAAGTTGGTAGCGCTGTTTGAATTTACCACGTATTATACCTCTTTGGTATATGCCGATCATAATAACGTAAACATACGCAAAATAAATTTTACCAACGGTGAAGACAATCCTTTTCATTGGTGGCAGGCTTGGCCAAAATATATCGATGTATCGAAATATCGATATTTCTCATAAAATAAACGATATTTTATTTGAAGTTTCAATTTTAAGAACCAGTTCGATGTATTTTGTACGAATCCAGTTTAATAGGTTGCATATATATTAGAAGAATATACGTACATATCTGATCTTCTGAAAGCGTCTTAAAACAAAAAGCTTTCCATCAACGGTTAAGCTATTCAGTTTTAACAGGCTTACGTTACCGTCATTTTTTTTTTCAACATATTTGAATGTTGACGATAAGGTTATTTTTATAGTTGAAGAATATTGTTTAAGCATCCGTGTTGTGACGTTGAGGGATGAACGTTAATTATCAGCTTCTGATTTCAATTGGTTTTTCAACAGTTAATGTTTTGAGAAAATTCCTGATGTGCAAGTCTCTTCTGTGTCGTCGAAAAGAGTTGTCTCTACAGTTAACTTGGTGGCACAGGTCAGTAGGATTATATCGACGTGAGAACATATAAAACAGAATTATTTTGAAGTCTACATAAGACGCATATTGGTTTAATGGATTTAAAAATCTAAAATTAATAAAATTTTCCGAAATTTCTGCATGTCTCTTTAATTTTTAGAGTTTTCTTTAATAATTTAAAGTATTTTGGGAATATCTTTAGGTAATTACTGGTTTTAGGCAAAAATGTCGACAGATCGATATTTTTTATCGATACATGTCGATACGGTTTTTAAATAAGTTTCTAGTTAATTATTGTCTTTGGAAAAAAAATATCGATATATAGACATATCGATATTTTCGCACCGATATATATATATATCGATGTTTTTATAATATCGATACGATATTTATCGATATATTTTTTTAATTTCCCATTCCTGCAGACTATTATGATGTAACCATTACCGCTTATAATATAACTGGATTTAATTAAATCCATTTAGATAAATGAAAACTGCAAGCACTGGGTGGATCTTGCGGTCCAGCACATTCTTCTCCGGTAGAACAAGTGGCTCCCAGGGCGCAGCGAGAGGTGTAGCAGGCAGCGGAGTGAAAATGAGCCGCCATCAATAAGGGCATTCAGCGGGGCTGACCCGACACGGGCCGCGGGCGACAGATAGGGGCGCGGAAACATTTAAAATAATGAAAGGCTCTGGCTGGACGGCGCGGTGCGGCGCGGGGAGGCGCCAGATAAGCAGGCGAGGCGGCGTCATTAGCGCGCTGGGGCGAATATGAGGCAGCGCGGGCGCTCCACGGGGCGACGGCTGCTGATAGCGCCGTCCTAATGGTCGATACCTGCATCCCAAACAGGGACGATATGAGACGCGAGTTCGTTCAAATCGCTCACTGCAGCAATAGCTATACTGTCAGCTCACCAACTCAATCTTATATCTTTAAATATCTGGTATATATTTGGTATCTCCGAAACGGTTCTAACGATTTTGATGAAATTTCATAAGTACATTTTTTTTTGCTTTTCAGGTTTTTAAAGCGATTACACACACAAAAAGGGAGAATTTCTTGTTTTTGGTATCTCGTAAACGGCTCTAACGCCATCTCGTAGAAGTTTCAGGTACCAGTAAGCCTACTGATGTTAGTTAAATTTCTCTTTGGTTACAGCAAGGAACTGTGCACATCACAACGCCTAGGAGCCCTTCAAGAAAAACGTATATATATATGCGTCTGAGTTAACCGGTAGAAGATCGTCCGCGATCGTGTGACCTCGAAAGGCTTCTCAAGTTCTATCTGAATTCATGAGCTTAAGAGGCGACATCAGTAAATGATTGGACTGGCTGATGATGATCTAAAATAAAGTGCTGTACTATGTGCATTCGTGGATTTCATATTTAACCGAATGCATTTCTTACGTAGGTAGCTATATACGAAATATAGTAAATATATAAAATATATCTGATAATATATGTGATACTATTTGTTATAGGAGCAACTTTGTGTTTAGACGAAATTAATTTCACTCAAATGTCTATAACGATTTTGACGAAATCTTTGATACTGAATAGAAATCGAAAGACGCCGTGCAAATCTCCATCACACAAGTACTGTATCACTATGTAAATAACTTTCAGTAAATTATTTTGGATGGTAGCAACTGATAGTATCGTTCTCAATACACTGGAGAAGAATTTGTTGAGGATTTGAAAAGACTGAGATAATAAGTAACTGGTTTAGTGAGAACATTAGGTACTGTAATACAAAAATGGAAAGGTGTAAATCGGAAATAACTTATCCACATAATTAGAAATGAACAAACTAAGAAATGGAACTCAGTAAACATAAAGGGGCTGGTGTAGATAATATTACTACAGATGTCTTAAAGATAGTAGGATGTGACATTGTACCTTATATTGAAACATTATTTAAATTGAGTTGGATACTTGCTGCTTATCAGAGGACTGGAAAAGTGCGATAGTAGTTCCGGTACATAAAGGAGGGTTGAGAAATAGTCGAAAATTATAGGCCAATCAGTTTAACATCAGTGGTAGGTAAATTAATGGAGAGATTGATATGCACCACATCAGAAATATATGTGAGGAGTTTAAGTGGTTTCTAAGTTGGCAACATGGCTTTAGGCAAGTATATGCATGCGTATCTCAGTAGGATATATGCAAGATATTTCGGATAAAATGGACAAGGGAGGCCAAATTGATAGTGTGGCACTACATGTTTCTAAGGCATTTGAAAGAGTGAGCCATAAAATGATAGTAAATAAGGTAAAAACTATTTGAATGGATGAAAAAGTTACTTGCTGGGCAGAGAAATTCTTAAAAGCTAGAAATAAAAGTGTTAGAGTAGGAAATACATTATCAAAAGATGTGGAAGTAAATATGGGAGTGCCACAGGGTAGCGTATTGGGACCATTGCTATTAGTTATTCTGATAAATAATTGTGTTGACGGTTTAATGTCAGAAGTTAGATTGATGAAAGAATGAAGGCTCTGCCAGTAGGTTAACTGTATAAAAATTTCTAGGGACTTCCATCGGGGGAGCCCCTCAGTCATATGCACCGTTTCGGAGCCATTCTCCGACTCCATCTTCTAGTCAGAAAATGGAGTCAGAATGGCCCCCAGAACGTCGCATCTGATCGACACACTGCCCCGAGAGGTTTTTGTGGCGAAGTTGGGTTGCTTAGATATGACAAAAAGATATACAATTGGATCAAAATGGCAGAAGACTGTTGCAGGATGTTATAGACAGGATATCTATCTTTGTATGTCAGCATGGAATGAAGATAAATGCAAAGGAGAGTCAGCAGCTTATTAGGTGCACAAATAAAAAAACTAAAGGTTGATTGTGATTATAAGGTAGGACTGTTGATAAAATATCGATATATCGATATTTTTTTAAAAAATATCGATATTTATGAGTGATATTTTTAGGACGATATATCGATATATCGATATTGAAATCTGGATATCGGAGTCCGATATTTTTTAAAAATAAGTTGTTATTTTCCGTTTTCCTCGTAGAATATTCCAAGTTATTATTGGAGGGAAAACGATTACCTGTGTTGCACATGCAATACATTTTCATAGATACAATTTTAAGAAACAATAAACGATCCGAGCACATGGAGAAACAGGGCCGCCGTAAGTGGGCGTGCAAGGCAGCATATTACGTAGCGGGCGACCTTTTTTTTTTAGCTCAACAGCTGCTTCGGGTGGTCGGCGGCGACACTCTGGATGGTAACAATGGGGGCGGCAATCTCACAGTTTTTTGACCCGGTTCGGAAATTTCCTATATCCACCACTGGCTGTAGTTGGACAGGGGGCGGCATAATCGCTATTGCACGCGGGCGCTCAAACAGCTAGCGGCGGGCCTGTGAAGAAGTAAAAAACGAAGGTAAAATAACTCATTCAATATTCATTAGAATTCTTGTCTGGACATTTTGAAAAGTTTTTAAAATTTGTCTTCAATCAATGCAAAAGTATTAGCATTAAGAAACTAATCTTAATGTACCAGGTATGGGTAGGGTTGCCAGATAGCCGGAAAATCCGGGAATGTCCCGGAATTTTTTGTCTGATCTCGTGTCCAGGAAACATGCGTTACTGTCCCGGAATTTCCGTATACTAGATTTTTTCTCAAACTCAGTTCACCACGGTGGCCATGAGGCCAAGCCAAGTATCCCATGCTCCAAGCGGGAGAATGGAATGTCCCTTAAATCAGAGGAATTGAAACTGACAGGAAAATACTCTTTAAATTTTCTGGGACTTTGAAAATTCTAGACGCAGTTAACATTAACTCCCTTTATACAGAGTTCACATGTCTGAAAAGTGTTTTTCAGGTTCTTCCCAAAGACTTTCCAAACGATAAAATCTGGGCCAATTTCTTTAGAATAATCATTTTTAATGATTTTGAATATTTTTAAAAAAAGTTG
This sequence comes from Vandiemenella viatica, assembly GCA_031002005.1. Classification (NCBI taxonomy): domain Eukaryota; kingdom Metazoa; phylum Arthropoda; class Insecta; order Orthoptera; family Morabidae; genus Vandiemenella; species Vandiemenella viatica. The sequence goes on from JARYHS010011408.1 coordinate 27,847,645, forward strand.
GTTTTATTTTTTCAATTCCAACAAGCAATGACTTTTACGAGACAAGTTTTAGCGCGTTGAATAATTTATGAAATAAGAACGAAACAGAACGTTTATGGATTTGATCAAGGCTGAACTGCAAACTCAATCAATTTTGAAGACTCTTGCTGAAAAATTTATCAGTTTTGCAAAGCAGTGACGGAGAAATATTTATGAAAATGGCAAAATCTAATAATAAATATTTTAAAAGTAGTTGATTAAGATCTATTTTGATTGATGTTGATTTTGAGTTAGCAAAAGATAGATGCTAATTTTTTTTTATTTGTTGATAAAGCCTGATGCTGATTTTCTGCCTAATTTTAATTAATGAGCCTAACAGAAGTGTTCAGTTTTTGTTTAATATTTTTGAGATTTTGATTGATAATACCCGATGTTGATTTTGTACCAAAGTAAAAAATTCCTAACGAGGTGGCTAATTTTTGTTTTAAGTTTAGAATTTTTCCTTTTGATTCATAATACCTGATGTTGACTTTCTACCATAGTTTAATTAACAAACTTAAAAGAGGTGCTATATATACGTTTGATAGCATATTTACCTAAAATAGAATTTTTTAGTAATTTGCATTTTTGTTCACTCTTTAAACATACCGCTAAAATACTTTTTAGACACAGAAATCTCCCGGAAATTATAAGTCTGTATCTGGCACTCCACAGTTAAATATTTCGCGCGAATTGGATACGCTTCTTGTTCCTTACCAACAGAAGAATTGAGCTCCAAAATTATGTCACTTACGAATTTATTAAGATAAGAAATTGAAAAAAAGAATATACCACTTTTGGATTGCCTTTACAAAGCGCTATGCTAAAATCTTATTATTATAGATTGGTGCCTTTAAAAAACAATTTGTTAACGCCAAGGGAACTGCCTTGACAGTAGCGGCTCTAGGATATTTTCAAGCCGGGGAAAAACTGAGATTGCCGCCTCTTCAAAATTTGTTGCCAGCCAGACCCCGAGAATCGCCTCCTTGATTGTTGGCCAAATGCATCGATGTCATCACTTTAACTGTTTGCCAAACGCATTGTTGGACACGATTTTGCCGCCCCCCACCCCTCAAGTTATCGCCCAGAGCAAGTACCCCAGTTTGCCCCCACCCCTCGCCCTAAATCCTGCAGTCCACCTAGAATCTCAGCTTTAAAATTTTTTATTATGGTAAAGCGTTATCCATTTGCAAAGCAATATCAAAGAAGGGGAAATTTTCAATTAATGTAGGCAGTTCTCCATTTATAGGAGAAGAAACAACGGGAACAACATGAGTTCTTGCTCTTGAAAAGTATGTCCAATGAAGTTTCTGACACGAGTTTTGGTGCAAAATTTGACTTCATTCACGACCTTAGTTTGGAACTTTTTTGGATTTGAAACTCTTTTAAATGACTATGACATTCTCTCATCATAATTCTATGCAACATCCAGTTGTCCTAGAAAATGGTAATTTGGTAAACATACTTGGTTTCATGCCCACAGTATAAGAAAAGTTCCTGTGTTTTTTCAATGCCAATCTAAAAGCTGAAACGTCTTAGAGAAAATTTGTACATTAATTGCTTTCTTCTTGATGAGGCTATATGCCTTAAATTTCAGTTTTGCACAAAGATCAGAAGCATAAAAAACACAATTAATTTTACTTTGTTACTACATTTAATTTGGAAGTTACAAGTAGTCCTACACCGATGGTAACAATGCAGACACGGCGTCGCTCGCACAGAACGAATCGAACTCGAACCCGTTGTTTTACATGAGCGTGCGTTGTCGAGGAAAGTATTTTGACATGAAAATTGGATGTAAGCAGGAATATTGATAAATTCTGATACACAATCTTTGCTAAGGTGCAAACATTTGGTCCAAAAAAGTAAGAAGACTCAGAATAAGCTATCAACCTACAAAAAGAAATTAAATTCCACATAAAACAATACTTGTAAAAAAAAAGTGACTTGGTCATTATGCAAACTCTGACAATATAACATTAACCTAAATAAATGCCTCTACAATGTTGCATTATTGAGCTTTTAAACTCACAAAAGCCAAGATTTCCCTCGATGCTCTTTCTGGATTCACAAGTCTTCGAGTAAATCATAAACATTATGCCTTTCCTTTTAGTAAAGTAGTAGTATAATGGCTAAATCACAATTTTAAAAATTATGATTTATGCGTAACGTCATGAAAAAACTTTTTTTTTCAGAAAATCAAAACTTGATTCAGAAAAATATCTCACAACTCTTCATCATTAAATAGCCACAAGACTTCGCCCTTTTTTAAAATGATTTGTTTTTGTAACTTTGTTTTTATTAATAATAGGGTCGATATATTGATATATCGATACTTTTTCTTCGATATATCGAATCCGATATAAATATTTTTTTAAACATCGATATATCGAAAATCCGATATTTTTTAAAATATCAACAGCCCTATTATAAGGTGGGGAAAGAATAGTTTGTTGAAAATATTCTAGGGCCAATATTAAAAACAAAGAATACAATTTAAAATTCCTAACAAAGAATTCATTAGAAGCAAATAAATTAATCTTTAAAATGGAACTTTATTAAGGACTTTTGTTATGCATGAAAGAAGGGTTTGACTTGATTAACCTTATTGCATAGTGATTGAAACTCATATTTTAAAATAACAGCAAATTTTAATATAGATGGACGAACACATTTTGACTGCGGGAAGCAAATTCTGTTTCCTTAAACGCAATAGGGTAAATGCATGTATTATTTTTATATTTTAAATCAATTATTTACCGTGTTATATAACCGTAAAAACTATAATGTTGATGAAAATATTAAAATTTTACATTAAAAAATATTTTAAAACTGTAATCCAGTTCCGATGATTTAAACGCCGCCAGTTTAGCGCGCTGCACTGTGACGTCATTGTACAAGACTGCATTGGCGTATTCTATATTGTGGAGTGTTATAGCTCAAAAGGTTTATGTTTTATAACTAATAACTTCGGTATGGAAAGAGGTCTAAAACCATTTTACAAATATTGTATTTTACCTATGTGGAAAAATACGATAAGAAATGCACCTGATAAAGTGTAATTTTATGTCCCGCGAGATGCGAATGTAAGAAAAATGTGGTGTATAGCTATAAGACGTAAGGAATCTTCAACTAGTTGTATATATTGTCGTGAATATCATAATGCAACTATATAATGTTTAATGTTATGTTAAATTTGTTATAATGCATAACAATTCGTTACCGTTTCAAACTCTAATCATAACATAGGTTACAAAAATTTAAAAGGTATATTTTCCAAATCATTTCTTATTCAACCTTCTAAAGCCATCAAAGACGACCATTCAGACATTTTAAAAACGAATTTCAATCTCCTGAATATATTTTGAAGTGTATATGTCTATCTGAACTCATGTCTATAAGACTCCAAAACATTTAATGACTGAACTGGCTGATAATGATATGTCTGTGGTACAGTCATTTCCTCAAAAGCGCCTACAAAAAAAATTGTCTTTTAATTACAAATTTTTGTATATATTACCTAGAGTTAGCGTGGCGTAAGCGGTAAGGAGTCCGCTTCCTAATTTTCCAAACCGGGTTTTATCAAATATTTCTATTTTTTTTTTTTTTTTATCTTCAGACATTTCCTAATATTCCTTGCCAAAAGCCATTGAAATTTGGTTAGGAGGCGAATCTGTTTTCGTCACGTACTTTATTTTGTTTTCAACCATTTGCACCCAATCACTTCGAGGAATTAAACATATCGATCGTAGAAGAAAGAAAACATCGATCTTTTCGATGTTACGTATTACCTTTAAAATATTTCTTGACGATATACAAGTATAGAAAAGACGAAAATGAAATAAAGTAAAAAATAATACCTATTTCAATTTTTTTTTTAAAAACCACCAAAACTTATTAACAAAACGTGAAAAAATTATGTAAGAATGAAGATTTTCCTGTCGTATGTTTGCAGTGAAGTCCTCACGTGTGTACCTGTGTTGTGTTGTAAAAATAGAATCCGGTGGTACACCCGTGAGGACTCCATTTCGCATCAACGATTTTCTGAAAAAAATGATTTTCTGTTACTCTCTTCAAAGCTCATAAAAATGACGGCCTTAACAGAGTGTCCCGGCAAGTCATTTCCTTTCCTTTGATTAACTTAGTATAATTGTTATAAAACAACGCGCAATGTAATTCCTTGTGTCTTACCTGTAACACAATCTATTAATTGTTACTCTGGTCCTGGGAGCATTTAAACTTTGCCACAAACTCCGTTAATATACCTGACCTATATTTCATAGTCTGTTACTCCGGCGTGTCCTTTGATTCACATTAGACGTATCTAATACGTAACTAATACTGTAAAAGAGAAAATCTAACACCTTGCAGCTTTCACTCCTCCAACGTCAGCGATTGTAGAATCTGGATTTGATGCAAAATACGTTTTCATCATGAAAACATCGGTTTTTTGATAGATTATCTTACAAAACTGCTTGCATTCAATATTTATTATATGAGTATTCTTGCAAGAATGAAATATTTCACCAATTATGGCTATAAATTACAATAAAACTTAAAGACAATCATGAACTTATAAAAAATCCCTATAACTACGCCTTAGTTTACAATATGAACGTGTACTTTGTTGCGTTTCGCGAAGTTACATTTCCCTTGTATTTTTAACAGTTTTGATTAACTGAAATTAATACATAAAAAGCGAATAAATAGGAAAAAACGGAGTAGCGGTAATTCTACAGTAATAAAGCTTTCAAATAAAAATATTAAACGTATAGTATTAATCTGGTAATAGGCCATGTTTCCGCAGTTGTGGGACAGTAATTTTATAAATAATTCCGTCAAAAACAAACGTTTGGCGAATTTTGGTTTTATATGATTCCATCCAAATTTATAAAATTACTAGACGTATATTTGCATTCCATGCATATTCCCTATTCACGCAAGAATAACTCAACAGATTTTAATATAGTTCCAAACACTGTGCAGTCCAGTTTGCCGTGACTAAAATGAGATGTATTTAATGTTGATGCGGCATCAGCAAGCTGAGAATCGCAGATAAACGAGTCTGTTCATTTGCGTATTCGATTCGTTGAACGCGATTCATGCAAAAACTGCGTATCTGATTTTGATTGTGTTTCGAACAAGTTGAAGCCAATGGTCCTAAAAGTAAAACTGAAAATGTTTCTTTTTGATGTGACGTCGAAGACAAAAACTAAGATAAACCTGACTGCAAAGTAGGGTTGTAACGGAGGTCATCTTAGTGGATGCAGATGCAGATGCGGATGTTCAGTCTGATGCGGATGTGCAATGAGAAAGAATAAGATATATATTTTGTAATGTAAAGAAAACATCTGCTATACTTCCTCATTAAAACTTGCCGATGCGGATTTGAAATAGGGGCAGAATTTCATGCGGAAGTTCCGCACTTGCGGATGCAGATGTAGAGCTCCGTTACACCCTACTGGAGATCCATCTAAAGATTAGTGATTTGTCGCAGTCGTAATATTTGGTGGGATACGATAGTCGTGCATCGATGTCTAGTCTCGTTTTCTTTATCACTGCCCGTGTGATCTCTGCCGGCCATATGCCGAAAATACAGTACAGAGGCCCGAGCCTGGTCGTAAGCTCGAGCCATACAGTGGGCTCGGTCTGTGGGGGGACGAAGCCACGCCGGTACTCACTCCTTCAATCGGAACAGATATGAACTGAACTGCAGTCTTAAGGTCGCTAAGGAACCGAAAAATTAGGTAACTGAAATATCAAAAAGTGGAGCGTATGTGTCTTCTTGTTATTTGATACTTGCTGTTGTATCATTTTATAATATTTTAGGAGTTTACTTTTGGAAAATTCTCATACTTAAAAACCGTACACAACTCTACGTTACTGAAAAAGTAAAAATCGGCAAACTGCACCACATTTCAACACTTGTGTGGAGTAAAGAACAGCTGTAAATAACCACGTTAGAACTATGTGTGCTGATATGAATGGTGTCTATTATCCTTGTCATCAATTTCTCATCCATCATTTATACGCATATTTCGTTCACTTTTTATGTATCTATAGATTGGGCAGAAGTAAACACCTGTTCTCCTACAAATATAAAACAAACTTAAATTTTTTAAATACAAGGATCGTATGTTACCAGGAACAAGACGGATACAGTTCGACGCTAGATTGATTATATATCCTCTGATGATGACTATAAAAAAGATGATTTACTTACTATACGGAAATTTAGACCAAATATACCCATAAGTGTGTAAAGAAACTAGGAAGATTTCATGCATGATTGCTACAGTACAAGTACTGCAAGCGAGCGGGTTTTTAGCAGAGCTGGTTTCATCATTTCAGAAAAGTGGAATAATCTTTTTCCTAACCATATGAATGATTATTCGGTTATTTACACTCACGTATGAGAATGATATCAGTTATGTCGTAATAGTGTGTTCGATGTTGCACATTAATTGTTACAAATCCTTACAAGACGTCACTCTATACTCTATGTATATCAGTAACAGTGGATAACTTATGTTACGGTTTTCCTTACCCCGTGATCTGATCTCACGGCTTGTAATACTTCCAATACACATGTTTATCAAACACATAAACTTTACACATCATATCTGCTGCAGCTCAGTTGACAGATCATACACAAGTAGTAGTCATTGATATACTGTAGTTTCTAGAGTACTCGTGCTATAATCTTGCCCAGTTTTCTGAGCTGTACTACCCTTGAGGAAGACACTATGAGCTATTCCTGCATTGCCGAGCCTTCGTTATCCACCAAGCCTTCGTTTGTCCACCGAGTCTTCGTTAGTTTACCGAGCCTGGGGAATCTCCAGCGGTCACACGAGTAGAGAGGGCCGGTCATAGGAATAACCGAGCGAGTTTTGACGTTAGTAGATGGCAAGTTGCACGACACTAATACATATGTACCAACAGCATCACATTATTCAGGTTATACTTCATAAGATTGGGGTGTAGAAACTATATTTTTGTGTTTTTGCACTATTTTAAAACATAAACACTCAAACAGAAAATTAATTTTCTAAAAGAATATTACTTCTATGTTTAAGTATCAAATGGTTTATTCCCTTTGAAGATATTATCACGAGTGATGAAACTGCATTCATGGTCGTTCTGTCAGTGACCTTTGACATTTGACTGATAAGACCCTGTTATGCATCCCGTTAAGCTACTCCCGTAAATATGACAGAATTTGTGTTTGCCTCAAAACCCTTCTCCTAAAAAATATTTTATCGTGACTACCAGATATTGTTTCACGTAGGAAATTGTATTGTGTAAATACAAACCACCATTAAAAAATTTTAATGTTGAGTTCCACTGCTCCTACAAAAGTCATACAACCGAAAAAAAATATTGTTCCATATAAACCTTAAACCACTAAACTGATACCTGACATGCAAATAGGACATTATTTCTCAAATAACTCTCTATCTAGGTGGCCAGTGAGAAAATTTCGCGAATGATACACGATGAATAGGGAGGTCTGTTGTTTGTGGTAGAGTGAAAGACGAACTGGCGAATTCGGAACAATAACTCATTTGTCAACTGTAATACTGTAGGTACGTAACAAAACACTTACAACATCTTACGAAACAATTAGAAATGATGAAATGTTTCAGTAGCAAAAACAAAAATGTGGGGAAAGCTCCTTATTCTAGAAAACATACATAGTTTATCCATAACTTTGTCATATGCCGCGCTGCTATCTAGCGGTTTGCGATCACTCATTATCGATGTCAACGATACCTAGTAGCTTGGTTCTGAACTGTTTCATTTTGTACCGAGAACTGTTTATTTGCTAACTGAAACATTGAGCAGTAATGTGATCACGGCCTGTGTGAAAATAATTCGATATATTGTGCTGCTATCTAGTGGTATTACGATCACTCATTATCGACCCCAGCGAAGCCTAGTAGCTTGGCTCTGAACTGCTTCATTTTGTACCAAGAATTATTTAGTAATTTTCTGAAACATTGAGCAGTAATTCGAGCACGGCCTGTGTGAAAATTTCGATGTATGGTGCTGCTATCTAGCGTTAAGGTGATCACTTTCTGGATGCCAGCGAAGCCTGTTAGCTTGACTCTGAACTATCAAATACCGGTGACGATTATCCACAATTTTGCTATTTAAGTGTTGAATTTCGAAAAATTCCTTTCCTAATTAATTGTGTTAGCGAAGAAAAATCAGTCTTGAAAATAAATGATAACTCTAACTTTGTTGTAGGCCATGTTCCGCAGTTGTTGCATAAATATTTTCTTAAATAAAAATCCGTCTTCTAACAACTGGTTTTATTTTTAACTTTCCTCTACCAGACGCGTTTCGCCCTTCTGGAGTGGGACATCGTCAGTGGTAAAAATTGTAGTGGCTATCACATGTCAGTCCAGAACAGCACCTTCCGCATTTTTCTGCACCGTTGTACCTTCCTACAGTTTACCATTGTCTTCTTTAATATTGTTCACTTCACTTTGTATATACAAAACAAACAAATCGCTTTAGACACAATAACAATTTCGGTGTAGTTAAAAGTGCAATTTAACAGAAAATTAAATAAAATAAAGTGAAGTGAACAATATTAAAGAAGATAATGGTAAACTGTAGGAAGGCACAACGGTGCAGAAAAATGCGGAAGGTGCTGTTCTGGACTGACATGTGCTAGCCACTACAATTTTTACCACTGACGATGTCCCACTCCAGAAGGGCGAAACGCGTCTGGTAGAGGAAAGTTAAAAATAAAACCAGTTGTTAGAAGACGGATTTTTATTTAAAAAAATATAAATGATAACTCATTTATTGATTTTACTTTAGAGGGTGAAAGATGGCTTGTCACAAAGATAAAACCTTTTAGAAATGATGTGGGTGATTATATTTGTGTACATTGCGAAAGCTTAGGTATTACGTTTGGATGTACCTGCGTGACCTGAGACATGTTAGGGCGTGACCCTGTTCACCGTCGGCCGGCGCCCCTGATCACTAATAGAGCGCCGGCAGAGTGGCGCTCGCTCGCTCGCTCTCTCAGGCATTACCAAACCGAATGCCATTCTCCCGCATTAAATATTCCGGCGGCCCGGGCGGTCTCGCCGAAAGGGCTTTCAGGGAAGAGTGGGACGGCAGGTGGCGGCTCCATTACCAGGAACCACAGGCTTTAAACAACTGGTCCTAGCAGACAGACCTATCTCTCAAGGAAAACTATGCTAATCAATTCCCTACATCTCAAATATTCCTGAACAAACGAAAACAACTTATTTTTTTAACAGCAATGGGTTCTTATAGGTTATTTATCCATCTAATGCAGTTACATAAAACTTTATTTTGGTATACGCGTTTGAATTGTACTGAATCATCATAGGTGCCAATTTTTTATCTCTTTATTGCATTTCGGTCGGGAAATGTTCCATCTCAGTCTTTTGTTTCCAGGTTTAAATATGATAAGGGAATATAAAATTGGTACCGATGACAATCTAATAAAAGAGAAACGCTTATTTAGATGGATTAGACGGAATAATAAAAAAATAAAAAAAAACATGAACCCATTATTATTACAGTAACTAACGAAAAAGCCCTAAATATCAATATGATTCATACGTTCGACTGTTTATTCAGGAAGCACGTTTAAAAAAAATTAAAAATTAAATAAAATTAAAAAAAATTCTAAGACATTTACACAGTTTGACAACGTAGCATTCGATCTGAAATATTACCTAATTTGGAAAAGCAGCATAGAATTAATATGTGATCAAAACATTAACAGGAAAATCTATATTTAATTTCCATTGCTAACTTGAATTTTCTATAAAAAATGGGAGTTGAGAATGAAATTTAATGTAATGAAAAGTGGGTATAAACACACGTTAGCAAAGGAAATTGTGATGGCAGGAAACCTGCTTATGAATGTGAACGAAGCCAGTGTTGTGGATGGAATTAGTAGCAACGATGGCTATACAAGGGAAACAGGATTTTTTTATAAGTGTGATATGGAATAACGATGCGAAGCAAAGACGTAACGGGGTAGCTTATAATGCATGTTATGTGTCTAATACACGTATGCCACCGAAACCTACTCATTGAGGAAGTGGAATATCGGTAACATTTAAGCCAGTGAAATAAAATTTCTAAGTAGGGGGTGTAAGGTATGGATAGCATAAGGAATGTTTTATTAGCAACACAAGGCAGAAGATCGTCTGAAAGAAAAAATAGAGAAGGCAAGCACTAAGATGTTGTGGGCATGTTAAGAGAATTGGGGAATATCAAGAAAACCACATGAAATAAAGAAATATATCAAACGGCCCAGAGAAAGACGAAAAAATAAATAGCTGGCAGCAGTAAAGGAGAGGACAGGAATGGGATATAGTGATGAAGAAGGGTTGGTGGGAAAGAGGAAGAAGGTGGAATCTTGTGTGCAAAGCAGAGTCTGTAGCGGGCTGATGGTGTAGAGAACTCAGAATTTCACACTAAAATGAAATTGTAACTTATCTGTATTGCCATCGAAAGTTAGCATATTATAGTTTGTGATGTCACAATTCGTGTCCGAGTATGCAGGGTAAGCGGTAACACTCTGGCCTTGTATTCAGGAGGTCATGGGTTCGAATCCCCATCTGTCATTCAAATTCGGTTTTCCATGGTTTCCCGAAATCACTCCAGGTGAATGCTAGGAAGGTAGCTTGAAAGCATATTGCCGAATATCTTCCCTTTCCTTTCCCTCCGCTTTTTCCCGCCTCTAATTATCGCGACGTCAACATTGCGTGAAGACACTGGCAATTAAAAAAAAGGCATTGGCAGTAATTGAGGACTGCCGACAAAAGTGAAGACTTAAAACTATGAAATAACAGCGGTTTTTATGGATTTTCAAATTGATTGTTGTATCAAAAATTGAAATATATCATTTTGCCATTTTAGTATGAATACCTGTATTTTGACCTGATAATTCTATAGCATATGCTAATAAACAATTTGAAATAAAAGTCAGTTTACGTGTTTGGATTTTAATTGCAAAATGTAAGGCTTTCTGCAAATTTTATAATCCAAAGTTTTGATATTATAAGCTAATAAACAGTAATTTTGCCTAAGTAAACAATTTTTGAAATTCAACACATAAATCTAAAATTGTTATAAAATTTTATTCAATTATTAATTTTAAAATCCACGGAAAAAATACCGCCCGAACAACTATAAATCTGTTTTACCACGGTAGTAAGATCAGTCCTAAGCCACTACGAAAGTGTCATTGAATGATATGCTACAGAAGTTAAACATAACAATATTAATAAACAAAGGAAAGCACTGCCAGAGGTCAATTTATAGGTTCCTAAAAATTCCAGCCGAGACCGACATTCCAACCGCTGAACTTCACGTCTCCATTCACGCGCGTTAACCAACCTAAACCACCAGACCGCTGTTTCAAAGCAACTCGTTAAACTTATAACCACCGTGTATACATACTGCTAATATTAGCACTTCAGTGACGCAAACTGGTAAGATTTTACCCACCCAAAAATAGCCTAACGCTTCTAATGATGTTTCCACTTCAAAACTAAAAATCTAACTTAGTCCACGACCAGATAAAAGGTCCCCGGTTCGAATGACTGTTTTGGCGGCGTTTTTCATTGATCATTAACCCGACCGTCACCTCTGGAGTAGCTTGCTGTGAAAAGTGAAGTACGCCAGAACGCTTCCATGGTTCGGATTTCACCTTAACTTGTAGGACCCCTGTTCTAGGTAGGATTTCCGGGTTAGGTTAAGGAGGCTACGAGAGGGGAAAAATGCGCAGCCAATAGAAACCTTGTCACCAGGTTCTTGCGAACACACGGAATTATTATTAAATAAAAATATTTGTATCAGTAGTTATTCAGCTTGAAAGATCACATCATGATGAATGTGATACCAAAAGAAGAACCGCGGTAGCTTGTATTATGTGACTGTAATTTGGACTGTTTTCCTGGTTACCCGAGACAAATGTTTTTCTAGACAGTTATGAATGTATGATTTTCTCAATATTAAATTTGGGACACGCTCAGCAGAATATTCTCTGGGGCATTATCTGTTATTACCAATGTAGCATTGACCCCAATAATCATTACAAACTGGATTCAATACAAGCTCGCAACCAATATTCGTCCGCCGAATTTTTATTTGGACCAGTAAACTGGAAAATGCGAGTTGCCCGTATTAAATGCAGGGCCGTAATAAAATGTTGTTACGAGAAAATAAATAACAAATTCTTGCAATACAGTGAAATGAACTGGATTTGCTAACAAGTGCAGAGGCGGAATTTGATTCAGGTTACTGTTTCGCCAGAGGCGGCGACAGCTTTCTGAGAGTGGGTTTAATGCTGAACATGACCCGCAAAGAGCCTGCGGTCGTTTCCGATCACAATGAATACCGGTGCACCTGATAAAGCTTTTAATGTGCGTTGTGAGTTAATTGGGTTAATTATCTGTGCGCCATTATTTTATTTGGAGTGGTGCGGAGTGTGCTACCTCGGGTATCACTCGCCAATACGAGCCCCGTCTCAATATCCATAGTAGATTATCCGTGCAAAAATTTGCGAATACGATGAATAGTAAGGTGGGGGGTTTCTAATAGGATGAGAGAAGAACCGCCTCATCTGTTTCAGTTGTTTATTTCTTTAGTGTAATAGGTACGTAACGAAAATCGGCGCCAGTGAAGCAGTTTATTAATATCTCTCTGATTTGTGCTACTGCTCTCTAGCTGCGTGGCTCTGTACTGTCACCGAGCGTGGTGGGTGAACGGTTAGCGTTCTGGCCTCGCATTCTGGTGGACGCGAGTTCGAATCCCCGTCCGGGCATCTAGATTTGGGTTTTCCATGGTTTCCCCAAATCACTCCAGGCAAATGCTGGGACACTTCCTTCCCGTTCCTTGTCCCCAGTGCCATCCCGCCTCTGATGACCTGCCGTCGACGAGGCGTGAAGCAATAAGGGGTCTTGGAGTATTTGGTCGTTTCATTCACTTTACTTCATTTGATGCGTAACACATTTCGGCAATGTATGAACTTGAATCAATTACCCTATAGTTTAGTGAGCAGAAATGGGGTAGTCAAAATTTAGTTTTCAGTCAGTGTTGAACAAAAACTAAAAAACTGTGCTGAAAGATATGACTTGAAAATCTTCTGTATGTGGAGTTGCCTCTGTACAGAAACAATCAGATTTAAAGTCCTGCACCTTATAAAATCATGTCAAACTTGATTTGTTCGTAAAAACAAATCACAATGAATTTGATTAAGAGGACCTATAGTACTATTCAATACTCGCAAAAGTCAAAACAATTCCGAATTTTCTCAGTTCCGGTTGGCGGTAAAATCGAAGCGAATGGGTTTGAAAAGAATTGTTTAGTACCAAATCTCGATAACTGAGCCACAAATTCAAATTATGTTATGACATTGTTGGTCGGGAGATACCGAAGGATTATTCGGCCGCCGATTGGCGGAGTTTTCGATTTTCCGCGCAATGCGCCTCTTGTAGTGACTACCTAACCTAACCCGGTAATCCTATCGAGTATAGGGAACCTACTGTTTAACGTGGAATGCGATCCACGGAAGCGTTCTCGCGAACTTCAGATTACACAGCAAGCTGTGCCAGAGGTGAAGGTCAGGTTAACAGTTTTTGAAAATCCTAACCGAGGCCGGAATTTAAACCGGGGGGACTTTTGATACCACGAGTCCATTAACTGCGTGACCTGTTTGGAACCCCCCCCCCCTTATCTGTTGGTGAGATTTGATAAGATGTAAGGTCCCTCCCCTTACTGATATTTACCTTATAATTTTAATGTTTAGATAATTTTATTTATTTGATATGTTCATGTATTTTTGTCACTAAATACTGATGCGTTAATATCGATGTCTTCAATGTCTACATTTTACTGTAAAATAAGAGGGAAAAAATGATAGAAAAAGTTGACGTGAGGTTTTTGTTAACCCCCCCCCTTTTCCATTTAAATGAAATTTAGTGATATTTTGTCGGATCCACCCTCCTCCCATATTTTATGCTCACGTAGTTAAACGACGTCGGTGTTCGATATCTAGTCAGTCACTCAGTCACCTGAGCCACGCATATTTTTTGTATATAAGAAGATATGTCCTCAAGAAGTGCAAGAAAATTTTTTGGTAATATGAAACGGAATTTTTATAAGTTTTGAGCTTTTTGTAGCCTATTTGGTTGTGTAAACAAAACGCACTGCTTGCCTTTTGGACGCAATTAAAAGTCCCCTTGCCACACTCGTCAGCCGCCACTGACCAGAAGCCATTAGCCGCTCCTGAGGGCCGCGAGAGGCCGTGTCCCTGACAGCCGGTGCGATTGTTGGTTGATTACGTTTAGGGGCGCCGCACTGGACGAGGCTCGGTTTTGATTGCGAGATCATTACGGAAATCAATTAGGCGGAGGGAGCCGATGTTCAACTGCAGCCGCTCTTCAGGCGGGACGCTGGAAATGAAAGCTCTGCACCAGGGACACGAAAGTGCACTGCTATGAGCACTCCGGATATATGTATAATACAGGGCGTTCGCCTTGAAACGCTACCCACTGTTAGCGCTACAAGGAAGAAACTGCTCCCGGCGAGCGAGCGCTCAGTTTCCGGCATTGTTCGACCGTCGGCCGCGGACTATTTCATAATAATTACGCTTCATAAACTTCATAAACTTGTGTGCTAAGCATTTAAATGTGACGTAATTCATTAGCTTACCTTATAAAAGATGCTCTCTTGTGTAATGCACATTTCACATCTTCTGAACATATTTCGAGACACACGCTGCCCTAACTGACTTAATGATTTTTTGGTGACTGTTCTAGTCGAAAAGCGATATCGTCAATTTTCTCCTCTGTGAGAATACGGTTGACCGACAGTCTCTTTTTGTTAAAAATGAACCCGTTTCTCTTACTTTTTTAACCAGACGCAGAATTGTTGATTTAGCTGGCAGTAAAGCGCCAGGAAATTCGCGACGAAATTTACTGCGACACTTTTTAAACGACTTCTTCTTCACATATGTATCGTAGAGAAATATTCTTTGTTGCAAACTGTAACGTACCATAATTTTACTCACACTCAAACACGGTACAGATTAGTAAGAGTATGAAGCCCCAAACCAGCCAAACCGCAAAGAAACGTTTATTCACAACACTGATTAATAAGAGACTGAAGTCACAAACTAGCTACAATGCAAAGAAACCGTTCTTAACAATGTAAGGGTCCCATTATACTGCGTCACTGCACTGTTGGGGCAGCGGAGGTGTTAAACAGTGCGGTGATTCACGGTGCCGTGTGGCGGAAGTTGCTGGCACCACTGACCGAGCAAGTTGCCGACGGCAACAGACTGGTAGGGTAGCGTTTTCCAGCGAACCCCCTGTACATCCAAGACTACTGATGGCATACGTGGTATTTATAAGTATTTATGGCGTATGAACCGAGAGTGATGGGTGAGCGCTAACTGTCTGGCATTGCATTCGGGAGGACGAGGGTTCGAATCCCATCCGGTCATCCAGATTTCGATTTTCAATGATTTCTCGAAATTACTATAGGTGAATGTTGGGATGGTTCCTTCAAAATTCCATGGTTGATTTCGTTCCCGTTACTTTCCTCTAGTCTTTGCTCTCCCCTAATGACCTCGACGTCAACGAGACAAAAGTAAAAATAGAACTATATTCACAGGTGTTTCAGTATCATACTGATGAGGAGATGAAACTCTGAAACAGAGCTAAGAGCTCGAATAAAGAAGCCCAGATAGCTTTCGTCAGGAATAAATTCTGAGTAATGAGAGAAATTAATTTAGAATTGAGAAAAAAAACATTGTAATGTGGTTCGTATGGACTGTCCTGATCTTACATCCGTGAAAAAATGTCTTTGGGTGTAGAGAAAGTGGGATACGACACTATCGTGGAGCCATTTTGCAAGAGGACAAGTCACGTCCACACGCGGCAGTGTCTCTATGAACTACTGACGTACTCCCGTGGCCAGAAAGATTACCAGATCTGCTCCCAGTAGAACATGTGTGGGACCAACTCGGACATCAACTCCGTCCGAATGCCAGAATCCAAGATATCGAGAACCAGAAAGAACAGCTGTAGGAAACTTGCCTCAATAGAGGATACACCAACTTTTGAACTGAATCAGTGCATACGAGGGGGTAAACGACATGCCGATAAGTGGGCTCATACTAATCAAGTTTTTTGGACATTTTTTAATCACGATATTAACGTTACATCCTTTTTCAACCGGCGAAAGTTTCATTTCGTTTCATACTCCTCTTCTGGGTTTTTAATTTTATCTGTCAGGCAGTGGAGTTCAATTTTGCTTCTTTATTGTATCCCTAAAAGTAAAAACTTCCCTTTCGCACTTCATGATTACAGAATCATAAAGTTTTAACTGGGTCCTAGCTCAATGTTTGGTACTAAATGATTTCTCTTTTTGCAGAAGGTTCTTTCTGGTAGCACTGTTAAGCTGGTGAGATAGTTTGAGCCTTCGTCTTATTTCTACTGCCAATCTGAATATTTACACTTCCAAAATAACAAAATGATGATCGTAATATTTTCTGACTGTCTTAGTGCTACAATAATTTCATTTGCCCGTCTACTAATTTTTTAATATCCTTCTAAAGAACCACATTTCAGACACTTCAATTTTCCTTCACTGTGGTATTCCTTAAGTATAAGCTTCACTTCCGTGCTTCATACATACAGTTTTGTAAATTTTTAACTGTGTTTTAATGTAATATTTGATACTGAATGCTTTCTCTTTTTGAAGAAGGCCCTTTTTATTAGTTTATTTGGTTCTGGATTTAATCCGAGTCAACTTCGAGGTCATTAGAGGTGGGAATGGATTGGGGGGCAAGGATGAGGAAGAAATTCAGCCATGGTATTTTGAAGAAACCATCAAGCATTCGCCTGGAGCAATCGGAAAAACCATGGAAAATCCAAATCTGGATTACCGGTCAGGGATTCCATCCGTCATCCTCCCGAATGCGAGTCCAAGCCACTTTTAGAAAGTAGTGTTCTGCTTTTGAGATAGTTTGAGCTTTTTTTTTGCTTCTTGCTTTATGTTTCGCCGCCATCGAGGTCATTAGAGACGGGAAAGAACTGCTATGGCTTTTTGAAGGAACCATCCCGATATTCACGTGGAGTGGTTTGTGGAAACCCAAATTTCCCCAGGGCGGACGGAGATTCGAATCCACGAGCGTTACTGCCCAACCGCCACGCTTGGTCCGAACTTCTGTCTTGTTTATTCTATCAGTTGCAATTTCATTCCCAAAATCCTTGTACTACTTCCGCTGCTAACAATGCGCTTCATGATGGCAGTTGTCGCAACCATCGTTCAAGTAAACCGGTCAGTGACTGATTTTCGCTGGGATTATTTCTCGAGGCTCTTGTCTGCAGTGGGTGTGAGGCGTTTAAAGGTCCATAACCCAGTTGTACCTGCCCTCGGAGGCGCTGCCCACCAATTACTGTGTGACGGATGGGGTGGAGGGGAGCGGCCGCCGCCCGGGGCGCGATAGAGGCGCCGCGACGGCGGATTTATCGCCCTCCCCTCATCACTATCCCTCTTAGCGCCCCCACATTCGTCTCACCCGCCTCCGCCTTCTTGTTTTCAAGGAGCAGCCGTCCTGGGAGAAAATACTCGGCCACTCTGCCACTTGGGATCGCTCTGTCTGCAGCCACAGACAACACCAACGTGATTGCCCGTTGATACCAACGAAACAGTCCTGAACCATCCAAACTACGACCTTTTAAATTAACCAACATTCCTAACAACGTCTTCACTAAAAGAACACCATTTAGACCAGGGTGGCCAACCCAAATGATCTTGCGGGCCACTTTGGAAATGAATGATAACTCCGCGGGCCGCATATAAAATTATATATCTCCATATTAGACTTAGATCCACTATAGACATTTTTTGGAGTGAAAAATTGAAACATAATCAGTTATAATAATAACTATTATTACTATTATTCTTACATTTAAACATAGATAATACAATAATAAAGATACCACCACCGAGCGTGGTGGTGTAACGGATAGCATTCTGGCCTCGCATTCGGGAGGACGGTGGTTCGAATCCCCGTCCGGGTATCCAGATTTGGGTTTTCCATGGTTTCCCAAATCACTCCAGGCAAATGCCGGGATCCTACCTTAAAAACCATGGCCGAATTCCTTCCCATTTCTCGCCCCAATCCTTTCCCGTCTCTAAAGACCTCGCTGTTGAGAGACGTAAAGCAATTAAAAAAAAAAATAAAGATACTCATAATTTTGACAGTTAGTTTCTGAGTATATGGATGTATAAATATTGTATTTTTTATAATACATTAGTTTTTACTATTTTGGCTATTATAAAATAAATATATTGTAAAATTGTGAGGCATCTCGTGGGTCATAAAAATGTTCTAGGCGGGTCGGGGGTTGGCCACCCTTGATTTACACCCAGTTGGTGAAACTTTGTAAGGACCAAGAATAAAGGAAGGCTGTAATGACAGTTAGGTTGCTGTGAAAATCACGACTAGTAGAAAAATCTTTTCTTCCGGGCTATAAATATGATTAGCACATTCCTCAGGCCACTGGTCCGCAACTAGTGTGCCGACATACCTGCGTGCCGCCATAGTGAATGGTGTTCCGCATATTTTTGTGTGTTGTTAGGGATTAACTATCGATTTTTGTATTACTTATTTTATTCCACTTTCGCTGTATCATGTGCCAATTGTTACATGTTGTCGTATTCTAATAAATTAAATGTTAATCACTTGTTCACAGTTGTTATTAATTTTGGTTGATTTTACAGTTGTGTGCCGTGTTAAGTCATGGTGTGCCGCCAGTAGAAAAAGGTTGCGGTTCACTGCCCTAGGCATAACTATTCAGTCGAAACAGGTAAGAGAGAAGTAATACAATGCAAATCGTAGGATTACGTGTGGCATTATTAATTAATGCGTAGCAGCTATCTTTATTATGAGTGTGCTCCTCCGCCGCAGGTACATGTGATGATTTTCATGGAGCTGTATTACCGGAGGTTGTGTTTAGGTTGAAATGAAGCCTGTACCTGAATGAAGACTAATATTCCATGGTGTATAGTGGATTCTAGTGAAGAAGGTAGTTACCATGCCGAGTTTTCACAATGATGTGCCACAAGTAGTTTGAGACGTCTATTGCTGCTAAGTCAGTAATACGCTTCACCGTGTTGTGATTATGTTGAAATGCTGCCTGCACCAAATGGCAACTAATATTGCGTCGATTTTGAGTGAAAAAGGTGGCTGCTATGCCGAATTCTGGATGTTCTGAAACAACTAACTGCGATTTTTCAATAAAGCAATTTCTTTGAAAACTTCTCCAAGAAAAAAATATCGTTTAAACAGTTGGAAAGACACTCAAATGATCAGGAAAAAGTGAAAGCTGCAATGATGGTTATTAGTGACATCATAAGGAAATAAGGAGTAACATACTGCGGCATACGACGCGTAGAGGCAAGGAAAAATACATTAAAGCGTTGCACAATTTTCTTTTGTGGAAAAAAAGGCACATACAGGAAGAAAGAAGACAATTTGGACAGAAAAGGTCTGATCAACAGAGACCGATTGGTTAGCCGTATCGTTTGGGTCTAGCATTCGGGAGTTAGAGGGTCAAATCCCATTACGGCAATTCTGATTTCGGTTATCAATGGTTTCCCTAAATTAATATAGGCGAATGGCCGATAGTTTCTTTGAAAGTAAATGACAGAATTCCTTCCCGTTCCTAGTCCCCAATCCTCTCCTTCACCGCCTCTTGTGATTGCCGAGGCAATAAAACATAAACATAAAAAAGTGATAGAGGAAAACGGAAAAAAGGTTGAAATTTAACAAGGCTATCGAATCCTAAAATTAGAAAAAATGGTAAAGAAAAACCATAATACAATAAACCGAACCTGGAAGTAGGAACAATGGGGAAGCTATATTGTTGTCACACGTTGAGGAAATGAATTAATTAGGGAAGTACAAATCAACCATTTTAAAGATCATCACACCTATTACTTAGGTAAAATCTGACATCAAATTTAACAGAGATATATCATCCAACAATTCGATGAAGAAATCGTTCTAAGGAACGGAAAGTATGTTCTGAAACATTAATTCTCAATTATTTAAAATTATAGTTCATTATGTATTGTCAAAGTTTGACTTATTAAACACGGAAGTAATCGTACGCATGACAATGAATTAAACTTGTTTTCAGGAGATAAAGAACGAGAATTTTTCATTTGTGGGTAAGGGATTCATGGAAACCGAAAAAGGGTAATATACTATATTTAAGAAGTGATAGGAGGATTTGCAATTTAGCTGTCTTTTCATTTTTTCTCGTCAAGATAATGCTCTTGCTATATAAAGGTCGCTTTGGTGACAGTTTCACTGTCAGCGCAGCGCTGAAGCAACGCGCCCGGCCTTCGTTACCGGACTAATTGTGGCCAGAGATGATGCTGCAAAATTGAGGTTATGGACGTCATGTAATGGCAATTCTATTCAGTTAAACAACCGAGAAAAAAGAAATTACCAGAACACTGAAAATGTATGTACCGCATTTAAATTAACATATTAACGATTAGTTCTTTTTTGTTTATTTATATTCAGTCGGTGTGGATGTTTTCTTATACTCTTTGTCCAGCGATATCGCTGTTTGAGTAAACTAAGAAATATGCATCACATTGCATAATTTATTAGGGTTATTTAATACCAATTGTATTTAGCTAAGCAACTGTGAGGAAAGGAACTGACGGAACATTCCGATCAACCAGTTATTTTTGACGGGCTTATAAAGTATTTATATTCGATGTAGCTGATTCCGTCACATACTAAGTCACTGTTATAGCAAACTGGAAGAAATTAATTGCTGGAACTCTGCGTTTAACCAGTTACTTTGATGGTCTTAGAAGCTGTTATTACATTTACAACATATCCCGTAAACTTTATTAGAAGGTGGATAACATCAAAAACTTCATAATACCATATGAAATTACGTCACCGTTCGTCGCTAGGCGGCGCTGTTCATGGGAACGGATGCCAACTCAATAACTGCTGGACGGTTCCTACAGAGAGAGTGATACCAGGACGCATCACAATTCGTGCGACTAAGTATCTTTGAGAGGTAACAGGTATTTGTGGGCAAGTAACGATGACTCGTGCGCCCACCGTAAAACAAACTGTGTTGGATTCATAGAGGAATCCACCAATCCATGGTCGAGTAATGAACGCATGCGTCGAATCTAATGGAGGAAACTTCGAAAATCTGTTGTAACATTATGAAATGAAACAAACGTTTTCTCCCTAATCTCTGCATGGTGTCCTTTAATTTCTTTTACCTCTACTATCACTTTCCAGGGCATTTCAGTTCATTACTTCTTATGCATTTCTGAATCGTTTTGATGTTTTCAACGTCTTTTTGGACACTGAATAACCTGTTGAGCATCGTTTCCTAGGATTTTTATCCGAACAGATTTTATGGAGGTTTTCACAGTTTTAAAGCTTAGGATCAAGATTAAAATTGTACGTAAATCTAAAGAGTCTACGTGACCGGGTACCGTAGCAGAAATTAATCATTTGTCCTTAAGCTCGCAAGATACTCATAAAATATTCTTAGTACAATACAGAATTGGCACACTGCACCAAAGATTTAACCCTAAAATTCCCAAAATTATTATGCCAGTTTTTTTTAATGCTACTGTTCTTTGTTTGTGGTATAAATTGTACGCCACCATCTCTCCTATCCCGCCAACTTAATCCTGGTAATGAAAATTTCTTCCCCAATCACAACTCGCATCAGGTAACCCCGTTACCTTATTCCGGACGCTGAATTTGTGACTGCTTGCTTGCTATAGTCCTTATGAACGCGTCAGAGAATTGATTCATAGATTAGGAGGAGATTCTCTAGTCGACAAACGTCTTAGTTTCGTCTGAACTTATTGGTAAACATGCGTACATCCACTCTCATTTACGAGTGTGATGAAATTCTTGGTTCACCATCCTATTTGTGTCGCAATTACAGAAAAGACAAGATTAAAGTTGCCGCACTGATGTTTATATGAATTCCTTCTTCCTCGTGCAATTCGGGATTGGAATCACAAAGTAGATATAAGTTTTGGTACAAAACCACTCTCTACCGCCACAATTTTGTGAATTGCAGAGATGTAGATATAACTATGCCGCAACCACATGAGTCAATGAAACGTTCTATTAAGTGGTACCGAAAACAAAACTGTTTTTGCTTTCTTCTGACCTTAGTATTAACTACATCATTATCCAAAGTAACTGTAAGAGAAACGAAATGTGAACTACCTAATCTTCCCACCACTGGCCGTGTGTTGTTTGTGTAGTAATTATGTATTACACTCAACTGAACTGAATAATTGCGTGTACGCTATTCGTGTTTGCACAAACAACACGACTGAGGTGACTAATGGTATGCGTCCAAACACTGAACCCAACCGTCCCGCTGCAACGCACAAAGGCGACCTCCATCAGCACGAAGTGCGAACGAAGAGTATTTCGACTTTGGGCCTCGTTATCGCCGAGTCATTAGGGGTGAGAAAAGACTGACAGGTGGCGAGGATAGGTTGGAATTCGGCCATGGCTTTCTGAAAGAAGAATACCGTATTAACCAGGAGAGATTTCGGAAACAATGGAAAACCGAAATCTGGATGGCAGGACTCGGATTCGATCCCGCGTCCTCCCGAATGTGAGGCTGATTTATTAAATCTGCTGCTGTCTCTCATAATCTTAAGGCGATTTGCAGCCTCGCTCTTTCCAATTTTTACAGTGCTGGTGCCACATTAGCTGGCTAGAGAGCCAGTTTAACGGATTTGACCTCCTGCGAAGAGGAAGAACAGGGCAGCCTAACAGAAGCCAGCTCAGATCTTTATTTTTAAAATCAGGAACTAGAATTCATCTATCATTTCAGCAATTTAAAACCAAGTTTTCCTTGCAATTGAAATTTTCTTCGTTGACGAAACCCGGAGAACTTTTGTTTCAATGATTTTTGCTACTTCAGAGTTTTTTCCATTGATTTTGTGAAAATTTCATTCCTTATTCGAAGCTATAGGAATAATAATTTTGTGATTTTTCAAACTATCTCATGTCCGGCGGAGACATAACAGATTTCAATCATTTCTCTCTGAAATTCTTAGCTACTTCGATTAATATCTTCTATGCCACCATTTAAGAATTGTCCTCGAAGCTAGATATTAGAACTTTTTATCATGTGGTATATGGTCAACCATATGATATAACGAAGTAATAATGACAAATATTTGTCCAGTTTATATTTCACCAGGTCATTTCTATTACGCTTGATGTGTCATCTTTAGAGTTATGCAAATTGTATGGCGGTTTTTAATCATCACCTGAGCTTCAATGACAGATTGGTGATCCTAATGTAACTTCTGATCTGTATGATAAGCGGAAATTGCATACCGTTCCAGCATTCGGATACGTAAAGACTCAAAACCGCCTAAATGTCGCATAAGGTAAATACTTCTCCCGTAATGATAAACGTCGTATGTTGCCTGTATATGAGTTTACTAATTGAAGTACCTGGAGAGGGCTATTGTCCTTGAGACGATAGCAGCGGATTCCGCCAGGGCCACGAGGCAAGCGAGCGCCGATCTCCTATCCTGTTTGTGTTAATTGCCTTTTAAATTGGATTCCTCGCCAGAATGGACGAGCTTTTATGGTGCCATAATAATAGGCCGGCTAGCAGTAAATGTGTACGTGTCTGAGCTACAAATCTCGAACCCAGCGTCTCATGTATACACAAATATTGATACAGAGATAAAAATTTAGTAGCTGCGTGTAAATCATTCTAAAGAAACCTGGTGGGGAAATGAACAATTATCACCTCTCGGTATGATCTCATCATAACCATTCACTGTTTATTCCGTTTAAAAGTAGAAGAATTTCTATCGTTTTACGAATAATTGCAGTTAAC